>JBBGZY010002371.1:50000-321119 GCA_037952925.1 Lithobates clamitans | reverse complement strand
AGACGACAGAACTGGGTTGTAATAAAAGTAGAGAGGTCATAGGAGAGTGACAGATAGGGAGGGGAGAGAAAGAAATGAGAGGGAGAGAGAGAGAGAGAGAGAGAGAGAGAGAGAGAGAGAGAGAGAGAGGGGGGAGGGAGAGAGAGAGGGAGAAGAGAGAGAAGGAGGAGAGAGGGAGATAGGGAGAGAGAGGGAGATAGGGAGAGAACAGAGAGGGGGAGAGAGAGGGAGAGAGAGAGAGAGAAAAAGAGAGAGCAAGATAGGAGAGAGAGAGGGAGAAGAGAGAGAAGGAGGAGAGAGGGAGATAGGGAGAGAGAGGGAGATAGGGAGAGAACAGAGAGGGGGAGAGAGAGGGAGAGAGAGAGAGAGAAAAAGAGAGAGCAAGATAGGAGAGAGAGAGGGAGAGAGAGAGAGAAGGAGGAGAGAGGGAGATAGGGAGAGAGAGGGAGATAGGGAGAGAACAGAGAGGGGGAGAGAGAGGGAGAGAGTGAGGGAGAGGAGGGGAGGGAGAGAAAAAGAGAGAGAGAGTGGGGGGTGAATAGAGGGAGAGAAAAAAGAGGGAGAGAGAGAGAGAGAGCTGTAGAAAAGTAAAATAGAGGAAATAAAGGGGGAAAAAGAAAAGAGAGAAATGGGAGAGAAGAGAAAGGGAGAGGAAGAAATAAGGAGAGGGGAGAGAGAGAGAGAGAGAGAGGGGGGGGAGATGGGGGAGAGAGAGAGAAAGAGAGAGAGGGGGGAGGGGAGATGGAGAGAGAGAGAGGGAGAGAGAGAGAGAGAGAGAGAGAGGGAGGGGTATAGAACAGGAGTGTAAAGAACAGAAAAAGCTTCCAAAACAAAGGGCCCATTTACTATCCTTCAGACTTTAGGAGGTTGGATTCTGTCCAGTGAGAGTTGATAGTGTCCCAGCATCAGTGGAAGTAAACAATGCCTCGGGGTTGGTGGTCGGTGGAATTAAAGCAATTACATAGCACCTGTGGTCAATAGGAGGACAAATATTGCCCCATTATTGGTATCAATGGGAGGAGTAGTGCCCTATCATTGGTATCAGTGGGATGAATAGTGCCCCATCATTGGTGTCAGTGGAAGGAATAGTGCTTTATAATTGGTACCAGTGGGAGGAATAGTGCCCCACCACATTGGTGTCAGTGGGAGGATTAGTGTCCCATCATTTGTATCAGTGGAAGGAATGGTGTCCCATTATTGGTATCAATGGGAGGAATAGTGCCCCACCCACATCTGACAATAAAAGGACACAGTCTCCACCAACTTCATCACTAGAAAAGGGGCATGACATAAAGAGCATTGCACGCCCCTCTACATGTTAGATTGGGAAAAGATCTTTCGGAACTGTGGGACTTGGATGACTGGCATAGGGCCTTCTTTTGCTCCTTTTATGGCATGCTTAATATTACCTTGATAGAAGTTAACCTAAAAAGTATGGACGAGATGGTACCTACAGTAGTCCTGTCAAGACTGGCTAAACTTTACTTGTCCTCTTCTCCCCTATGTTTTCAAGGTTGTGGTCTTTTGGGCTTGATGTTACAAATCTGGTGGGACTGCCCCAAGAATTAGGGGGTTCTGGAATAAGATCTTCCAGTTGATATGACAGATAATAGATATCTCAGTGTCTAAATCTCCAAACATAGCATTACTTAAGTAGCAGGGGTATCTAAGAGTAAGCAGAAGTTAATCTTTTTTCATTCCCCTGGGTGCCAAATTGACTATTGCTCACATATTGCAAACAGATCACAATGTCCTTAAAAAGCTGCAAAAAAAGAAAATATCATGGACTATGTCTCAGGAGCGGATGGTCAGCATCCTCCAGGACACGATCCAAAAATTTAAGTCTTTTTAGGAGCACTTGGCAAATTATATCAATATATTCCTGATAATGTAACGTTTGCAGTTCTCTAGGACAGTGTTTCTCAACACCAGTCCTCAAGGCGCCCCAACAGGTCATGTTTTCAGGATTTCCCTCAGATGAAATGGCTGCGGTAATTACTAAGGCAGTGAAACTGATCAAATCACCTGTGCAAAATAGTGGGGAGCCTGAGAACATGACCTGTTGGGGCGCCTTGAGGACTGGAGTTGAGAAACACTGATCTAGGAGCTGTGAGTGACTCCTATTGGTAGCAGTTGACTCTCTGATTTTCTCATTTTCTTCTTCCGTCTTTTTCCTTTTCTTTTTCTTTTCCTTATATTTAGCTAGGGGCGTTACTTTAAAAAACCCTGAGGGTCTTTCCCTCATAGGTTTTGATGAACATGGCACACTATGCAACCCCAGGTCCACTGAGATAAGGTTTGGGAGGGGAGAGGCGAGTGACTCCTCAGCTTTCTAGAATCTATCCATACAACTACATAGAAAGGGTTCATTGTTTGTCTCTAAGTGAAAAGGCTCCATTTGTTTATTTATTTGTTTTTTTATTAAATGTTCCATGGCATAGTGTGGTTGCTTTTGCAGGCCTATATTTATACGCTTTGCTTGAAAATATTTTTTTTTTTTGGTGTTAATAGTATTGTATTTACAGTTGATATTCGAAAAATTAGAATATCGTGCAAAAAGTTCATTTATTTCACTAATGCAACTCAAAAGGTGAAACTAATATATGAGATAGACTCATTACATGCAAAGCAAGATAGTTAAAGCCGTGATTTGTCATAATTGTGATGATTATGGCTTACAGCTCATGAAAACCCCAAAATCCACAATCTCAGAAAATTAGAATATTGTGAAAAGGTGCGATATTCTAGGCTCAAAGTGTCCCACTCTAATCAGCTAATTAAGCCATAACACCTGCAAAGGGTTCCTGAGCCTTAAAATCAGGGGTCTTCAAACTACGGCCCTCCAGTTGTTCAGGAACTACAATTCCCATCATGCCTAGTCATGTCTGTGAATGTCAGTGTTTTACAATGCCTCATGGGATGTGTAGTTCCGCAACAGCTGGAGGGCCATAGTTTGAAGATACCTGCTTTAAATGGTCTCTCAGTCTGGTTCAGTAGGAATCCCAATCATGGGAAAGACGGCTGACTTGACAGTTGTGCAGAAAACCATCATTGACGCCCTCCATAAGGAGGGAAAGCCTCAAAAGGTAATTGCAAAAGAAGTTGGATGTTCCCAAAGTCCTGTATCAAAGCACATTAATAGAAAGTTATGTGGAAGGGAAAAGTGTGGAAGAAAAAGGTGCACAAGCAGCAGGGATGACCGCAGCCTGGAGAGGATTGTCAGGAAAAGGCCATTCAAAAGTGTTGGGGACTTTCACAAGAAGTGGACTGAGGCTGGAGTCAGAGCATCAAGAGCCACCACACACAGACAGATCCTGGACATGGGCTTCAAATGTCGTATTACTCTTGTCAAGCCACTCCTGAACAACAGACAACGTCAGAAGCGTCTTACCTGGGCTAAAGAAAAACAGACCTGGTCTGTTGCTCAGTGGTCCAAAGTCCTCTTTTCTGATGAGAGCAAATTTGGCATCTCATTTGGAAACCAAGGACCCAGAGTATGGAGGAAGAATGGAGAGGCACACACTGCAAGATGCTTGAAGCCCAGTGTGAAGTTTCCAGTCTGTGTTGATTTGGGGAGCCGTGTCATCTGCTGGTGTTGGTCCCCTGTGCTTCATTAAGTCCAGGGTCAACGCAGCCGTCTACCAGGAGATTTTGGAGCACTTCATGCTTCCCTCCGCAGACGAGCTCTATGGGGATGCTGACTTCATTTTCCAGCAGGACTTGGCACCTGCCCACACTTCCAAAAGCACCAAAACCTGGTTCAATGACTGTGGGATTACTGTGCTTGATTGGCCAGCAAACTCACCTGACCTGAACCCCATAGAGAATCTATGGGGCATTGCCAAGAGAAAAGATGAGAGACATGAGAACCGAACAATGCAGAAGAGCTGAAGGCCACTATTGAAGCATCCTGGTCTTCCATAACACCTCAGCAGTACCACAGGCTGATAGCTTCCATGCCACGCCGCATTGAGCCAGTAATTGCTGAAAAAGGGGCCCAAACCAACTACTGAGCACATATGCATGCTTATACTTTTCAGAGGTCTGATATTGTTCTATGTACAATCCTTGTTTTATTGATTGCATGTAATATTCTAATTTTCTGAGATTGTGGATTTGGGGTTTTCATGAGCTGTAAGCCATAATCATCACAATTATGACAAATCACGGCTTGAACTCTCTTGCTTTGCATGTAATGAGTCTATCTCATATATTAGTTTCACTTCTTAAGCTGCATTAGTGAAATAAATGAACTTTTGCACGATATTCTAATTTTTCGAGTATCACCTGTATTATTTTTGGGGGTTGGTTTCAGACACACTCCTATATGTGCAAAACGCCATCAGACTTTAACCTCCACTGTTCAATCCTCTTGCTGATTGTTATTATGGGTTACGAATACTATGTCCGACTCTAGCAACATGATTACTCTTTTACTATAACTTTATTGTGATTTTTTTTCTGACTTTGTTCTTTATTGTTCTCTTTTCTTATCTCAATAAAAAAAAACTGATTGAAAGTAAAGAACACTGTAATAAGAAATAAGTCTCCATGTTCTGCAGCGAGGTGCTGCCTTTGCAACATTACGAGCCAGCGCTCTGATTTTTTTAACCACTTGCCTACTGAGCACTTTTACCCCCTTCCTGCCCAGGCCAATTTTCACCTTTTTAGCACTGTTCCACTTTGAATGACAATTGTCCGGTCATGCAACCCTGTACCCATATGACATTTTTTTCATTTTTTTTTTTTTTACACAAATAGAGCTTTCTTTTCCTGCCATTTAATCACCACTAGGATTTTCATTTTTTTTGCTAAATCAATGAAAAAAGGCCCAAAAGTTTGAAAAAAAAATGTTTTTCATAGTTTATTATAAAATTTTGCAAACAGGTAATTTTTCTCTTTTACCGATGGGCCCTGATAGGCTGCACTGATGAGCACTGATATGCGGCACTGATAGGCAGCACTGATAGGCGACACTGATATGTGACGCTGATGAGGAGGCACTGATTGTGGCTGATTTTCAGCATTGATTGGCAGCACTAGTAGGTACTGATTGGCAGCACTGGTGGCTACTGATTGACAGCACTGGTGGGCACTGATTGGCAGCACTGGTGGGCACTGATTGGCAGCACTGGTGGGCACTGATAGGCACTGATAAGTAGCACTGATAGGTGACACTGATGAGGAGGTACTGATGAGCACTGATTTGAAGTACTGATGAGCACTGATTGGCAGTACTGGTGGGCACTGATAGGCAGCACTGATAGGTGACACTGATGAGGAGGTACTGATGAGCACTGATTTGAAGTACTGATGAGCACTGATTGGCAGTACTGGTGGGCACTGATAAGTAGCACTGATAGGTGACACTGATGAGGAGGTACTGATGAGCACTGATTTGAAGTACTGATGAGCACTGATTGGCAATACTGGTGGGCACTGATAGGTAGCACTAGTGAGCACTAATGCCCTGTACACATGGTCGGACTTTCCGACGGAATAAGTGCGATCGGATTGTGTTGTCAGAAATTCCGACCGTGTGTGGGCTCCATCTGACTTTTTCCATCGGAATTTCCGACACACAAAGTTTGAGAGCAGGCTATAAAATTTTACGACAACAAAATCTGTTTGCGTAAATTCCGACCGTGTGTGGACAATTCCAACGCACAAAGTGCCACGCATGCTCAGAATAAATTAAGAGACGAAAGCTATTGGCTACTGCCCCATTTATAGTCCCGACGTACGTGTTTTACGTCACCGCATTCAGAACGATCGGATTTTCCGACAACTTTGTGCGACCGTGTGTATGCAAGACAAGTTTGAGCCAACATCCGTCGGAAAAAATCCATGGATTTTGTTGTCGGAATGTCCGATCAATGTCCGATCGTGTGTACGGGGCATAATAGATAGCACTAGTGGGGACTGTTGGGGCTGCACTGATATCAGGACCCTGGTAATTAGTGCCCTAATTATCAGTGTAGATGTCCCTTTTATACAAGCCGGTTATCAGCTCTCCAGTCCTCTCCTCATGCTGTCAGTGTGAGGAAAGGAATGCTGATAACCAGCTTGTGTTTACGTGATTGGACACAGCTGATCAGGTGGTAAAAGGCCGCTGTGATTGGCCCTTTACCCCGATCTGTGATCAGCTGTGTCCTAGTGACAAAGCAACGGTGGCTAGCGCAGTCAGCAAGTGATTAAGAAATGCAGGTACCACCGCGGAGCCCACCTACCTATTTAAGTGCGTACCAACAGCTCTGAAGAAGGGGGTGGCAATTCCCTTGAAACGCGTTTGCTCCATCCGTAAGTTTTTTAACACTCAATAAACGATTGTAATCTCATATCAAGAGTTGCATGGTTTTTAATACCAGGCGCTCCTCCCTCCCCATTTAAGCACTGTTTTGGGGAAACAACAGCTCTGCCGTACGAGTAAAGCAGCAGCCCAAACCTCCAAAGAGGGGTCCAATCACTTCCATTCACCAATAGAATCACCTATCAGTGACTGTTTTATTTAGTCCAACGTGGTCTCCTCCAGCTTAAACTAGTCACAGCGAGCTGTTTGGAAATTGAAAGCCTCAATGACCAGGAAGTCATGTCCTTGCTCCACCTGGTTGAGGATCTTCGCTAGCATTAATTTCACTTTCTGTTTCCTTATCAACGGCACGGAGAAAGGTTTCCTTGTGGAAACAAATACAGCAAGTGTTAAAGTTTCAATTTGCAGAGGATTGGCGTGAAAACAAGGATGTGTATGGGAATGAATGTGAACACAGGCTTGGCTTAGAAGGAGCTTTGTGTCCCGAAAATGCCGACATTGGACAGCCTTATTCATTTACTGTGATAAACAGAAGTATTGTTTTGACAAAAAGAAAGATAATAATGATATACTTGACTAATGATTAAATTACATTACCAAGTACTTCTATGCTCATGTAAGGGTGCTTATACAGTGGGGGAAGATAATGATTTGATCCCCTGCAGATGTTGTAAGTTTGCCCACTTACAAAGAAATGGAGGGTCTATCATTTTTATCATAGGTGTATTTTAAATGACAGAGACAAAATATCAACCAAAAATCCCCAAACAAACACATGGTACAAATGTTATCAATTGAGTTGCAGTTAAGTGAGTAAAATAAGTATTTTATCCCCCAAGCAAAACGTGACTTAGTAGTTGATGGTAAAACCCTTGTTGGGAAGTACAGAGGTCAGACGTTTCTTGTAGTTGGTGACCAGGTTTGCTCACATCTCAGGAGGGATTTTGGTCCACTCTTCTTTACAGATCTTCTCTAAATCCTTAAGGTTTTTTTGGCTGTCACTTAACAACTTGAAGTTTCTTCCTCCAAACACAGCAAGTTGAGTTATTGCCAAAGAGCTCAATTTTGGTCTCCTCTGACCACAGCACTTTCTCCCAATCCTTCTCTGAATCATTTAGATGTTCATTGGCATGACTGTACATGTGCCTTCTGGAGGAGGGGGACTCACCGTGTTTGGAGGAAGAAAAATGCTGACTTTGACCCCAAAAACGCTGCGCTGCTGAGCAAGAAGAGCAGACTGCGTCCTTCTTCCTATCTCCCCCTGTCATGTGATTTGTCACATGACCAGAAATAGGAAGCAGACTCAGTGAGTACCGATCTCCAAGTAAAAGGGGGGAGGGGCAACAACTCAGGAGCATTTAAAGCAGGACTCTACTGGGGACACCTTATGTAAAGGGAGACTCTACTGGGGGCACCTGATGTAAAGGAAGACTCTACTGGGGACACCTGATGTAAAGTGGAAATGTATTAGGGGCACCTGATGTAAAGGGGGACTGTATTAGGAACACCTGATGTAAAGGGGGACTGTATTAGGAACACCTGATGTAAAGGGAGACTCTACTGGGGACACCTGATGTAAATGGAGACTGTATTGGGGTTACCTGATGTAAAGGGGTCTGTATTGGGGATACCTGGTGTAAAGGGAGTCTCTACTGGGAAGACCTGATGTAAAGGGGGACTGTATTTGGGACATCTGATGTAAAGAGGGACTGTATTTGGTACACCTGGTGTAAAGCGGGGCTCTGCTGGGGGCACCTGATGTAAAGAGGGATTCTACCAGGGACACCTAATGTAAAGGGGGACTGTATTGGGGACAACTGATGTAAAGGGGGACTCTATTTGTGACACCTGATGTAAAGGGGGGCTGTATTGAGGATACCTGGTGTAAAGGGGGACTGTATTGGGGACACCTGATATAAAGGGGGACTCTACTGGGGATACCTTATGTAAAGGAGGACTGTATTAGGGATATCTGATGTAAAGGGGGAGTGTATAAGAAACACCTGATGTAAAGGGGGACTCTACTGGGGACACCTGATGTAAAGTGGTACTCTATTTGGAATTCCTGATGTAAAGGGGTACTCTATTTGGGATACCTGATGTTTAAAGGAGGACTGTATTAGGGATATCTGATGTAAAGGGGGACTGTATTAGAAACACCTGATGTAAAGGGGGACTCTACCGGGGACACCTGATGTAAAGGGATACTGTATGGGGGACACCTAATGTAAAGGGGGACTGTATTTGGGACACCTGATGTAAAGAGGGACTGTATTAGGAACACCTGATGTAAAGGGGGACTCTACTGGGGACACCTGATGTAAAGAGGGACTGTATTAGGAACACCTGATGTAAAGGGGGACTCTACTGGGGACACCTGATGTAAATGGAGACTGTATTGGGGATACCTGATATAAAGGGGTACTCTATTTGGGATACCTGATGTAAAGGGGGACTGTATTGGGGATACCTAGTGTAAAGGGGGACTGTATTGGGGACAACTGATGTAAAGGGGGACTCTATTGGGGACAACTGATGTAAAGGGGAACTGTATTAGGGACACCAAAAATAAAGGGGGGCTGTATTGGGGACACCTGATATAAAGGGGGACTCCACTGGGGATACGTGATGTAAATGAGGACTGTATTAGGCATATCTGATGTAAAGGGGGACTGTATTAGAAACACCTGATGTAAAAGGGGGACTCTACTGGGGACACCTGATGTAAAGGGATACTGTATTGGGGATACCTGATGTAAAGGGGGACTCTATTTGTGACACCTGATGTAAAGGGGGGCTGTATTGAGGATACCTGGTGTAAAGGGGGACTGTATTAGGGATATCTGATGTAAAGGGGGACTGTATAAGAAACACCTGATGTAAAGGGGGACTCTACTGGGGACACCTGATGTAAAGTGGTACTCTATTTGGAATTCCTGATGGAAAGGGGTACTCTATTTGGGATACCTGATGTTTAAAGGAGGACTGTATTAGGGATATCTGATGTAAAGGGGGACTGTATTAGAAACACCTGATGTAAAGGGGGACTCTACCGGGGACACCTGATGTAAAGGGATACTGTATGGGGGACACCTAATGTAAAGGGGGACTGTATTTGGGACACCTGATGTAAAGAGGGACTGTATTAGGAACACCTGATGTAAAGGGGGACTCTACTGGGGACACCTGATGTAAATGGAGACTGTATTGGGGATACCTGATATAAAGGGGTACTCTATTTGGGACACCTGATGTAAAGGAGGGCTGTATTGGGGATACCTAGTGTAAAGGGGGACTGTATTGGGGACAACTGATGTAAAGGGGGACTCTATTGGGGACAACTGATGTAAACGGGAACTGTATTAGGGACACCAAAAATAAAGGGGGGCTGTATTGGGGACACCTGATATAAAGGGGGACTCTACTGGGGATACGTGATGTAAATGAGGACTGTATTAGGCATATCTGATGTAAAGGGAGACTGTATTAGAAACACCTGATGTAAAGGGGGACTCTACTGGGGACACCTGATGTAAAGGGATACTGTATTGGGGATACCTGATGTAAATGGGGACTCTATTTGTGACACCTAAGGGGGGCTGTATTGAGGATACCTGGTGTAAAGGGGGACTGTATTGGGGACACCTGATATAAAGGGGGACTCTACTGGGGATACCTTATGTAAAGGAGGACTGTATTAGGGATATCTGATGTAAAGGGGGACTGTATTAGAAACACCTGATGTAAAGAGAGACTCTACTGGGCACACCTGATGTAAAGGGGGACTCTACTGGGGACACCTGATGTAAAGAGGGACTGTATTAGGGGCACCTGATGTAAAGGGGAACTGTAATAGGGACACCTGATATAAAGGAGGACTGTATTAGCGACACCTGATGTAAAGACGGACTGTATAGGGGACACCTGATGTAAAGGGGGACTCTACTGGGGACACCTAATCTAAGGGAAGTCTATATTAGGGGACACCCGATGTAAAGAGTGACTGTATTGGGGGCACCTGCTGTAAAGGGACACTGTATCAGGGACACCTGATGTAAAGGGGGCTGAATATGGGCACACTTTATGTAAAGGTGGGCTCTACTGGGGACACCTGATGTAAAGGGGGCTCTTTTAGGGACACCCAATGTAAAAGGGGGCCCTATTGGGGACACCTGATGTAAAAGGGGACTCTACTGGGAACACTTGATGTAAAGGAGGACTCTACTGGGGACTCCACTCAGTGGGGGGAGGTAAAATTCCCAATCTTCGCCCTGGGTGCTGGATGACCTTGTCCTGGCACTGTCCACGAGCATTAAACTGGTTCTAAGTGCAGAAGGTTTTTTTTTTTTTTCATCATAATGCATTCTGTGCACTAAGGTAAAAAACCTTCTGTGTGCAGCAGCCCCTTGGCCCCCCTAATACTTACCTGAGCCCCATCTTGATCCAGCGATGTTGCATTCGAGCCTCGGCTGTCTGGGGCTCTCCACCCTGATTCGCTGAGACACTGCAGCGGGTGCCACTGGCTCCTGCTGCTGTCAAAGTCAATGGGCCAATGAGGAGAGAGAGGGGGCGGGGCTCCATGTCTGAATGGACACACAGAGCAGCGGCTTGGCTTGGGTGCCCCCTTGCTGTGGAGGTGGGGCACCTGGCAGGTGGGAGGGGCCAGGAGTGCCGGCAGAAGGACTCGAGAAGAAGAGGATCTGGGGCTGCTCTATGCAAAAATCACTGCACAGAGAAGGTAAGTATAAAATAAAGACTTTAACATCACTTTAATGTATTTTTTTCACTTTGTAACTTTCTCTTCTACTGTAAATAAACTTTCACTTTCCATACCGGCGAGGAGAAAGGTTTCCAACAAATACGGAAAGTGTTAAAGTTTGCAGAGGATTGTCATGAAAACAAGGATGTGTGTTGGGAATGAATGTGGACAACGGGCCCGTCTAAGAAGGATCTTTGTGTCCCCGGAAAACGCCGGCGTTGGACAGCCTTATTCATTTACCACCATAAACAGAACTATTATTTCACAATCGAAACTGACCTTTCATTCTCATCCACCCCTCCGCGTGTTATCATATCATGTAGCGCCACTCTCCCATCCGACGCTTCCATTTCCGATACTTCAGCCGGCGCACAGGAAATTTGATCCCGTATGGAAATTTTCCCCTTGATGCGTTGTGATTTATTTGTCCAGTCATTTTTTTTTTTTTTTTTTTCTTCCCATCGAGAGGTTGAATCTGCCTTGCGTGATGCCTTTCCTCGACTCTGCAAACACCGAACACCTACTGGCAAAAAGTATTAAATCATCCCTGGCAAATAAAACCCGCCGCCTGGATATTAGAGCCGGAGCAGAGATGAAATTTGGCATTCGGAGCTTTTCCTAATCTAGCGTCTATCTGTCCCGCAGATCGGAAGGGACATCTCTTTCTTTACGCTTTAATCAACTCTCCGAAGAAATTAAAGGGATGATAAATCACAGAGTTCCCGAGGACGGCTCCGTGTTTAGATCTCCTTCATTATTTAAGGCGGAGGAGCCAGAAATAATAATAAAAAAAATAGCTGATTACAAAGATGGAAAAGGGAGCTAAATATATATATATACACCGTGCGCAAATCAAAGCTCGCAGCGCGTTTTGGTTCTACCGCATAGAGGCTCCGATGGAGTCAGCAAGTCAGACTTAACCACTGCAGCTCTGGAAGGTTTACCCCCCCCCACACACACACCCTTCGTGACCAGGCTAATTTTTGCGATACGGCACTGCTTTCATTTAAATGACAATTGCGCGGTCGTGCGAAGCTGTACCCAAATAAAATTGACGTCCTTTTTTTCCCGCAAATACAGCTTTCTTTTGGTGTATTTGATCATCTCTGCGTTTTTATCTTTTTGCGGGACTGGGACTTTGCGGTAGACTATCTGACACTAACTGACACTTTTTTAAGGGGCTGAAGTGGATTTCGGCGTGGGGGTCCCCCTTAACCACTTCAATACCGGGCACTTAGACACCTTCCCGCCCAGGCCAATTTTCAGCTTTCAGCGCTGTCGCAATTTGAATGACAATTGCGCGGTAATACAACACTGTACCCAAACGAATTTTTTGTCATTTTGTTCCCACAAATAGAGCTTTCTTTTGGTGGTATTTGATCACCTCTGCGTTTTTTATTTTTTGTGCAACAATTAAAAAAAGACCCAAAATTTTGAAAAAAACAAGTTTTTCTTTGTTTCTGTTAAATTTTTTTGTAAATAAGTATGTTTTCTTCTACAATGACGGGCACTGATATGGCTGCACTGACGGGCACTGATACGGTGAGGTGGCACCAATGAGATGGCACTGATGAGGTGGCACTGACGGGCACTGATGATGGGCACTGATAGGCGGCACTGATAGGCACTGATAGGTGGCACTGATAAGTGGTACTGGTATGCGGAACTGATGGGCACTCATAGGTGGCACCGATGGGCACTCATAGGCGGCACTGATGGGCACTCGTAGGTGGCATTGATGGGCACTCGTAGGTGGCATTGATGGGTACTTATGGGTGGCACTGATAGTTGGCACAGATGGGCACAGATGGGCACTAATAGGTGGGCACTGATGGGCATGGATGGGCACTGACAGGTGGCACCGATGGACACTGATGGGTGGCACTGATGACACTGACTGTTTGCACTGATGCCCCTAAGGGTGGCATTGCTGGGCATCACCGCAACATAATGGTGCCAATCAGTGCCCATTTGTGGGCACTGATTGGCACAGATTGGGCACTGACTGGGCACACTGGGCACATGTGGATGGCCATGGGGTACATACCTGGCCATCCACATGTTGCCCCTTCCCTGGTGGTCCTATTGGCGATCCCTGGTGGTCCAGTGTGGTGATCTGAGGGGGGGCTGCGCTGATAAACAATCAGCACAGACCCCCCCTGCCAGGAGAGCCGCCGATCGGCTTTCCTCTACTTGTGTCTATCAGACGTGAGCGAGGAAGAGCCGATCAACGGCTCTTCCTATTGACATCGTGATCAACCGTGATTGGACACGGCTGATCACGTGGTAAAGAGCCTCCGCCGGAGGCTCTTTACCAAGATCGGTGTAGCGGTGGGTCAGACTGACACACCGATCCACCGATCGCCGCGATGCGTGCCCCCTCGGGCGCACGGCGGCATGTTATCCTGCTGGACGTCATATGACGCCCAGTCAGGATAACTGAACCACCGCCCGGCTGTCATCTGCTATGGGCCGGGCGGGAAGTGGTTAAAATCCATACCAGACCGAAGGGCCTGGTCTGCTCTTCGAGGGGGAACCCATGCCATTTTTTTTTAAACATTTTGCTTGGAGTTCCCCCTAAAGATTCATACCAGACACAGTACCTGGTATTGTCGGGGATCAAAGTCGGATCGCTGTTCATTGAAGTCGGACGCAAGTCGCAGGGCAAAGTCGGATCCAACGTGGTACAACTGTCGTGTCGTACCGGTGAGAACCTGGCCTTAGGGTGTAATCAATTGATCCCTAACAATGAGCTCAAGGTAACTACACCTGGCAGGTAAATTTAGGAGCAACCCTGCCTAAACACCAGGGTGCTACAACTATATTACCAAAAGTATTGGTACGCCTGCCTTCCTGCCCAGGCCAATTTTCAGCTTTCAGAGCTGTCACACTTTGACAATTGCAACACTGTACCCATAAGAAATTTGTATCTTTTTTTTTTACACAGATAGAGCTTTCTTTTGGTGGTGTTTAACCACCACTGGGTTTTTAATGTTTTGCTAAACAAACGAAAAAAGAGAGAACATTTTTAAATTTTTCTTAAGCCGTGTACACACGAGCGGACTCATCGACCGGACTGGTCCGACGGAACGAATCCGTCGGACAACCCGACCGTGTGTGGGCTTCATCGGACCTTCAGCGGACCTTTTCTGTCGAAAATCAGACGGACTTTAGATATGGAACATGCTTCAAATCTTTCCATCGGAACTCCACTGGACCCAGTTCCTATCGAGAAAGCCGCCCGTCTGTATGCTAGTCCGACAGACAAAAAAGGACGCCAGGGCAGCTATTGGCTACTGGCCATGAACTTCCTTAATCTAGTCCCTTCATACGTCATCACGCTCAAACCAACAGACTTTCGAACGGACTTTAGTCCATTCTTGTGTGGGCAAGTCCGGTCGTTCGAAAATCCATCGTAACTCCGTAGAAAGTCCGTCGGAAAGACCGTCGGACCTTTGATGCTGAAAAGTCTGCCTGTGTGTATGCGGCATAACTTTCACTTAAATTTTTTTGAAAATAAGTAATATTTTTTCTTTACTGATGTACACTGATGAGGCTGCACTTATGGGCACCGATGGGCACTGATGAGGCTGCATTGATGGGCACTGATGAGGCTGCACTGATGAGGCTGCACTGATGGGCACTGATGAGGCTGTACTGAGGGGCACTGATGAGGCTGCACTGCTGGTCTGCACTGACGGGCACTGATGAGGCTGTACTGAGGGGCACAAATGAGGCTGCACTGACGGGCACTGATGAGGCTGCACTGATAGGCACTGATGAGGCTGCACTGATAGGCAGTGATGAGGCTGTACTGAGGGGCACAGATGAGGCTGTACTGATGGGCACTGATGAGGCTGCACTGACGGGCACTGATGAGGCTGCACTTATAGGCACTGATAAGGCTGTACTGAGGGGCACAAATGAGGCTGCACTGTTAGGCTGCACTGACGGGCACTGATGAGGCTGCACTGATGGGCACTGATGAGGCTGCACTGATGGGCACTGATGAGGCTGCACTGATGGGCACTGATGAGGCTGCACTGATAGGCACTGATGAGGCTGTACTGAGGGGCACAGATGAGGCTGTACTGATGGGCTGCACTAACGGGCACTGATGAGGCTGCACTGATGGGCACTGATGAGGCTGTACTGATGGGCTGCACTGACAGGCACTGATGAGGCTGCACTGATAGGCACTGATGAGGCTGTACTGAGGGGCACAGATGAGGCTGTACTGATGGGCACTGATGAGGCTGCACTGACGGGCACTGATGAGGCTGCACTTATAGGCACTGATAAGGCTGCACTGACGGGCACTGATGAGGCTGCACTGATGGGCACTGATGAGGCTGCACTGATAGGCACTGATGAGGCTGTACTGAGGGGCACAGATGAGGCTGTACTGATGGGCTGCACTGACGGGCACTGATGAGGCTGCACTGATGGGCACTGATGAGGCTGTACTGATGGGCTGCACTGACAGGCACTGATGAGGCTGCACTGATGGGCACTGATGAGACTGCACTGATAGGCACTGATGAGGCTGTACTGAGGGGCAAAGATGAGGCTGCACTGATGGGTTGCATTGATGAGGCTTCACTGATGGGCACTGATGAGGCTGCACTGATGGGCACTGATGAGGCTGTACTGAGGGGCACTGATGAGGCTGCAACATGGATGCCCTCCCAGAACTTGAACCCCACGCTGTAGCCGTCTTTTGGCTATAGCGTGGATGGGAAGCAGTTAAAGCATGTGAGGAGGAGGTGATTCAATGCCTCCTCACTGCCAGTCAAATAATCTCTGAACCGGGATCCAAAACTAGAAAGAAAGTTTTTTTGCCTTGACATAGACTTGAAGCTGAGAGACATTTGTAGATTTGTTGTGTTCTCAATGACAGCCCGGCGTTCATGCGGCAGTCTACTGTTCCCGTCTATAGTATCATTTGACGCTTTCAGCTATTCACTCTTCATTAGTAATCAATTATTTTGCTTCGAACTGTCAAGCGTATCAAATCCTGCGCAGAATATATGTTCGGCGTAGGGGTTTTAATTCTCTCGCCCCATTCCCGAGAAGATCTTATCCACATTTGTATTGTAAATGAGGCCGGGGTATCACGCGGCTGTTTCATTCCGGTGGATATAAATGCTGGTGCATGTGTTTTAAAGATTGCGTTTGTGTTTTACGGCTTTTGAAAATTATAGAAAGCAGCGTGAGGCATTGCTCGTTTCAATTTCCAGCTGTTGATCCGACTGAATTGTGGCTTTTGGAATGCTTTTTGCATACTTTATTTGAAAATAAAATATGCCACTCTTGCGAGCAGCGGGAGGCGGGAGAATTTAGCTTACAATGAGACCTTTTTTTTTTTTTGGTGTTCATCAAACCTCACAGGAAGACAAAATGCCGACGTGCTTTGCTATATGCTTTGTCCTTGGCAGGCCCCAACTTCACTTAAATTCAACGCTACAAATACCTTTTTGGTAGCTCACACCCCTCACAGTAAGGGTTTAATACTAAAAAAAAACAAAAAATTTTGAAAAAATAAATATTTTTTTACTTTCTGCTATAAAAAAAAAAAAAAAAATATATATATATATATATATATATATGTTCATACATTTTGGCCAAAACATATTCTGCTACATGTGCAACTAGAGTTGGGAAAACGATTCGGACCGAGCATGAGTTTGGGCCGAACATTCGAATTATCGGGGTGTTCGCCCGTTTGTTCGGCCCACCGAATGACCACAATGTACTGCGCCACCGCACAGTGCATTGGAAGCCCTGATTGACTGAATCAATGAAAGCTTTGCCCAATAAGGGCACAGAGCACTGTCGGAGCCATGATTGGAGAAAGTAATTATGACTCTATCCAATCATGGCTCATTGCTTTTAGTCCCGCCCCACACTATAAAAATATTCCCCCTATAGCGGCCATTTGTAGTGTGATATCGGCGTGGACAGAGATAGAACAGGGCTCTGTTCAGTGCTACTAGCAAGTTAGTGTGCTATAGTGTGCTGTTGTGATTCTATTGTCAGTGTAGTGCAAGACACATGAAAGCCCGCATGGAGTTTGCTAAAAAAACACCTGAAGGACTCCAAGATGGTGAGAAATAAGATTCTCTGGTCTAATGAGAACTAGATAGAACTTTTTGGCCTTAATTCTAAGTGGTATGTGTGGAGAAATCCAGGCACTGCTCATCACCTGTCCAATACAGTCCCAACAGTGAAGCATGGTGGTGGCAGCATCATGCTGTGGGGGTGTTTTTCAGCTGCAGGGACAGGACGACTGGTTGCAATCGAGGGAAAGATGAATGCGGCCAAGTACAGGGATATCCTGGACGAAAACCTTCTCCAGAGTGCTCAGGACCTCAGACTGGGCCGAAGGTTGATCTTCCAACAAGACAATGACCCTAAGCACAGCTAAAATAACGAAGAAGTGGCTTCACAACAACTCCGTGACTGTTCTTGAATGGCCCAGCCAGAGCCCTGACTTAAACCCAATTGAGCATCTCTGGAGAGACCTAAAAATGGCCGTCCACCAACGTTTACCATCCCCCCTGACAGAACTGGAGAGGATCTGCAAGGAGAAATGGCAGAGGATCCCCAAATCCAGGTGTGAAAAACTTGTTGCATCTTTCCCAAAAAGACTCATGGCTGTATTAGATCAAAAGGGGCTTCTACTAAATACTGAGCAAAGGGTCTGAATACTTAGGACCATGTGATATTTCAGTTTTTCTTTTTTAATAAATCTGCAAAAATATCAACAATTCTGTATTTTTCTGTCAATATGGGGTGCTGTGTGTACATTAATGAGGAAAAAAAATGAACTTAAATGATTTTAGCAAATGGCTGCAATATAACAAAGATTTAAAAATTTAAGGGGGTCTGAATACTTTCCGTCCCCACTGTATACCAGTGCATTACTGCACGTTTAAAGCAGTATATATCAGTGTATTACTGTACGTTTAACGCAGTATATATCAGTGTATTACTGCACATTTAACGCAGAATATATCAGTGCGTTACTGCACATTTAACGCAGTATATATCAGTTCGTTACTGTACATTTAAAGCAGTATATATCAGTTAGTTACTGTACGTTTAACGCAGTATATATTAGTGTATTACTGTACATTTAATGCAATATATATCAGTGCATTAGTGTATGTTTACCACACTATATTGCAGTGCGTCAGTGCAGTTTTACTGCAGTATACTGTAGTGTGTTAATAGAGTGTGTCTGTGTAGTGAGTACTCAAGTTAGAGTTCACCAAACACCACTCTCTATTGATTAACCACTTAAGGACCAGAAGGATTTGCCTCCTCAATGACCAGGCCAGGCCTCCATAAGAAGTATATACAGCCTTATGGATCTCCTATGATGGAAACAGGCTCACAGCTGCGAATCTCCAATTTGCAAATGTGCTGGGGGTTCCGACTCTAGGTGGTGTTGGACCGGGCTAGGGACCAAACTTTCCTAGGATGATGTCAAACTTCTCCTCTGGGTCTCCCGATTACACTGTAAACTTGCGGTTCCAAACATTCAATGAAAACAAAGAATAGTCTCCCATAGTGTAATATGTATAAACAGTACAAGTTTATTCAAAAGCCAAATGGGTCCTTACATAAAAAAACAAGTTAAATAGCTTGTACAGTGCAAACACGGCATTAGAGATGCCTCTTACGTCACTTCCGGTTGGCTCTCCGTATCCGGCCATGCCCTACGTGTTACGTCACGACACGTGACTTCATCAGGGGAACCGGATTGGCTGTCAGGCGCTTCAATTTATATCCACAAACAGGAAGTTTATTGGGGGCCATTTTGTTGGAGATAATGTCTCCATCATAGCAGTGGCCATTTTATAGCTTGATAAAAGCAAACTTTGGCGGTCATTTTGCTGGAGTTCATGTCTCCACCGCAGTGGCAGCCATTTTTTAGGTGGAAATGACAAATATGAATAAATGGGCTGAAATGTACCCACAGCAAATGTATTTATGCCTTCTGTAAACCCACCACGATGTGGCAAAAAAAGTGGTGGTAGAGAGACTGCGTGTGTAAATGCAGAACTCTCAACACAAAAATGATAAATAAAATATAAAATATAAACCTAGAAAAAATATATATAAAAAATTATACATTAAAAAAAAAAAAAATATATATATATATATATATATATATATATATATATATATATATATATATATATATATATATATATATATATATATATATATATAAAACCATTAAGGCATAACATTGTACCAAGATGATGTATATATAATATAGACCTCCTAATTATAATACATAAACAAATGAATAGGATCATCAAAAAATGGACCGATGTGCGTGCCGAAAATGATGCATAGAGGTAAATAATCAAAAAATAAGTTTTACAAGATGAAGATCAAAAATTACTTAAAAAACAGTTCAGGTCAAATTCGACATTGAGGCCATCAGGTGTAAGAGTATGTAGAGCATGTATCCATTTAGATTCTTTCTGGCTAATGGATCTGACCTTGTGTGCCCCCCCTCCAAGGTTTATTATATCTCTCAATACCCCAGAACTGCAAATATGTGGGGTCATTATTATGTACCTGTGCGAAATGTCTAGATACATTATGTTTCGGAAAGCCTTTTAAAATATTTTGGACATGCTCCCTAATCCTGTCCATGTCAAGTGAGGGGTCAAGTGTGTTCCCTCAGCGTGTTCTAACTGTAGGGGGATGGGCTGGCTGGGGCATGACAGAGATCACTGTTCCCGATCCCAATGTCATGTCATCTGTCAGAATAGGGATCCGCCTTGTTTACAAAGGCAGATCCCAATTCTGCCTTTGTACTAGGCGATGGCGGGTCACCGGCTGACATCGAGTCCGCTCGACCCGCGGGCACGCTCCCGCTGCGTGTAGTGGGTGTGAGAGCGCACCGCCGCCACGTGCCAGACAGCAACCGCGCCCGCGAGAGCCGAAGTATAATGACGGCGATTCGCGCAGGGGAGCCAACCTGCTGCAGTACAACTGCGGCAGGCGGCGTTAGGCAGTAAAGTGCATTCACGTACACATTTCCACATCTTTGTTACATTTTGTTAATAAGCACCCCCCCATCATGTCTAGGAGGCCAAAAGGAGAGGCAGACATTCCCATGGCACTGTGAGGGGGCCAGCAGTGTATGTGTCCACAGGCAAAGGTGAACATGGTCCATCCTGCAGGGCATCATTTCTACTGTTTAGTGATGTTGCCCGTGCCATCCAGCCACAGCATGCAGAGGAGGTGGTGGAATGGCTTACTAAACCATCATTATCCTCCTCATCCTTCGTCACCCAAGCAGAGACTAGACCCCCTACCAGCCCCTCACTTACTCCATCTAGCAGCTTTGGCTCCTTCCAACATCTCCTCCTCCTCAGCGGCGGCTTCCTCCTCTGCGGCTTCACCCTGTGTCTCCGGCTTCATGGCAGCTTCATCCTCAGCGGCTTTCGTCCGCCTTCTCTCGGTGGCCAATACGATCACTTCTCCTTTTGGCTGACCCACTTCCTGATTGGTCAGGAGGAGGATCAGGAAGACAATAACCAGTATTAATTTGCTATTGTCACACAACTGGGTGGGCTCAGGGCGCAGTACTCTGTGCCCCAAGGCCACCCGTTTTTGAAGCCAATTAGAGCCTCAGGCTCTAATCATGTGCTTAAAAAAAACATTGAAATCCATGTGTCAGGCACCTGTATGTAGATTAGTGGCTCGATGCATGGATTAGAGGGGCAGTGCTCCTGCACCCCTAATGGATGGGCCGCCACTGGTCAGCTGAGTTATTTGAACACAGCGTCAACCACTTGCTCCTTGACAATGCACAGCCATTACTTGATTCAGATCTTGGTTCTGAGGTTGAAGAAGGTAGGAAAATGAGCCTACAGAGAGGGGAGAACACTAATAAACAACAAATTGGCATTCATGTTCCCCCACCTGTAGCGTATTGCCAAGTCGTCTCCAGTGATAATGGATGGAGGGGATGATGATGATGAGGTCACTGATGTGGTTTGGGTGCCAGATAGAGCAGAGGAGGAAAGTGAGGGTGAGGCACAACCCCAAAGAGGCAGCCATCATGGAAGAGTAGAGAGCAGCCACCCTATTCCACCAGACTGTGGAGCTGTTATCTCCGACCCACCTCCCACAGCTCAGCTGTTTGTGCCTTTTTTTAGCACATGTGCAACTGATTATACTGTTGCAATTTGCAAACTTTGCCTCAAACAAATCAAGTGTGGCAAAAACACCAGACATTTGGATACCACATGGGCTTGACAAGGCATTTAACCTCCACCACTTAGCTCGTTGTCAAGGGCACCTGAAAGCCACACAAAAGGGATGCAATTCTGCTCCTCCTCATTTCTCACCTTTCCAGTCTACCCCCGCTATACCTCATGACCTCTCAGCAGCTTCCACTGACAGGGATAATGGTATAACGCAGGGTGTCCCAGCTCCTTGCAGCACATTTGCCAGTAGCACACCACAGGCTGTAAACTACAACAGGCAAATTTCTCTACCCCATCTGCTGCAGCAAAAAAAAAAAAATACACTCACTGCCACCCACATGCCCAGCGTCTAAATTCAAACTTGTCAAAGTTGCTGGCTTTACAACTCCTGCCTTTCCGTCTGATGGCTTCTGCCCCCCCTTGAATTTTCAGAATGTGCTGTATCACAATGGCAGGTTTCTATTTGCTATTTCTTTTCATGTAAGGCTTTTCCAGCTCTCTACGATCACGTGGAAGGCAATGTTGTTGCATCGTTGGGCAAGGCAGTCAGCCGCGAGGTCCACATTACTGCTGACACGTGGCCCAGCAGGCATGGTCAGGGACGATATTTTCAGTTTACAGCACACTGGGTAACTCTGCTTGCAACTCAGAAGGATGCAGGACAGGGCTCAGTACTGCAGCTTGTTGTGCTGCCAATTCTCCATACAACTATTCGTGATGATGCGGGATTTGTCAGCTCCACCCCCTCCTCCTCCTCCATGCCCTCCTCTGCTAAATTGTCCCATGAACTACAAATATCCTCTAAGTGTTCAAAGGGCTATTCAATGAGTCAGGCTGAAAGGTGCCATGCAGTGCTTCAGCTGGTCTTTCTAGGGCACAGGAGCCACTCCGGAGCAGAGACTCTGGCAGCTCTGCAGGGGCAGGCCCAGAGGTAGTTCATGCCACGCCAGCTGGAGCCAGGAATGGTGGTGTACGATAATGGCACAAACTTGCTGTCCGCCCTTAGACAGGGAAAGTTGACACAATCTGGTGGTGCCGCGTTTTTAAATAGGTACCTAGGGTTGAAAGATCTGCTGAAGCAGGCCAGAAGAGTCTGTAGCCATTTCAGGTGGTCATACAGTGCTCGGTTGGCTGAAATTTAGTGGGACTTCCACCTACCCATAAACCGCCTGACTTGTGACAACATGCCCACTAGGTGGAACTCGGCATTTGCAATGCTGCAGCGGCTCCACATGCAGCAGAGGGCCATCAACGAATACCTTTGTGAGCATGGCACAGTGACAGGCTCAGGCTGGCTCTGCTTTTTTTCTCCTTGCCAATGGCTGCTCATAAAGGATGCATGCACTATACTGTCACCATTTGAGGAGGCCACAAGGATGGTGAGCTGTGACAATGCATGCATCAGTGACACAATCCCTGTTGTCCATCTGGGTTACTGGGTCATGAGAATAGACCACTGGTCAGAACTTGCCCAGTATGCAATAGAGCTGCTGGGCTGCCTTGCATCCAGTATGCTTTCTGAATGGGCATTCAGTGCTTTTGTGACAGATAAAAGAGTGTGTCTGTCCACAGACTCCATGGACCGACTGACATTTATCAAACTGAATTAGTCCTAGATTAGCAGCAGCTGTTCTGCCGATGATGCTTATTAAGTGCTTTCTGGATCTGGAATCTCTGAGAGATTGTCTAGACTGCCTAGCTTTGTGGGTGTTTATTTGATCTGGAAGAAATATTTTGGTGTAGGTTTCATGGGCACAAAAAACACTCAAGGACCAATTTTTCCACACCTGTTTGACAGGTGCATATCATTGCACTATATTTAAAGGAATTTTTCGTTTGTATTGTTATTTACCATTTTTACTTATTTTTTTTCACTTTAAGCATCAGTAAATCACTGTTCATTTAAAAACGATGTTTTTTACAAACTTTTTTTCATTGATATTGTCCCCCAGGGCAGTACCCGAACACCCATAAACATTGTATGCCCAATTACTTGCATATAATCCTTCAAAATGGGCGCTTTTTATTTTTCCAGTTCAGGTCCCATAGACTTCAATGGGGTTTGCTATTCGGTTCCGAACATTTGCGATGTTCGAAAGTTCTGCCGCGAACCGAACAGGGGGGTCGTTCAGCCCATCTCTATGTGCAACATTTTATTTGAAAATAATATATGTACGCCGATGTACATCCTAAGTTTGGAGGCGGATATCGTTGTTATGGCAGCAGCTAGCTGTCATAACCCCGGTATCCCCGTTTTCATGCGGCGGTCGGCTACAAGATAAAAGTGGTCTCTGCAGCGGATTCGCCGCAAGATCACTTTTATCGGTGGCGGGAGAGGGCCCCCCTCCTGCCGCGATCCAGTGCCCTCCGCCGCTACCAACAGTGATTGCGTCTGTCCCCTTGCTGTGCCTGTAGACGAGTGAGGGGAAGATGGAGCCCACTCGTCTCCATGACACTGCACGCCGGAAGCGACGTCAAAACGTCACTTCCACCCATATATCTTAAAGGCATATTTTTTTCAATGTCATTTTTTTTAAATGATCTTTTTTTTTTTTTATTGCATTTTAGTGTAAATATGAGATCTGAGGTCTTTTTGACCCCAGATCTCATTTTTAAAAGGACCTGTCATGCTTTTTTCTATTACAAGGAATGTTTACCTTCCTTGTAATAGGAATAAAAGTGACACAATTTTTTTTTTAAACAGTGTAAAAATAAATAAAATCATATAAAATAAATAAGAAAAAAAAAAAACATTTTAAACGCCCTGTCCTGATGAGCTCGCGCGCAGAAAGGAACGCATACGTGAGTAGCGCCCGCATATGAAAAGGATGGTCAAACCACACATGTGAGGTATCGCCGCGATCAGTAGAGCGAGAGCAATAATTCTAGCCCTGGACTTCCTCTGTAACGCAAAACATGCAACCTGCAGAATTTTTTAAACGTCGCCTATGGAGATTTTTGATGGTCAAAGTTTGACGCCATTCCACGAGCGGGCGCAATTTTGAAGCGTGACATGTTGGGTATTAATTTACTCGGCGTAACATTATCTTTCACAATATAAAAAAATTGGGCTAACTTTACTATTGTCTTATTTTTTTAATCAAAAAAGTGAATTTTTTCCAAAAAAAGCACGCTTCTAAGACCGCTGCGCAAATACGGTGTGAAAAAAAGTATTGCAATGACCGTCATTTTATTCTCTAGGGTGTTAGAAAAAAAAGCAATATATAATGTTTGGGGATTCTAAGTAATTTTCTAGAAAAATAAACTGTTTTAAACATGCACACACCTAAATTATGGGGCCATACAGTATACACACACACACACACACATACAGTATACACACACAGACACACAATATACACACACAGTATACACATACACACACTGAAAAGGTACTACAGCTATAATCTTGGGATTTTTAAAAAAACACAGATTTTTACATACTGTCCCTGGTTTTATTGAGGCTGGCAACCCTGATGGGGCCCCTTAGAGCATGGGGCCCTAGGGCAGTGCCCGAGTGCCCGAATGGTCAGTACGCCCCTGGTTCCAGGTCATCCAGAGACGCCTGCACTTCAGATCCCAGTGGGCTGCAGCGTGGCGCGGCGGGCGCCATTTCCCAGAGCCAGGATACAGAGAAGGCTCCTGTTAGAGTCTTCTCTTCATCTGCATTATTTCCAACTGTATCTGAGTTCCAGAGTGGTGAGCGGGCATAGCCTATCTTGTTGTTACAGACACTGCTTTCAGACATCATTTACACAGTTGACCTGGTGGTACTTGTAGTTCCACAGGAAGTCAGTATTAAGTTAATAACGAACACTGAAAGCAGACATCTATCATACCTCCCAACTTTTTGAGATGGGAATGAGGAACATCTATCAGCAAACGTTTGCAGGCATAGGACACACCCCATGGCCACACTCCCTTAAAGGAGAATTGTACAAAAAAAAAAAACAAGATTATTTAAACCCACAAATGCTTTTTTTACCACTGCTATTCCTTTATATTGGCTTTTGGAATTTACAAATGCTGCAATTTAGGAATCAGATGAAAGGTTTAGTGCTGGAAAACATTTTTTGATGGATAAAAAGTGCATTTTATATACATCTATATGGATCAGACCAAAACGAGGGACAAATGAGGAGGAATGAGGGTCATCGCTCCAAATCAGGGACAGTCCCTCGAAATCAGGGACAGTTGGGAGCTATGATCTATGCCCAGTTCACATTATTGATTCTGGTAGCTATACTGGATAACACCATTAGGATCATATCAGAGGAAGTTATAATACAACAAGGATAGCTTAAAGTTCTGCCAAAATTTGCTATACCCTGTTATCAAGGATTACTTTATTTACAACACAACAAGGCTAGCTGAAGACATCTGGATTTCAAGGAATACCCTTTTACCTTTTGTTATCCTCTTCCCTCATCTGCTTTAATTGCATTTAACTTCATCTAAAGGGAGCCAGCCACTTTGAATATAATAGTCTGTATATTGTTTCTTTGTATTGTGCAAGATTTAATGGCCTTTGGGTTGAGAAGGGAGAAGCCTAACACAGAAGATATAGTGCCAGTTCTCTACCCTCCTGTTAACCTGTTCACATAGGTTTCTGTGATTGGGTAAATATCTGTGTTCATTTATAGTTAAAGGAACTTTCTATCATTATATTGCCTTTTTGATAAGTATAGAAAAAATATTTGTTGGTGAGGGTGTTTTCTTATTATCTGACAGTGTTGAGATCTACTCATATTTGTGTTCTCACTAATACAGTAAACATATTTGAACTGTTTCTTTAATACTGTGGGAGTCTCTATTTATCAATACAGTTGGTAATATGACTGAAACCAGGGTGTTTAGGCAATCAGTGGGGTACAGAGTCTCACGGGGGTACCGTTACCACATTCTGCACTGCATGTAAGTTAATCTCTGACAACACCCCCTTTAAGCCACGCCCAATATTTAGTGCAACTTAAACCACACCCACTTTTCACTACGGCATGCACTGTTCTCCCATTCAAGAGCCCTCTCATCTCTTCACAGAGACCCCCAATTACTTAATCCCCCCCCATCAAAGAGTCCACCCACCATACAGTCCCCCTATTACAGAGTTCCCCAATCACACAGTCCCTTCTTCACGTCGGAGCCTTACCTTTTGGCTCCAGCAGCACGGCAAAGGGTAGGAGGTAGACATGTGCACTGACAAAAAAAATGTGATCGTTTTAGTTTTCGTTTCATTCTTTTTTTGCGTTTTTTGGAAATTCAGAAATTGGGAAATCCAAAAATTCGGATTTTCGAATTTCCAAATTTCGAATTTTCTGATTTTTTTGGATTTCGGAATTTCCGAATTTCGAATTTCCGAATTTTATGAAAGAAAAGAAAATCCGTAAAATTCGAAATAACAATAACTAATAATAACTAACGATTACATTATAAGTATTGGAATTTCCTTTCAAATGTGGCTGCATAGGCGTGCGCAAGGGGTGTGCCAAGTGTGCCTGGGCACACCCTAATCCTGGGGTTGGCAACCTGTCAATGGTGGGCAGGTGACAGGTAATACGCAATCCTTCCTTGCTGACCCTCAGAACCTGGACAGGAGAGGTGGCGGGGTGGAATTTAGTTGTTCCGATCTGTATTTTCCTCCTGCAGCAGCTGAAAGTAGGCTTCTCCTCCTCTCCCTTTTGTCAACATTCAGCTGCCACAGGAGAAAAATATAAGGGATCGGTACTAAGATATACCACCCCGCCACCCCTTCTTTCCCTGTTCCTCTCCCTTCTGTTGCCCGGGCCCCCATGTGCTCCCTTGCTCCCCCTTCCTCCCATTGTTTCAGGATGGAGAGCAGGGAAGAGGCCAGTAAATATGTCAAACGCAAATGTGTTGGAGCTTTGGGGTGCACACCCTAATGCAATAGGCTGCGCACACCTATGTGTGGCTGTTTGTGAACGTAACTAATACAAATTAATCTGAAGTTACGAATTATCCAAAATAATGAATGCCGCATTTAAACAAATGGAATGAAACAAATTAATAATAAATAATATTATTAAAAAGGTTTTAATATTATTGTTATTTATTATTATTAGATCGTTATGTTCCATTCTTTTAGATAAGGCATTCGTTATTTCAGATAATTCGTAACTTCGGATAAATTCATACTTGTTACGTTCACTAACAGACAAATTTGAAAGGAAATTCCAATACCTATAATGTAATAGTTATTATTAGTTATTTCAGATTTTCGAATTTTCGGATTTTCTTTCTTTAGAATTTTCAGATTTTCGTTCTTATTTTCGGATTTTCAAATTTCAGAATTTTTGAATTTCAGAATTTTAGAATTTCCTCATTTCGAATTTTTGAATTTCCGAAATTTCCAAAATTTCGAATTTTCAAATTTCCGAAATTTAGAATTTTCCAATTTTCCAATTTCTAAATTGTGAATTTTCCAATTTCCGAAATTTCGAATTTTCGAATTTTCCAATTTCCGAAATTTCGAATTTTCCAATTTTTGAATTTCCGGAAATTCTGAAATTCCGGAATTAACAAATTTGTCAAAATTTGTTAAAAAATGAATTCAGAGCTAAACGAATTGCACATGTCTAGTAGAAGGTGGAGCAGGTCTGGAGGAGATGACCATACATCTCTTCTTGAATGCTGTGGGCAGGCCTGCAAACCGTCTGTCCTAGATTAGTGTCATGCCTTGCCATGGTGCTAGTGGGCCTGGCCATCCAACACTAAAGCAACGAATTACTCTGTGCATCATGGCCCAAGGGCATCATTGGATGTTATGGTGCTGGAAACCGCCCTGCCCATACCATAGCAACTCAATGCCAAACTAGTGCAAATTGGGTCTCGTGTTTGCGGCTAGATATGTGCAATTCCCTTTGTTACAAATCTAAAATCGGATAACAGTTTTGTTATTCAGAGTTTGGGATTTATCAGAATCTCCAAATGACAATAGTAACAAGTTTCAATGAATCCAAAATAAATTACAACGAAATTCATTTGTTTCATTTGGATTTTTGAAGCCTCTGAAATAATGAATCCGATCCAAATTGATTAGTTATAGCTGGTCGTTAAGGAGTTGGTGGCTTACCCACTGACAGCAAAGAGTGTAAACAAAAGAAGTGCCGATGAAAAAAAAAAAAGTGTGGGGTTCCCCCACAATTCATACCACGCCCTTTGAATCTGGTATGGATTTTGAGAGTGACCCTATGCAAAAATTTAAGAAAAAATGGAGTGGGGTCTCTCACAAAATCCATTCCAGACTCTTATCCGAGCATGAAGCCTGGCAAGCCAGGTGGCATCACCGGATGACCCCGACCCCATGTTTACCTGCCATTTGGCGTGTGACAGGACATGGGAGCGAATGTGTTTGGCAAGCGGCAGGGTTTTTTTTCATGCGGGTCGGCGGCCAGTGATTATCGTGATTAATATTGGATGTACTGCGGTGGACATTTTTTTTTTTCGGGGGGGGGGGGGTTAATAAAGGAGTTGTCAAAAACAATTTTTTATGTTTTTTTTACTTTTTTTGGTGAATGAGTGAACTAATTTGCATGAAGGGTTGGGGGGGGGGGGTGAGGGACCTTTAACCTTTTTAAAAGGGGGCTTCTAGATTTCCCCCCACCCACAGACTGCCACAGCCACTGCCCAGGGTTGTGGGAAAGAGGCCCTTGAACCCATCCACATGTTACATAGTTACATAGTTAGTCAGGTTGAAAAAAGACACAAGTCCATCCAGTTCAACCTTCAAAAACAATAAATAAATGAAATAAAAAATATCGTACAATCCAATATACCCAATTTTATACCCACAGTTGATCCAGAGGAAGGCAAAAAACCCCAACAGAGCATGCTCTAATTTGCTACAGCAGGGGAAAAAAAATCCTTCCTGATCCCCCGAGAGGCAATCGTATTTTCCCTGGATCAACTTTACCTATAAATGTCAGTACCCAGTTATATTATGTACATTTAGGAAAGAATCCAGGCCTTTTTTAAAGCAATCCACTGAGCTGGCCAGAACCACCTCTGGAGGGAGTCTATTCCACATTTTCATAGCTCTTACTGTGAAGAAACCTTTGCGTATTTGGAGAGGAAATCTCTTTTCCTCTAGACGTAAAGATTGCCCTGTTGTCCTCTGTGTTGACCGTAAAGAGAATAACTCAACACCAAGTTCACTATATGGACCCCTTATATATTTGAACATGTTGATCATATCCCCCCTTAATCTCCTCTTCTCAAGAGTGAATAAATTCAATTCCGCTAATCTTTCCTCATAGCTGAGCTCCTCCATGCCTCTTATCAGTTTGGTTGCCCTTCTCTGCACTTTCTCCAGTTCCCAGATTATCCTTTTTGAGAACTGGAGCCCAAAACTGAACTGCATATTCCAGATGAGGTCTTACTAATGATTTGAACAGGGGCACAATTATATCTCTCTCTCTGGAGTCCATACCTCTCTTAATACAAGAAAGGACTTTGCTCGCTTTGGAAACCGCAGCTTGGCATTGCATGTTATTATTGAGCTTATGATCTACCAAAACCCCCAGATCCTTCTCCACTATGGACTTCTCCAGTTGTACTCCCCCTAGTATGTATGATGCAGGTATATTCTTAGCCCCCAAGTGCATAACAACATGTGTCCTGGTATGGTTCGGAGGGGGAGGGCGCTCGCTCGTCCGCCCCCACTTTCCTGACCTGCCGGGCTGCATGCTCGGAAAAGGGTCCGGTATGGGTCTTGGGAAGGGTGGAAGCCCACGCCACTTTTAAAAAAAATTGGCGTGGGGTTTGCCTTAAAATCCGAAACAGACCTAAGGCCATCGCCCGTTCCTTAGCAACCAGCTATTCCTCACGATGAATTCGGATCAGTTTGGAAAACGAAACGAAAACAGAGGAAATTAACATTTCGGCCAAGCACATGTCTTCTTCTGGCACCCCAGGGGAGCCCAAAGGGCATCCAAGGGTTTCCATGGTACTCCAATTGGAAAACACTATAGAATTATTTGGATTAGGATTGGAGAGCATCTTAAAACTGCAAGATCTGAAACTCTTCGTTCATGTGGAGCAGAAATACATTTTACTGTCAAGGAAAAATTGAGATATATGGGAAACCATCTCAGGCAGTTGTACGCTAATCCTATTACTGCTGAATATCGGTTTAAAGGATGTTTTATTTATTTTTTATTTTTTTAATGCTCTCTATTCTGACCTTTCTTTGACATAAAGTACTGACAGCTTGTCAATGGTTCCGTATTTGATAACTTCTATCTCGAAGCTGAACTTTGAGAATCTTAAATTAGATTATTTGTCAAGGTCATTGTAGAGGGGACGGTGCCTGAAGTATAGATCGGCAAATTGAAGAAAATCAAGAAAGTGGCATTGGGAAATTTAATATATTAAATGATAAAAGGAGGAAATATTAGAAGAGCTATAGGTAAAGTTGAAATAAAGACTAAAATGGTATCTTTGCTCTTTACCACCTTCTTCCTTTCTGGCTCTCGAGAGATCTTGAGATCTGAAGGTACCAGCAGAATCACAGTGGTTTCAGGCTGCTTGTGTATGGTAGTGTCAGGGGGGGCGATCGGATACCTGACACATCCATCAGCACCTTTAAGGCACTGATAGATGTCAGATAAAGCTTGAGATTGATTTTTATGGATTTTTTTTTTTTAATATGAACCATCAAGTTTGACAGTTTTACCTAGTTATAAAGTTGCTCTGGGGAATTCCTTTGCTCCTTCTTACCATTAATGACCTTGGTGAAAATAACCTGCAGATGATGAGTTTGAAAAGTCTGCTAATTTTGTTCACCTGAAAAGTTAGATAACTATTGGCCCTTAAAGTGGACCCAGCATAAAAATTGAAGGTCTGAACTATTGAAAACACAATCAGTGCCAGATTAAACTCTGTGGCGGCCCCTAGGCAGTCGAAACCTTGAAGGCCCCTCTCGCAGGTTTCTGGAGATTTCTCATGCACACACTCTAGTGGGATAACATTGAAGTAGGTAGTGTGCACTTCAGACACTAGATGAAGACGATCGTCACTACTGTACATTACGTTGCAGCAATTTTTTTTTTTATTATGAACTGATAGCTAAAAGAAGAGGAGCTTTTACGAGACAAATGCATTGTGAACCTGATGTCTATGGATGCCACGGCCAGAGGTCAGGCTCGGAGACCAGTGGCTATAGCAGTAGAGAGGCTCTCATGATCATCAGGTTAGGTATACAAGCAGGTCACCCTGGTGGATGACATGGGCTCACCCGAGGTACAGTGGTCTAGGTATTCACCAGAGCACTAAGGATGGTGGAGGTGGGTTTTGCTGTGTGTTAGTACCAGGTACCAGGTTGCAGATCTAAGGATCGCCCCACCAGTAGGTGAGCAAGCCATGGTCCAGTACCAAATCTATCAGTTAGGGATTAAGCAGAAGCATAGTCGAGAAACAAGCCAAAGATCAAGATATGGATGGCAGCAGGAGTGACAAGAGCGAGATATTGGCTATAGAGAGCACAATAATCTGGCAAACAGGAAGTGCAAATGCATGACTTAAATAGGAAGTTCATACGAGGAGCAAAGGGTTCAAGATTCAAGAGAAGCAAGACACAAGGCAAGGTTGTCTAAGGAATCAAACAAGGAGCTGTTCAACATCTCAGGTGGCTCAGTAAGAAGAGATACTCCCAGGCACAGCAGAGGTTGCAGATACAGATCTGGGTCTGGACAATACTTAATGTACTTTAGGTAGTTATTGGGCACATTGCATTTATACTGTATTTTCTGTATAGAGTCTTTAATGTAAAGTTTTCATTTCTTTGAGTCGATTCATTTTTTTTCTATCTTTTGTAAACAATTTAAGAAAGCTCCATTGTCATTTTCTTTCAAGATCAGATCAATACTATTTGGATCCTTCTACAGCGCTACCCCCCGCAGGAGCCTCTGCTTACTAGTTCCCCCTATACCTGCACAGTTAGGCAACAGGCATCCAGACACAAGAAATCAGTCCATGGGCTTGTTTTTGTTGTTTTATTGGGGGAAACAACTTAGATAAGGTATAAGGATTTTGGGATGACCAGCTTCTGCCCACTAGCTTCTAGAAGTTTCCAGGGCCCTCCAGAACCAGGAGGAGGCGATATGGAAGACTGGTCTGCAGAGCCTTCCAGCCTGAGTTGACTTTGAACCCTGACCCAATTAACAGACTCATACAACTACCATGAGTCACAAAATACATTTACCTACCCTAGTTGCACACTAGAGGGTGCTACGTTTTGTTGAAGGGCCCTTAAACGGCGTAAAGCCCATATACCGGTGTCTCTTCTGCCTACTTGGTAATCCAGTACTGAATGCAATATAACAGAAATGAGCTCTACCTCTCAGCCAATGTGGCTGATGGTGTGTTGGCTCGACGGCTGGATTCCTGCATATGCATTGAAGCCATCAGGCTGCACCCCTCTAGCATTTCATTTTCATCTTGAGTAAGTGCAGATGATTTATGTATAATTTACTTCCTGGAATCCATCTGCCCTCAGGAATGCAGTCAGGAGGGTGTGCTTAGATGAGAAAGTCCCTCCTACCATGAGGACTTCTGGGATGTATGACATCATTTTGGTCTAGGCCAGAAACCAGGATGCTGCTGATGAAATGTAAAAAAAACTAACACTGCACATCACTCTAAACACACCATCCCCACCGTGAAACATGGTGGTGGCAGCATCATGTTGTGGGGATGCTTTTCTTCAGCAGGGACAGGGAAGCTGGTCAGAGTTGATGGGAAGATGGATGGAGCCAAATACAGGACAATCTTAGAAGAAAACCTGTTATGCCGCGTACACACGACCGGGTTTCCCGTCGGAATAAACTCTGAAGGTTTTTCCGACGGAATTTGGCTGAAACTGTCTTGCGTACACACGATCACACCAAAGTCTGACCGTCCAGAACTTGGTGACATACAACAGGTACGACGGGACTAGAAAAAGGAAGTTCAATAGCCAGTAGCCAATAGCTTCCGTCTCGTACTTGCTTGAGAGCATGCATCGTTTTTGGTCCGTCGGAACAGCATACAGATGAGCGGTTTTCCCGATAGGAATTGGATCCTTCGGAAATATTTAGAACATGTTCAATTTCTAGGTCCGTCAGAATTTTCAAAAAAAAAAGTCTGATGAGGCACACACACGATCGGAATAGATGATGTCTGACTTTTTCTGTCGGACATTCCGCTCGTGTGTACGCGGCATTAGAGTCTGCAAAAGAAAAAGACTTGAGACTGGGACGGAGGTTCACCTTCCAGCAGGACAACGACCCTAAACATACAGCCAGAGCTACAATGGAATGGTTTAGATCAAAGCATATTCATGTGTTAGAATGGCCCAGTCACAGTCCAGACCTAAATCCCATTGAGAATCTGTGGCAAGACTTGGAAATTGCTGTTCACAGACGCTCTCCATCCAATCTGACAGAGCTTGAGATATTCTGCAAAGAAGAATGGGCAAAAATGTCCCTCTCCAGATGTGCAAAGCTGGTAGAGACATCCTCAAAAAGACTTGCAGCTGTATTACCCTGTTTCCCCGAAAATAAGACCTAGCGTGATTGTCAGTGATGGCTGCAATATAAGCCTTACCCCTCAAATAAGCCCTACCCTGAAAATAAGACCTACAAGGACTTTAACTAGGGCTTTTTTGGGGGGTAGGGCTTATATTGCAGCCATCACCGACAATCATGCTAGGTCTTATTTTCGGGGAAACAGAGTAGCAGTGAAAGGCGGTTCTACAAAGCATTGACTCAGGGGGGCGCCATACAAATGTACCCCTCACACTTTTCACATATTTATTTGTAAAAAATGTTGAAAACCATTTATCATTTTCCTTCCACTTCACAATTATGTGCCACTTTGTGTTGTTCTATCACAAAAAATCCCAATAAAATACATTTACGTTTTTGGTTGTAATATTTGGAAAACTTCAAGGGGTATGAATACTTTTTCAAGGCACTACAAGGATAAAAATAATTGCATGATACAGATTGATTGAGAGAGTGGAGTATCGCTTTAAGAACTGACCAGCACCAGAAAAAAAGACGAAGAAGAAGAGGACCTTTCATATTACATGATTGACCTGAAGTCCTCTAAAAAATGTTTACAGTGTTACAATGTTGCATACGGGGAAGAGGATAGTTGGACTTTATGGACATATTTACTCTCTATTATTATCTGTTTGCTTGTCTATCACATTTTATTAATAAAAAAAAAAGAAGGTTAAGTTTGCCAGCAGCCTACATAAAGTTTGAGCTGACACTTTCTGCATTTTCCTCGTGGACGCAGTTTAAGCAGGACCCAGCAATCCCCCAAACACTTTATATATATTTTTTTTTTTCACATTCCAAATAAAATAATGAAATATGGATGAAATATGAAACAGTGTGCTATTCCTGTAGAGGGATGATGTGGACCATCTTATCTTGTTAGCCGTCGTGGTTCTGAGTTCTTATTTCCCAATCTCAGATTTGTTGCACTGAATCTCAAACCTCTGGCAACCTGGAGGGATCAGAGAACGCAGAGAGAGCGAGGTTTCCAGGGATAAGAGGACAAGCTGTGTACGCCAACGCCACAAACAACTTAATCCCACCTTACCGTTTCCTTCAGCGGATGAGGTGATCTGAGGTCATGTTGTAGAGAAAGACAGCAGGCTTAACTCTCTGAAGGTGTGACAATTCATCCTCTGGACAAATGTATCCATTCATTCCAAAAATAAATAAATATATTACTAATAAGAGGAAGAATAATATATATATATATATAAATATATATATACACACACAGTGCCTTGAAAAAGTATTCATACCCCTCGAAATTTTCCCACATTTTGTCATGTTACAACCAAAAACATAAATGTTTTTTGGGTTTTTTTTGTGATAGACCAACACAAAGTGGCACATAATTGTGAAGTGGAAAGAAAATGTTAAATGGTTTTCAACATTCGTTACAAATAAATATGTGAAAAGTGTGGGGGGGGCATTTGTATGGCGCCCCCCGGAGTCAATACTTTGTAGAACCACCTTTCACTGCAATTAGAGCTGCAAGTATTTTTGGGGATGTCTCTACCAGCTTTGTACATCTAGAGAGGGACATTTTTGCTCATTCTTCTTTGCAAAATATCTCAAGCTCTGTCAGATTGGATGGAGAGCGTCTGTGAACAGCAATTTTCAAGTCTTGCCACAGATTCTCAATTCGATTCAGGTCTGGGCTGTGACTGGGCCATTCTAATACATGAATATGCTTTGATGTAAACCATTCCATTGTAGCTCTGGCTGTATGTTTCGGGTCGTTGTCCTGCTGGAAGGTGAACCTCAACCCCAGTCTCAAGTCTTTTGCAGACTCTAATTCCGCTTACAAAGGAGCGAAGTTTTCAACCGGACTGGTCCGACGGACCGAGTCCGGCGGACAATTCGACCGTGTGTGGGCTTCATCGGACCTGCAGCTGACTTTTTCGGTCGAAAATCTGACGGACTTTAGATTTGGAACATGTTTCAAATCTTTACGTCGGAACTCCCCTGGACCCAGTTCCTATTGAAAAGTTCGCTCGTCTGTATGCTAGTCCGACAGACTAAAACCGACTCTAGGGCAGCTATTGGCTACTAGGGATGAGCTTCGTGTTCGAGTCGAACCCATGTTCGACTCGAACATCGGCTGTTCGGTCGTTCGCCGAATTGCGAACGATATGGGCCGTTCGCGCCAAATTCGTGTGGCGCGTCACGGCCCATAATTCACTGCGGCATCGCAGTGCATTGCTGGCTGATGATTGGCCAAGCATGCACTATGACCCGCATGCTTGGCCAATCACAGCGCCGTCAGTAGAGAGAGCTGTAATTGGCCAAAGCCAGGGTGGCTTTGGCCAATTATGGCTCAGGGGATTTAGTACACACCCCACACTATATAAGGCCGCCTGCACGGCGGCCCTGTGTAGTGTGTGTTCCGGTGTGCTGAGAGATAGAGAGAGAGAGAGACAGTGTCATTTGATTTGAGTTAGATAGATTAGGCAGAACAGTCAGTCAGTTAGCTGCACTTACAGTGTATTGTGTATATATATGCATCCCAGGTGTTGCATATATATATATACACTGTATTCAGTTTAGCTAGATCCGTTCCTGTTATCTTCTATCTAGACTATTTACATTTAGTGCAGTGTGTCCTGCTCACAGTGTTCAGCTAGATCCGTTCCTGCTATTTACATTCAGTGCAGTGCGTCCTGCTCACAGTGTTCAGCTAGATCCGTTCCTGCTATTTACATTCAGTGCAGTGCGTCCTGCTCACAGTGTTCAGCTAGATCCGTTCCTGCTATTTACATTCAGTGCAGTGCGTCCTGCTCACAGTGTTCAGCTAGATCCGTTCCTGCTATTTACATTCAGTGCAGTGCGTCCTGCTCACAGTGTTCAGCTAGATCCGTTCCTGGTATTTACATTTAGTGCAGTGCGTCCTGCTCACAGTGTTCAGCTAGATCCGTTCCTGCTATTTACATTCAGTGCAGTGCGTCCTGCTCACAGTGTTCAGCTAGATCCGTTCCTGGTATTTACATTTAGTGCAGTGCGTCCTGCTCACAGTGTTCAGCTACATCCGTTCCTGCTATTTACATTCAGTGCAGTGCGTCCTGCTCACAGTGTTCAGCTAGATCCGTTCCTGCTATTTACATTCAGTGCAGTGCGTCCTGCTCACAGTGTTCAGCTACATCCGTTCCTGCTGTTTACATTCAGTGCAGTGCGTCCTGCTCACAGTGTTCAGCTAGATCCGTTCCTGTTATCTTCCTACTGACAGGCAGGCTTGTCTGGTTACAGTATATAAAGCTACCTTAAGAAAATTACAGGTGTTCTTTTTGATCCTATTAGTACCACGGTCAGGCAGCTAGACTATTTACATTTAGTACAGTGTGTCCTGCTCACAGTGTTCAGCTAGATCCGTTCCTGTTATCTTCCTACTGACAGGCAGGCTTGTCTGGTTACAGTATATAAAGCTACCTTAAGAAAATTACAGGTGTTCTTTTTGATCCTATTAGTACCACGGTCAGGCAGCTAGACTATTTACATTCAGTGCAGTGCGTCCTGCTCACAGTGTTCAGCTAGATCCGTTCTTGCTATTTACATTCAGTGCAGTGCGTCCTGCTCACAGTGTTCAGCTAGATCCGTTCCTGGTATTTACATTTAGTGCAGTGCGTCCTGCTCACAGTGTTCAGCTAGATCCGTTCCTGCTATTTACATTCAGTGCAGTGCGTCCTGCTCACAGTGTTCAGCTAGATCCGTTCCTGGTATTTACATTTAGTGCAGTGCGTCCTGCTCACAGTGTTCAGCTAGATCCGTTCCTGCTATTTACATTCAGTGCAGTGCGTCCTGCTCACAGTGTTCAGCTAGATCCGTTCCTGTTATCTTCCTACTGACAGGCAGGCTTGTCTGGTTACAGTATATAAAGCTACCTTAAGAAAATTACAGGTGTTCTTTTTGATCCTATTAGTACCACGGTCAGGCAGCTAGACTATTTACATTCAGTGCAGTGCGTCCTGCTCACAGTGTTCAGCTAGATCCGTTCTTGCTATTTACATTCAGTGCAGTGCGTCCTGCTCACAGTGTTCAGCTAGATCCGTTCCTGGTATTTACATTTAGTGCAGTGCGTCCTGCTCACAGTGTTCAGCTAGATCCGTTCCTGCTATTTACATTCAGTGCAGTGCGTCCTGCTCACAGTGTTCAGCTAGATCCGTTCCTGCTATATACATTTAGTGCAGTACGTCCTGCTCACAGTGTTCAGCTAGATCCGTTCCTGTTATCTTCCTACTGACAGGCAGGCTTGTCTGGTTACAGTATATAAAGCTACCTTAAGAAAATTACAGGTGTTCTTTTTGATCCTATTAGTACCACGGTCAGGCAGCTAGACTATTTACATTTAGTACAGTGCGTCCTGCTCACAGTGTTCAGCTAGATCCGTTCCTGGTATTTACATTTAGTGCAGTGCGTCCTGCTCACAGTGTTCAGCTAGATCCGTTCCTGCTATTTACATTCAGTGCAGTGCGTCCTGCTCACAGTGTTCAGCTAGATCCGTTCCTGGTATTTACATTTAGTGCAGTACGTCCTGCTCACAGTGTTCAGCTAGATCCGTTCCTGTTATCTTCCTACTGACAGGCAGGCTTGTCTGGTTACAGTATATAAAGCTACCTGAAGAAAATTACAGGTGTTCTTTTTGATCCTATTAGTACCACGGTCAGGCAGCTAGACTATTTACATTTAGTACAGTGTGTCCTGCTCACAGTGTTCAGCTAGATCCGTTCCTGTTATCTTCCTACTGACAGGCAGGCTTGTCTGGTTACAGTATATAAAGCTACCTTAAGAAAATTACAGGTGTTCTTTTTGATCCTATTAGTACCACGGTCAGGCAGCTAGACTATTTACATTTAGTACAGTGCGTCCTGCTCACAGTGTTCAGCTAGATCCGTTCGTGTTATCTTCCTACTGACAGGCAGGCTTGTCTGGTTACAGTATATAAAGCTACCTGAAGAAAATTACAGGTGTTCTATCCCAGCTTAGTGCAGCTACAGGCCATTAGTATGTCTGGAAGGCCAAGAAGGAGAGGCAGACAGTCACAAGCCAATAAGAGAGGGCAAGCAGGCTCTGTGTCTAGTGCTGGTCGTGGAGACGGTGCATCCTCATCAGCACGTGGCCATGGGACACGCTTGGCCTTTTTTTCGGCAGCTGGCCGTGTTGAGCCGCAACATGCGGAAGACTTGGTCGAGTGGATGACCAAGCCGTCCTCATCCTCCTCATCCTCTCTCACCCATGCCCAGGGTGCTTTGTCTGGCAAAGCAGCGGCCTCTTCCCTCAGCTCAATGTCATCAGTGACTCCTTCCCTAGCTCCACCATGTCCTCATGAGGATTCCCTCGAACTGTTTGACCACAGTGTTGGGTACATGCTCCAGGAGGATGCCCAGCGTTTGGAAGGCTCTGATGATGATACTGAGCTCAATGAAGGCAGTAACATGAGCACGGACAGAGGGGGTGCCCAAGAAGGACAGCAATCTGGCAGTCATGCTCCCCCTGCTGCAGCATACTGCCAGGTTTGCTCCAGTGATGAGGAGGGAGGGGATGATGAGGTCACTGACTCAACGTGGGTGCCTGATAGGAGAGAGGAGGAGGAGGAGGAGGAGGAGGAGGAGGTGGCACATCACCAACTAGGCAGGATGCCCTCCAGGGGCCAGCCTAAGGGCAGCACATTGACTGCATCACACCCCAAAGCTCCACATGTGCAGGGCGCTGCAGTCTCTGCGCGTTATTCAAAAAGTTCTTTGGTGTGGGCCTTTTTTGAGACGAGTGCATCAGATCGCACCGCTGCTATTTGCAACATATGTCTCAAGCGTATCTCGCGTGGCCAAAACATCTCCCGCTTGGGTACCACATGCTTGACCAGACATATGTTGACCTGCCATGCAGTTCGTTGGCAAGCGTATCTAAAAGACCCACACCAAAGAACAAAGACGATCTCTCCTTGCTCCTCATCAGCTGAGATTTCCAACCCCACTAGACCTTCAGTCCTCTCTGCGACCTGCAGTGAGAGGAATGAAGGTGTAGAATTAGGTGTGTCACAGCCAAGTACTTGTGGGCAATCTGCTTTTGGTACACCGACGTCAGATTGTACCAGGCAAATTTCCCTGCCCCAGCTGCTGCACCGCCGAAAGAAGTTTGCTCCCAGCCATCCACATGCCCAGCGGTTGAATGCTAGCTTGGCAAAATTGCTAGCACTTCAACTGCTGCCTTTTCAGTTGGTAGACTCTGCCCCCTTCCGTGAGTTTGTGGAATGTGCGGTTCCTCAGTGGCAGGTACCCAAACGCCACTTTTTCTCACGGAAGGCGATTCCGGCTCTCTACCGGCATGTGGAAGGCAATGTCCATGCCTCGCTGGACAGGGCGGTCAGCGGTAAGGTGCATATTACCGCTGACTCATGGTCCAGCAGGCATGGACAGGGACGTTACTTAAGTTTCACGGCGCATTGGGTGACTCTGCTGGCAGCTGGGAAGGATGCAGGACAAGGTGCAGTAGTGTTGGAGGTTGTTCCGCCACCACGCCTCCAAAATGCTGATTGTGACACACCTCTCTCCTCCACCCCCTCCTCTTCTTCTTCCTCCATGGCCTCTTCCTCGGAACCAGCGGTGCTCCGTAGGCGTTCAAGGGGCTACGCAAGTACGCAGGCCAAAAGATGCCATGCGGTGCTTGAGCTGGTGTGCTTGGGGGACAGGAGCCACACTGGGGCAGAGGTTCTGTCAGCTCTGCAGGGGCAGGTTCAGAGGTGGTTGACGCCACGCCAACTTAAGGCAGGAATGGTGGTTTGCGACAATGGCACCAACCTCCTCTCTGCCCTCCGACAGGGACAACTGACCCATGTGCCCTGTTTGGCTCACGTCCTTAACTTGGTGGTGCAGCGGTTCTTGGGCAGGTACCCGGGCTTACAGGATGTCCTGAGGCAGGCCAGGAAAGTCTGTGTGCATTTCCGCCGGTCATATAATGCCAGTGCTCGGCTGACGGACCTCCAAAAGGAGTTTAACCTGCCCAAGAACCGCCTAATCTGTGACATGCCCACCAGGTGGAACTCGACGTTGGCCATGCTGCAGCGGCTGCACACGCAGCAGAGGGCCATCAATGAGTACCTGTGCGACTATGGCACCAGGACAGGGTCAGGGGACCTTGGTTTTTTTTCCCCACGCCAGTGGGCCATGATCAGGGATGCATGCACTGTCCTGTCACCATTCGAGGAGGCCACGAGGATGGTGAGCACTGACAGTGCATGCATCAGTGACACTGTCCCCCTTGTCCACCTGTTGGAGCACACGCTGCGTGGAATAATGGACAGGGCACTTGAGGCAGAACAGAGGCAGGAAGAGGAGGACTTCCTTAGCTCTCAAGGCCCCCTTTATCCAGACAGTGTTCCTGCGTGCCCGCCGATCACACAGGAAGAGGACGAGGAGGAGGAGGAGGAGGAGGAGGAAGATTGTGTCAGTATGGAGGTGGAGCCTGGCACTCAGCATCAGCAGTCTTTAAGGGATCAGTCCCAAGGAACACATGGACTTGTACGTGGCTGGGAGGAGGTGGCTGCGGACGTTGTTGTCCTTAGTGACCCAGAGGACTCCGGACCGAATGCCTCAGCAAACCTACGCTGCATGGCCTCCCTGATCCTGCAAAGCCTGCGTAAGGATCCTCGTATTCGTGGTATCAAGGAGAAGGACCAATACTGGCTGGCAACCCTCCTTGATCCACGTTACAAGGGTAAGGTTGCGGACCTTATCTTGCCATCGCAGAGGGAGCAGAGGATGAAACATCTTCGGGAGGCCTTGCAGAAAGGTCTGTGCAACGCGTTCCCAGAGACTGGGAGGTTACAAACTCCTGTTTCTGGACAACGTGTTGCTGAGGCTTCGGTCAGTCAAAGAAGGAGCGGTGGAGAAGGTGGCCATCTGACCGATGCGTTCAGACAATTTTTTGGTCCGCAGCCCCAAGGTATGATCGGTTCCAGCAACCATCGCCAGCGTCTGTTTTACATGGTGCAGGAATACCTAGGGGCAAGATCAGACTTGGACACCTTTCCCACCGAAAATCCTCTGGGTTACTGGGTCTTGAGGATGGATCACTGGCCAGAGCTTGCACAGTATGCAATTGAGCTACTGGCCTGTCCTGCATCCAGCGTTCTTTCGGAACGCACATTCAGTGCTGCTGGAGGCGTGGTAACCGATCACAGGGTGCGTCTGTCCACCGACTCGGTCGATCGGCTGACCTTCATAAAAATGAATCAGTCTTGGATCACCACCAGCTACCAAGCACCTGATGCAGATGTAACCGAATAATTTTTTTTGAAATCTCAGATCCCTTCAAAGACTGCCTATGCTGATGCTGAGTGACTATCCCTGAGTAATTATCCTCTTCCTCCTCAATCATCACGCTGATAGCTTGTAAGAACATTTTTGGTTCTGGGCGCCACCACCAGTGCCTAAGGCACAATTTTTCAGCCCCTGTTTAACAGGGGCGTGTAATTACAATTTTTGATGTAATACTTTGCAGCAGGGCTCGTTCCTGCATTCCAACTAGAGTGTCTGTGAGGGGTTGCAGTGTTGTGGCACCAGCACCAGTGCCTAAGACCCAATTTTTCAGCCCCTGTCTAACAGGGGCGTGTAATTACAATTTTTGATGCAATACTTTGCAGCAGGGCTTGTTCCTGCGTTTCAACTAGAGTGTCTGTGAGGGGTTGCAGTGTTGTGGCACCAGCACCAGTGCCTAAGACCCAATTTTTCTGCCCCTGTCTAACAGGGGCGTGTAATTACAATTTTTGATGCAATACTTTGCAGCAGGGCTCGTTCCTGCGTTCCAACTAGAGTGTCTGTGAGGGGTTGCAGTGTTGTGGCACCAGCACCAGTGCCTAAGGCCCAATTTTTCTGCCCCTGTCTAACAGGGGCGTGTAATTACAATTTTTGATGCAATACTTTGCAGCAGGGCTCGTTCCTGCGTTCCAACTAGAGTGTCTGTGAGGGGTTGCAGTGTTGTGGCACCAGCACCAGTGCCTAAGGCCTAATTTTTCAGCTCCTGTTCAACAGGGGCATGTAATTACAATTCTTGATCTAATATTTCACAGCAGGGCCCTGTGAGGGCTTACAGTGTTTTGGCCACAGCAACACCTAAGGCCCAAATTTCTGCTGAGTATATAGGGCAGGACCCTACTTTCAAACATCTAACTTACAAACGACTCCTACTTGCAAACGGAAGGAGACAACAGGAAGTGAGATGAAATATACCCCTAAGGAAGGGAAATTCTCTCCTGTAAGAGTTAATATGGGAAAACAATTTCTCCTTTCCACTGATGCTTTCCAATCCTTGTTCCACAAAAAAACCCAAATTTTCAAAAAACATTTTTCATTGGGACAAAAAAGTGAGGTGAAATCTTCTGAAGAGGAGGAAAGACGCAAAACAAATGTCACAGGGGTGATAACCCTTCCCTATGTTTTCCAAAAAGCTTAGAAAAGATTTTTTGGCTGGAGCTAAACACATTAAAAATGTTCAAAATTACAAACAGATTCTACTTAACAACAAACCTACAGTCCCTGTCTTGTTTGCACCGCCTGAATACTGCTGTTCAGAGTACCTTTCCTTATTTTAATTTGGGTGCGGGGTTCCCCTTAATATCCATACAAGACCCAAAGGGCCTGGTAATGGACTGGGGGGTACCCATGCCGTTTGTCTCACTGATTTTCATCCATATTGCCATGACCCGACATGACATTAAACCCGCAAGCAGTTTTAAATGAGATTTTTTCCTTTAAAAATGACATTTGGTGCAGGGACTGTTCTAAACATGGGAAACACGCGTCACTTTACAGGCATACTATAGACACCCCCCAGGTACGATATTTAAAGGAATATTTCACTTTTTTTTTTTTACTTTAAGCATCATTAAAATCACTGCTCCCGAAAAAACGGCCGTTTTTAAAAATTTTTTTTGCATTGATACATGTCCCCTGGGGTAGGACCCGGGTCCCCAAACCCTTTTTAGGACAATACCATGCAAATTAGCCTTTAAAATGAGCACTTTTGATTTCGAACGTTCGAGTCCCATAGACGTCAATGGGGTTCTAACGTTCGTGCGAACTTGCGGTCCGTTCGCGGGTTCTGGTGCGAACCGAACCGGGGGGTGTTCGGCTCATCCCTATTGGCTACTATCAACTTCCTTATTTTAGTCCGGTCGTATGTCATCACGTACGAATCCGTCTGACTTTGGTGTGATCGTGTGTAGGCAAGTCCGTTCGTTGGCAAAGTCCATCGGATAGTCCGTCGGACCAGTCCGATCGAAAAGTCTGCTCGTGTGTATGCGGCATAACAGGTTTTCTTCTAAGATTGCCCTGTATTTGGTTCCATCCATCTTCCCATCAACTCTGACCAGCTTATCTGTCCCTGCTGAAAAAAAGCATCCCCACATGATGCTGCCACCACCATGTTTCATGGTGTGTTCAAGGTGATGTACAGTGTTGGTTTTCCGCCACAGAGAGCGATTTGCTTTTAGGCAAAAAATTTTAGTCTCATCTGACCAGAGCAGCTTCTTCCACATGTTTGCTGTGTCCCCCACATGGCTTCTCGTAAACTTCAAATGGGACTTCTTATGGCTTTCTTTCACCAATGTCTTTCTTCTTGTCACTCCTCCATAAAGGTCAGATTTGTGGAGAACACGACTAATAGTTGTCCTGTGGACAGATTCTCCCACCTGAGCTGTGGATCTCTGCAGCTCCTCCAGCGTTACCATGGACCTCTTGGCTGCTTCTCTGATGAATGTTCTCCTTGCCCAGCCTGTCAGTTTAGGTGGACGGCCATGTCTTGGTAGGTTTGCAGTTGTGCCAGACTCTTTCCATTTTTCGATGATGGATTGAACAGAGCTCCGTGAGATGTTCAAATCTTGCTATATATTTTTTTATAATCTAACCCTGGTTTAAACCTCACAACGTTATCCCTGATATGTCTGGTGTGTTCCTTGGCCTTCATAGTGCTGTTTGTTCACTAAGGTTCTCCAACAAACCTCTGAGGAATTCACAGTACATCTGTATTTATACCAAGATTAAATTACACACAGGTGAACTCTAGTTACTAATTAGGTGACTTAAGTCAATTGGTTTCACTAGATTTTAGTTAGGGGTATCAGAGTAAAGGGGGCTGAATAAAAATGCACGCCACACATTTTACATATTTACTTGTAAAAAAATTTGAAAACCATTTTTCATTTTTCTTCCACTTCACAATTATGTGCCACTTTGTGTTGGTCTATCACATAAAATCCCAATAAAATACGTTTACGTTTTTGGTTGTAACATAACAAAATGTGGAAAGTGTGTAGCAAGGTCCCAGGCCTCCTTCGGTCTAATGAGGACCTCCAGAGCCAGAGATAGCGGACATCCTTCTGTAGATGGTGGGTTGCATGGCATAGTTGGGTGTAATGCAAGGTAGATTGATTGGGCGCCAGACACTTCTTGAATGCAAAAGAGATTTTATTTCTCTTAACAGAACTTTGGGAGTGAGGGTAAGGACCAGGACAGCCTTAGGTAGTTGCAAGATTAATTGGCAGACTCCGAGACTTCAACAGGAGGACAGCCATGCAGGGAAAGGCATCCAGCAAGACACCTCATCTGCATGTGTAGGAATGCTGTCTCCTATGGCAACAGTCTTTAACAGTTCCTAACACAAATTGTAACAGTTGCTTCGCTTCCACTACAATCACTTCTTGTAGTTCTTCAGGCCACCTAGCTCACAGTCTCTCTTACACTAGACTAGATGATTCACTGCCACTGAATCCCTTGAGCTCCTCCAATATTTACTGTAGTATCTTCCTCAAGCTCTTCACTCAAGATACTTCTCAAGCTTCACCCTACTGGCCTGCTCGGTCCCTGGCTTGACACACAAGGCTGCTCTGCAAGTGTCACCTCCGCTGGCTGGGTCCCTGGCTTGATACCCATTGAAGTTTCCCGATTCTTCACCATCTCCAGTTGGTGAGAACAGAGGTGGCTCTCTAATTAGGCAAATTAGGTGGTCGCCTTAGGCCTCGCCCCCAGAGGGGCCTCGCAGCTGCCTAATTTGCGCATACCGCAGCCTCGATGATTTGCCGGGACTGTGCTGCAATATGATCCATTCTCGACCTGGAGTCCCGGCGAATTAGAGTACCGCAATGCCTGTGGCTTGTGCGGGGTGTCTTCGTTCCTGCACGCTATGAGCTCCACTCCACTGTGCATTGGAGCTGGACCGGCATCTCTCCCCAGCTGCCTGACACACACACACAGTACAGTGAGTGCACTGCGGAGCAGAGCGAACTGAACCCGCCCCTCCTCCTCCTGTGCTGTAATGTTTTCCTGTGCACAGAGGTCAGAGGAGGAGGAGGGACGGAGGCACACCACCTGTACCGAGAGGCGAGCGCTGGTCTGAGGTCTGTGTAATCTAAAAGTCAGTCTTACAGAGGAGGGGAGGGGGGCATGAAGAAGTGGGTGAGGGAGGGGGGACAAGCAAAGAGTTCACTTGGAGTGATTTGGGGGAGAGGATATCCATCCATCCCCCCGATCCAATCCCAGCTCCATCTATCCCCCCATACCATCCCATTTCCATCCACCCCCCATCCCACCACGGCTCTATCCACCCCACCTCAATCCCATCCCGTCTCCATCCATCCCCCAATCCAATCCCAGCTCCATCCACCACCATATCATCACGGCTCCATCCACCACCCATCCAACCCCGAATCCATCCACCCCATCCCAATCCCATCCCGGCTCCATCCATTCCCCTCGATCCTATCCCGGCTCCATCCACCCCACCCCAATCCCATCCGGGCTCCATCCACCCCACCCCAATCCCATCCTGGCTCCAGCCATCCCCCCGATCCAATCCCAGCTCCATCCATTCCCCCATACCATCTTGGCTCCATCCACCCCAATCCCATCCCGGCTCCATCCATTCCCCCCAACCCCATCCCAGCTTCATCCATTCCCCCCAATCCCATCCTGGTTCCATCCATCCCCCTGATCCCATCCCGGCTCCCTCCATCCCCCCGATTCCATCCCAGCTCCTTCCATACCGTCTCCCTCCATCCCCCCGATTCCATCCCAGCTCCCTCCATCCCCCCGATCCCATCCCGGCTACCTCCATTCCCCCGATCCCATCCCAGCTCCATCTACCACCCTGATCCCATCCCAGCTCTATCCATCCCCCGATTCCATTCTGGCTTGATCCATTCCCCCGATCCCATTCCAGCTCTATTCCCCTTCCCCCTCAATCCCATCCCTGCTCCATCCATTGTGGCAGGTTAAGGGAGCAGAGCCACACCAATGCACTAACATGCTAAGTGCCGGGGGGTGACACCACGTTCTGCCGCACCAGGTGACACCCACCCGAGTGACGCCACTGTGTGATAGGGGGCACTTTAGGACTTCTGCTACAAGGGGGCTTTGATATGAAATCCACCCCCCAGCACATGTCCTCTCCCCTCCCAAAGCCCCCCTAGCACATATCCTCCCCCTCAATTAAACAGATGCTGTCTGCCACAAAGGGGGTGGCTCTAGGCACCCCACAAGAGATGTGGCTGCATTTGATGGGCAAAGTGGCTGCATTTGATGGGCAAAGTGGCTGCATTTTATGGGAAAGGGGCTGCACTTGATGGCACAGTGGCTGCATTTGATTCCCCCCTTCAGTTTTGTCTTTACTTAGTATAGTCTCTAACCATATGTGGTTCAGGGGTGCCATCCCCCTAATCCATGCGCCCAGCTCTGTGCTCTGCTCCCCGAGCCCACCCTTTTTTGAAGCCAATTAGAGCCTCAGGCTCTAATCATGTGCTTAAAAAAAAAAAAAACCCTTGGAATCCAGGCGTCCGGCAACCTGCATATAGATTAGGGGCTGGGCGCATGGATTAGGGGGTGGCACCCCTGAACCACGTATGGTTAGAGACTATACTAAGTAAAGACAAAACTGAAGGGGGGAACCAAAGGATCATACCAAATACAACAAGCATGAGTTTGGTGAAGAGGAACTAGAGTGATCTCTTTTTTTTTTTTTGACTGAATGGGCACAAATTCCAACAGACACCCTAAAAAAATGTTGTGGAAAGTCTTCCTAGAAAAGTGGAGGATGATGTTACAGCCACAAAAGATCTGTGTACGTATGGGGAACAAGTCCATTATTATTAGCCATGGTGTTAAAATGGAATGTCCAAAAACCTCACGTAGACGCGATGGTCAGGTTCCCACAAACCTTTTGACCGTATAGTAAAAAATTCAGTATTTCAATGTGTTGGTTTTCACGTCAACAGGTCCACTTTTTTATTTTTTTAAGTTTCAGGGCATAGATAATAAATAAAAAATGGAATAAAAAAAAAAAACTTGTGCTTTCTTCGCTCCGAAGTAAAGTTCTTAACTTTACATTCTCCTTGCTGGTTTGTACTTTATAACATCAATTTTGTTAGTTACTTTCTCTACTTCACCCAATTTAGCTCCAGTTTCCCCACGGGCTCCGATATAAATAGACCGTCTTCTGCCACAATATAGTTTAAATTTATAAAATTCTTGTAATTTTCATCTCAGTGCCTTTTTAAATTTGGTTTGCTCTCTGTGATTTCACAGACGGTCTAGACATGTCCTTGGGGTATGTTGTCGGATTCTCTGATTGGTTTTATGATAGGAAAGAACATCACAACTTTTTTTTTTTTCCTTAGTGCCATTTAGGCTATTTTTTTTATATATATACCCAACGCCCGTAAATATTTTAGACAGCAGGAGTTTAGAGAGTTTGACCTGAAAGTTTCTGCCTTTTTTGGATAAGTCAGTCTATTTTTTATTTTTTTTGTCTGAAAATAAAGTTTAGTCTGCTTATATTTTGACATCCCTGGTTTCTCTATGCAATGTAGGCAGGTCATGGCTGGTGGGAGGGGCCAGAAAGAAGTTTGTACATAGGTTCTTAATTTTATAATAAATAATAAAATAAACATTTCTTTAAATAAAGAGCCAAGCAAATACACTATATTACCAAAAGTATTGGGACGCCTGCCTTTACACGCACATGAACTTTAATGGCATCCCAGTCTTAGTCCGTAGTATTCAATATTGAGTTGGCTCCGCCCTTTGCAGCTATAACAGCTTCAACTTTTCTGGGAAGGCCGTCCACAAGGTTTAGGAGGGTGTCTATGGGAATGTTTCACCATTCTTCCAGAAGCGCATTTGTGAGGGCAGGCACTGATGTTGGACAAGTAGGCCTGGCTCGCAGTCTCCACTCTATTATTATTATTATTAAAGATTTATATAGCGCCAACAGTTTACACAGCACTTTACAATGTAGAGGGGGGACAGCACAATTACAGTACAGTTCAATACAAAATGGACAAGAGGGCCTTGCTCGTAGAGCTTACATTCTAAAGGGAGGGGTGGTGGTACAAAAGGCAATAGATGCGGGGAATCATTTGATGGGGGGTGGCTCGGGGACAGTTGTTAGGTGGGTGTGGGATAGGCTTCCCTGAATAAGTGAGTTTTCAGGGATCTCCTAAAGGTGGACAGGTTTAGGGATGGGCGAACGGTTCGGCCCCAGCATAAGTTCGGGCCGAACTTTGGTTGTTCGGATGTTCTGCGAACACCGAACAATATGCGGTGTTCGGGAAAAATTCGGAACCCCGTTAAAGTCTATGTAACATGAAAAATCAAAAGTGCTCATTTTAAAGGCTTATATGCAAGTTATTGTCATAGAAAGTGTTTGGGGACCCGGGTCCTGCCCCAGGGGACATGTATCAATGCAAAAAAATGTTTTTAAAAACGGGCGTTTTTTTGGGAGCAGTGATTTTTTTAATGCTTAAAGTGAAACAATAAAAATGAAATATTCCTTTAAATATGGTGCCTGGGGGGTGTCTATAGTATGCCTGTAAAGTGGCGCATTTTTCCCATGTTCAGAACAGTACCACAGCAAAATGACATTTCTAAAGGAAAAATTGTCATTTAAAACTGATCGCGCCTGTAATGAATTGTCGGGTCTTGGCAATATAGATAAAATTAATTGGAAAAAAAGCATGGGGTCCCCCCCAGTCTGTTACCAGGCCCTATGGGTCTGGTATAAATATTAAGGAGAACCCCAAACCAAAATTTAATAAAAATATTGCATGGGGGTCCCCCTAAAATCCATATCAGGCTTGATATGGAAATGAAGGGGAACCCTGCGCCAAATTTCTTTTTAAAAATGGCGTAAGGGTCCCCCTCAAAATCCATACCAGACCCTTCAGGTCTGGTATGGATTTTAAGGGGAACCCTGCACCAAAATTTTTTTAAAAATGACGCAGGGGTCCCCCCAAAATCCATACCAGACCCTTATCTGAGCACGCAACCTGGCAGGCCGCAGGAAAAGAGGGGGGATGAGAGAGCGCCCCCCCCCTTCCTGAACCGTACCAGGCCATATGCCCTCAACATTGGAAGGGTGCTTTGGGGTAGCCCCCCAAAGCACCTTGTCCCCATGTTGATGGGGACAAGGGCCTCATCCCCACAACCCTTGCCCGGTGGTTGTGGGGGTCTGCGGGTGGGGGGCTTATCGGAATCTGGAAATTTGGAAGCCCCCTTTACCAAGGGGACCCCCAGATCCTGGACTCCCCCCTGTGTGAAATGGTAACGGGGTACAAGTACCCCTACCATTTCACAAAAAAAGTGTCAAAATGGTAAAAACGACAAGACACAGCTTGGGGACAAGTCCTTTATTAAAAAAATAAAAAAATAAAAATGTCCCACAATGTCCATTCATCTTCTTCTTCTTCACGCCATGACGGACCGAAAAAGAAAAAAAAAAAAAACACAACCGACCCGCCTCTATGGGAGGCTCCCGCCACCTCCTTTTCGTCCACTGTGTCTGGTAGAGTGAGTCCAGAGGAGGCCACTGTAGGACAGGGCAGCTGGAGAGGCAGTGTCGAATTCCTGGAGCCAGGTTTCGGTAATAGTAAATAGATTAAAGGATTTGGAGAGGAAAAGGTCATTGACAGAAGCTAGTTTGATGAAGACCGAGCGGGCATTCCAGAGGGCACAAGAAAGAGGGGGGCTGACTTGTGGAATCAGGGGATCAGCCAATTTTGGGGGTGGGAATTGTGGGTGCATATCCTCTGCAATGTGACTACAGCTGCTGGACTTTCCTGTCCACTCACACCCTTTCTGAGCACAGCTCTGCCAAGGAATGGAATGTGGGTGGGGCTGTGGGCACACACAGGAGGAGAGGGGCAGGAGGAGGAGAAGCAGATCCAGCTCTCCACCCCGTCCATGCTCTCTCTGCTTACAACTGCAACTGCAGCCGTGGTTCCACAGTGCAGGCTCTTGGGTCCCCCCCAATATGGGGGAACGCCAGGGCCCGGTCGCAAGTGCGCCCTTTGCGCCCTTGGTAGTGCCACCACTGCCTCGTCTCCTATTTTGTCTCTGCCATCAGGCTTAATTGTTCAAAAAATAAAAAAATAAAAACACACATACTGCAGCTGCTGGCTTTTAATAATAGGACACTTACCTGTCCTGGAGTCCAGCGATGTCAGCACCGCAGCTGATGTTTCCATCAGCTGTCGAGTGCTGCCACCGCCATTGCGGGTAACGGTACCCAGCAGTGTAGCCTTTCGGCTTCACACCGGGAACCCTACTGCGCATGCACAAGGCCTGCTCCTCTCTCCTGCTGGCCCGGCAACAGGGGAAGGAGCAGGGAGGAGGAGGGAGCCCCAGCAGTGACGTCATTAGCCGCGGCTGAGGCTCCCTGGAGTGGGAAAGAATACCTGTCAAAGACAGTTATCCTGTCCCCCCTCCCCCTGAAAGGTGCCAATTGTGGCACTGGAGGGGGGTGAGGAATCAGATGAGCGGAAGTTCCACATTTGGGTGGAACTCCGCTTTAATAATAACATTTTTTTACATTTATTACATTCTTTTATGAAGAAAGTTTGGAGTCGCCTCTGGAAGGGGGCCCGGGGCAATGGTCCCTTTTTCCCCCTTATAAATCCGGCACTATTGACAGCACTGGTGACAGACCTAGCAGCCAATCACTTAGCTCAAGGCAAGTAACAGTAAGAGGAATGCAAAGGGGTGGGAGACAGGCATGCCCCCCACCCCCTGCATTGCTCCTGATAATGCCTGTCTTGGTCAAGTTCTTGGGGCCAAGACAAGTGCCAGTTTTCAAGCCACCATCTCCTTGCTAGCTACGTTGTCCACCAGCCATGGGGGGGAAGAGGAACCCCCTGCTGATCCATGTAGCAAGGCTTACAAAGCATGTAGGGACATGGTACAAAGGTGACAAAGGTGACATGGTGAAAAAGAAAAAAAAAACAGTAAAGCCTCAGACACACGATCAAATTGTTGGCCAACAAAACTGTGGACTTTTATCTGAAGGGCGTTGGCCCAAACTTGTTTTGCATACACATGACCACGCAATTGTTGGCCAACAATCATGAATGTAGTGACATCCTATGTGGTTTTTCAGCTCTTTAGAGCCACCCTTTGGGCTCCTTCTGCTAATTTCCTGTTAGTAGAAGTTTGGTGAGTGTTGATTCCCACTTTTCATTTCGCGCTTTTCACTTCATTTCTGAACGGCCGTTCGTCAACCAGACATGTTGGGAATCGGAGATAACATATTATTTATTATTAGCCTTGGAGTTATTGCTTTGACCCAAGTCCAGTCCAGGAACAGGAGGAGGAGGATTTCTTGGACCAAAAATTGGTTGCTTTATTAATCGTGACCAATTATGTCATATGCCTTTGCTGCGGGAGCTCCAGGAGAACAATCCGGATGATTTTCGGAATTATCTCCGGATGACGGACCCCTGCTTTCACCAACTCGTGGTATTGTTGACCCCCCTATATTAAGAAGCAGGACACATGCATGCGGCTTTTATTTTATTTTTTGGTTGAATAATAATGATTTGATTTGGTATATTTTCTATATTTTTGGATGCATAGAATGCACTTTTTGGTTAAGTTCTATTGGCAGATATCATGTCTAATTTTATTTATTTTCTTTTTTAATGCACAATAAAAAAAATGTGGAGAATAATACTTGGCTATGTGTTTTACTTCAAATGACAGTTTGGGAGTTGCAGTTACATTTTAAAAAATACAATGTAAAATTGACAAGTGACACCAACATAGTTGTATCTTCGATCTTAAAAACTACAGGATAATGGTGTTGTGGTAACTTGCCCAAATAAAAAAAAGCATAATAATATTATTCTTAATATCATTAGAAAAAAAAAGCCTATGAAAATTTGTTTGCAATAACTCCATCAGTATCACCAGCAAAGCAGCTTCATTATTATCCCATTATAGAAGAAGAGAATTGTGCGCTGCATTTCCAGATTTCATAATTTGCTGCGTCACGAATGTTAATTCTCCATTTTCAACGCTAGTTTACAGGACCAACCGCTTCCGGCTCGTTCCTTGCTTCCGAGCATGCGTGTTTGTACTTTGGACTTTTGTCCGACGCACTTGTGTACACACGCTCAGAAAATCTGACAACAACAGGCATTTGTCCACAGAAAATTTTAAAACCTGCCATCCAACATTTGTCCGCAGAAAATCCGACAACAATTGTCCGATGGAGCGTACACACGGTCGGATTTTCTGCCAACAGCCCGTCATCACACAATTCCCGTCAGAAAATCAGATCATGTGGAGGAGGCTTTAGAGTTCTATAATATGCTGTATTTTCATTCTTTTTCCTTTAATTACATCATTCACTCAATTGCTGTAATTTAAGGCACTATAAGGTTATACTGGGAATGTGCTGTATGTTGACTACATTTTAAACAAGTGGATTGAAGGCCACCTTGTCTAATTCTTCTTGTACTGTAAACCACACTGTTTTGTTGTGTGGTTGTTGCTTTTCTGCTGTATGAAGCCTTGAAAACTTGAAGAAGTTTATTTTTCTATGATAAACAATGCCGTGACGGAAAAAAATTCAATAATATACTTCAGTTGGATGTGTACTGATCTCCAAGGTGAACATTTTATTAAAAACATTTAGATCATCAAAGTACAATTTAATGCAGAACTTTACTCTAAGTGCTTGGTCTCACTTGCGTTGGTCTCTGAAGAGCGATCCGCGTTAACATCTTGAACCTCCGCACCAGTGTGCCTCAACTATGTGCATTGCGCGCAGTTGCGGGACACTTGCACAGTCGGCCCATTCTTGAATAAGTCACGCTCGGTCAGTGCTACGCCCACCAAAAGCGACAGGGGGCATAATTCCTGCTGCAGTAAAAAGTAAAAAGCCAGCAACACATGCTAGAAGAGAAACTTCACCAGGGGACAACCTTATATCTACACTGCAAGAAAAAAAAAGGATCTACATGCCGCATTTCATCAAACGCTAACATTTTTGAAGTCCTGTTCAAGGAGGAAACTGTGGACCAGCTATAACAGAAGATTTTTTTTTTTAAGTGTACACATACTATTGGCAATTTTCATTTGCTAGGAAAGGCTATTTAGCATATATGTGTGTATGCATGATTGTGACACTCTATATGTCCTGTATGGTTTTCCTACAACTGTAAGTAGTTTGTATATGTGACATTCTTGCTTGGTAAAAGCAGATTAATATACTAGAAAGTTTTTTGTTTCCTCCCTTTATTGCACAGTAGCCAAAAAGATACAAGCAAAACACCTCTCAGCTCCACCAATCAGGTTAGGACCACCTCTCTAACTTTTCTTCTCTAACATTACATTAAAAACATTTTTTTTTATATATTAAAGTACACTTTAAAGCTAAAATGTTTGAAGTCCTGTTCAAGGAGGAAACTGTGGACCAGCTATAACAGAAGATTTTTTTTAAAGTGTACACATACTATTGGCAATTTTCATTTGCTAGGAAAGGCTATTTAGCATATATGTGTGTATGCATGATTGTGACACTCTATATGTCCTGTATGGTTTTCCTACAACTGTAAGTAGTTTGTATATGTGACATTCTTGCTTGGTAAAAGCAGATTAATATACTAGAAAGTTTTTTGTTTCCTCCCTTTATTGCACAGTAGCCAAAAAGATACAAGCAAAACACCTCTCAGCTCCACCAATCAGGTTAGGACCACCTCTCTAACTTTTCTTCTCTAACATTACATTAAAAACATTTTTTTTATATTAAAGTACACTTTAAAGCTATACTTCACTCTAAGGGTCTGTTTTTCTTTAGCCCAGTGGATATCCAGAGGGGACCTTTTAACACTTCAATAGACAGGTAGTCCCCATCTCCCTGTGTGTACAGCTGGTTTTTCTGGATTGGGACGCGTGGAAGGAAATTGACATCCACGGGACTGGAGTGGCAGGATTAACAGTATACGCTCGTACCCCTGCAGGGGTGGAGTGCTCCGGTGAGTGCAGCCACATTGGGGGGATCATCAGTTGTTACAGCACGGCACTTTATCACTTATGGGGCATACACACGGTCGGACTTTTCGTCTACAAAAGTCCGACAGCCTGTCCGCAGACTTCCGGCGGACTTTCGGCGGACTTGCGGCGGACTTGTGGCAGACTTTCTAACGAACGGACTTGCCTACACACGACCACACAAAAGTCCGACGGATTCGTACGTGATGACGTACACCAGACTAAAATAAGGAAGTTCATAGCCAGTAGCCAATAGCTGCCCTAGCGTGGGTTTTTGTCCGTCGGACTAGCACACAGACGAGCGGATTTCGGGGTCCGTCGTAGTTACGACGTAAAGATTTGAAGCATGTTTCAAATCTAAAGTCCGTCGGATTTGAGGCTGAAAAAGTCAGCTGAAAGTCCGGGGAAGCCCACACACGATCGGATTACCAGCCAGCTTTAGTCCGTCGGCGTCCGTTGGACTTTTGTAGACGAAAAGTCTGACCGTGTGTATGCCCCATTAAAGAAGAACTTTTTGCACAATTTTTATGAACATTTTTGCACTAAATAACATCAAATCATTCTTTGCAGCTATTACCTTTTGTACCACCACCCCCTCCCTTTAGAATGTAAGCTCTACGAGCAGGGCCCTCCTGTACCTTTTGTATTGAACTGTACTGTAATTGTGTTGTCCCCCTTATACATTGTAAAGCGCTGAGTAAACTGTTGGCGCTATATAAATCTCGTATAATAATAATAATAATAATAAATAACATATGGTTTTCTGATTTTTTAGCTGTGATTTTTTAGTTTGCGATTTTCTAGCAGCGATTTTGACACACTATTAATGATTTTTTACTGCGTATGATTACTGCACATCTATATATTGCTGTTTGACAATCACTGCTTTTGGCATTTATCACTTTATATTTATCAATATGAAAATGTATTTATATTTTATGGTGTTGTTTAAGATTTGCGATTTTTTGCACATATAGAAGCATTTTTTCACTTATTAAGGTGTTTTCACTAAAATAAGAAAAGATTTTCCTGTTAAAAAAACTTTTGGATCATACCAAAAAAATGTTTTAATTTAATTTATACACTTGAATTTTGTGTTAAATTCCAGTCACACTCCTAACACAGCGCCACTCCCTATATTTTGTACTCTAAGGGCTCATTCACACTTGATTTGGTCTCTGAAAAGTGATCCACGTTAACCCCTTGAACTCCGTACTATTATACCACAACCATGTGCATTGCATGTGGCCCCATTCACTTGAATAGGTCACGCTCGGTCAGTGCTATGCCCACTAAAAGCAACAGGGAGTATAAATCCTGGTGCAGCCACTAAGCAAAAAAAAGGTGGAAGCTGAAATGGTTACATCCCATGTGGGAATGGCTAACAAACTTGCTAAGCAAAAAAAAAGCCAGCAACACATACTACAAAAGAAACTTCACCTGGGCACAATAATAAATCTACACTACCAGAGAACAAGATAGACATATTGCTTTCCTTTGAACGCTAAATGTCTGAAGTCCTGTTCAAGGAGGATTTTGTGGACCAGCTTTAACAGAAGATTTTTAATGTACCCCTACACTATGCATACCGCTGGCATAGGTGTGCGCAGCCTATTTCATCAGGGTGTGCACCCCAAAGCTCCAACACATTTGCGTTTGACATATTTACTGGCCTCTTCCCCGCTCTCCATCCTGAAACAATGGGAGGAAGGGGGAGCAAGGGAGCACATGGGGGGCCCGGGCAACAGAAGGAAGAGGAACAGGGAAAGAAGGGGTGGCGGGGTGGCATATCTTAGTACCGATCCCTTATATTTTCCTCCTGTGGCAGCTGAATGTTGACAAAAGGGAGAGGAGGAGAAGCCTACTTTCAGCTGCTGCAGGAGGAAAATACAGATCGGAACAACTAAATTCCACCCACGCCACCTCTCCTGTCCAGGTTCTGAGGGTCGGCAAGGAAGGATTGCGTATTACCTGTCACCTGCCCACCATTGACAGGTTGCCAACCCCAGGATTAGGGTGTGCCCAGGCACACCTGGCACACCCCTTGCGCATGCCTATGACTGCTGGCATGGTTTGTTTGCTAGGAAAGGCTAGTTATCATATGTGTGTATGCATGATTTTGACGCTTTGTATGCCCTGTATGGTTTTCCTACATCTGTTGTATATGCAACATTCCTGTTTGGTAAAAGCACATTAATATATATCAAGGTTTTATGTTTCCTTTCTTTACTGCAAAGTAGTTGTAACCAAGGGCATTGCTAGGCCTACAAAAGATCTGGGGCTAGAGCCCATAGTAGCATAGTAAAGAAAGTCATACGCTTGGGCGGGCATACACATGTATATACAGTAATATACGTGTGTGTGTGTATTTATATATCCCCAGAGAGCCCCCCACTTACATCAGGGTCCGCAGAGAGCCCCCTTACATCAGGGTCCCCAGAGAGTCCCCCCTTACATCAGGGTCCCCAGAGAGCCCCCCTTACATCAGGGTCTCCAGAGAGCCTCCTCCTTACATCAGAGTCCTCAGAGAGCCTCCCCCTTTCATCAGGGTACCTAGAGGGCCCCCCCATTTACATCAGGGTTCCCAAAGAGCCCCCTTACATTAGGGTCCCCAGAGAGCCTCCCCCTTAAATCAGGGTCCCAGAGAGCCTCTCCCTTGCATCAGGGTCCCCAGAGAGCCCCCCACTTACATAAGGGTCCCCAGAGAGCCTCCCCTCCCCTTTGGGGACCCCTGCAGACACTCGGGGCTATTGGCCCCAGACTCAGGGCTATAGCCCCAAAAGCCACCCCCTAGCGATGCCCCTGGTTGTAACCCTAGAAGCAAAACACCTCTCAGCTCCACCAATCAGGTTAGGACCAACTCTCTAACTTTTCTTTTTAACTCTTCTCTTACCAGAAATCCTTTCTCAGGACCTGGGTCTGAACTTGCAACCTCTGCTGTGTCTGGTATTGTCTCTTCTTGCTGAGCTACTCAGGATTCTGGACAACTCCCTGGACAATCCCTAAGAAAATCTTGCCTTGTACCTTGTTTCTCGTGAACCTTGAACCCTTTTCTCCTTCCGTGAACTTCCCAATTTAAGCAATGCCTTTGCACTTCTTTTTTTTTATTAATATGATTATTGTGCTCTCTCCGGCCAATATCTGGCTCTTGTCACTCCTGCTGCTGTCCATATCTTTGCTACCACTCGTTACTGACCTTTGGCTCATTCCTTGACAACGCATTTATCTGGTCCCCTCCAGCTACCCTGTTTCCCTAAAAATAAGACCTAGCGTGATTGTCGGTGATGGCTGCAATATAAGCCCTACCCCTCAAATAAGCCTTAGTTAAAGTCCTTGTAGGTCCTATTTTCAGGGTAGGGCTTATTTTCGGGGAAACAGGGTAGGGCTTATTTGGGGGGTAGGGCTTATATTGTAGCCATCACCGACAATAACGCCAGGTCTTATTTTCGGGGAAACAGGGTACTACTCAGTACTGACCCTCTGGCTTGTTCGTTGACTATTCTTCTGCTTGTTCCTTAACTGTTTCATCCACTACCTGCCTCCCACTTGCTTTCTCCTTGCTGGAACAATCCTGAGGGCTGCGACCGCATGCAGCGAAACCCATTTCCACCATCAGAAGCTCTGCTGAAGCCCGGCTGGCGCTTAGACCCAGAGCCTTCCTTATCTGCTCGATCCATTTATGTATTCATCCAGCTGACTACTCATGAAACTGAAATAGAAACTGGCCCTCCGAGCCTGACTCCAAACCGGTGATACCCTTTAAGACCAGTCATGTGGGGCCTAGGCCTAAGCTTCTGGCTTTTGCTCTGGGCTTATCTTTATTTTTTAGATTCCATAAATCAGCAACATACAAATATTGTACATTCAGCCCAGAATTCCCTTAAAATAGCCCCAATATGTCTTCCGCTTGTTGACTGTTTACATGACTAGGTATAGCGCAATTAATGAAACATGCGGAGTCACTCATTATTCTCTGTCCTAAAAAAGACATATCATGCTACTTATTCCAAATTCTTTTTGTAGTCTTTACGATCGTAATTAGTGTGTAGCTGTCTCAGCAGCCTTCTCTATGTCCTTTGTAGAAAGATCTTTTTTTTTATTATTGTTCGCCCATATTGTTTTGAGACGCTCACTTTGATATCAATAGAGACACTAGCTTTGTAAATATGAAAATATATTAACATTAGAATCTTCAAAAGGAAAACGAGCCTTTGATGTCGCTTTTCTAACAAGTCTTTGATAACCTTCAATATTTATTTTACATTCAGACCCCGGTGTGTGTAAAGACAAAAAGAAAAAAAAAAAAAAAAAAAAAAGTTAATTTTTATTACGAGAACAGTGCGACAGTAAATGGAAATCACAAGATTAATTGCCGCATTCATCTTTTAATTGGTCAACAAAGACCAAATCTCTCGAGAGTGGAGTAAAGAGGGTCTTTTTTTTTGTAAGAAAAAAAAAAAAATAGCAAAATGAAAATGTTCGTCAACCAAAAAAAAAAAAAGAAAATTGTAAGAGAGCTAGCGAGTTCTGAATCAGGCCGATGTGCCCTCGTATTTCGGATTTTTTTAGGTCAGAACTGAGTTGATGTCAGATCAAGCCTTGAATCAGCCTGATTGCCCCTTCACAGGTATTGATTGGGATGGGTGGCAGGAGGGACAATTGCATCTTTGCGCTAATCTACCATCTTCTTGAAACAGCTGATTGGAAAGCCACTTGTTCATGATACATTGGAATGACATCTTTTTCACTAAACTGCAAGAAATATTTAGCCAGCAGCCCTGGTTAAAGGCAATCCAAACCCCAACCGGATGACATTTAGTCTTCACCGTGTGTCGTAAACAATTGCCATCTTTTCTTTCATAAAGTGCTGGTTTAATCTTCTTTTCGCTCTTAATGCTAATGATCTCCTGCACCCTCTTTTGCAGTCTATATGCACTCCTGCGATGACGGCATGGCATTTCTTAGAACGAGCTTTCTGACGGTGATCACAGAGGACCGCATCTGTTTAACCGCTTGCCGACCGCCGCCGACAGATGTACGTCGGCAGAACGGCACAGGCAGGCAAATGGGTGTACCTGTACGTCCCCTTTAAATTTGCTGCCTATCGGGCGCGAGCGTGCCCGCCGCACGCCGGGGGGAGCGTGCCCGGGAAATTACTGCAGTGATGCAACAGGGAGACACAACATAAACCCAAAGGGAAGGGTTCTTTCTTCTTCCCCCCTGGAGTATGGTTATTACCTTTTAGCATACACGTGAAGCTGGATGATTGGGTAGGTTATAATCTTTTTAACCTCTTGCCGACCGCCGCCCACAGATGTACGTCGGCAGAATGGCACAGGGCAGGCGAATGAGTGAACCTGTAGGTCCACCTTAAATTTGCCACCTATCGGGCACTCGCGCCCGCCGCACGCCGGGGGTGGGGCATGCCCGGGAAATTACTGCAGTGATGCAACAGGGAGACACAATATAAACCCAAAGGGAAGGGTTCTTTCTTCTTCCCCCCTGGAGTTATTACCTTTTAGCATACACTTGAAGCTAGATGATTGGGTAGGTTATAATCTTTTTAACTGCTTGCCGACCGCCGTCCACAGATGTACGTCGGCAGAATGGCACAGGCAGGCAAATGGGCGTACATGTACCGCCCCTTTAATTTGCCGCCTATCGGCCACCGCACACCGCGGGAGCATGCCCGCGGGTCCCTGGAGTTCGATGTTCACTGGTGTGGAGAAGTAGAATGGAGAGATGCCAACAAGGCATTTTCCCGTTCTGCCTAGTGACATGGTAGGGAGCTGCTGCTCCCTGTCATCGGGAGCAGTGATCGCTGTCAAGTCAGTGGTAGCCCATCCCCCCAGAGTTAGAATCACTCCCTAGGACACACTTAACCCTTTAATCACCCCCTAGTGTTTAACCCCTTCCCTGGCAGTGTCATTTGCACAGTAATCAGTGCATTTTTATAGCAATGATCGCTGTATAAATGACAATGGTCCCAAAATGGTGTCAAAATTGTCTGATGTGTCCGCCATAATGTCGCAGTCACTTTAAAAATCGCAGATCGCCGCCATTACTAATAAAAAATAATAAATAAAAATGCTATAAATCTATCCCCTATTTTGTAGACGCTATAACTTTTGCGCCAACCAATCAATAAACGCGATTTTTTTTACTAAAAATATGTAGAAGAATACGTATCGGCCTAAACTGAGAAAAAAATATATTTTTTTTATATATTTTTGGGGGATATTTATTGTAGCAAAAAGTAAAAAATATTGCTTTTTTTTTTCAAAATTGATGCTCCTTTTTGTTTATAGCGCAAAAAATAAAAACCGCAGAGGCGATCAAATGCTACCAAAAGAAAGCTCTATTTGTGGGGAAAAAAGTACGTCAATTTTGTTTGGGTGCAACGTCGCACGACCATTCAATTTTCAGTTAAAGCGACGCAGTGCCGAATCGCAAAAAGTGCTCTGGTCAGGAAGGGGGTAAAATTCTTCCGAGGCTGAAGTGGTTAATGAGCGCTGATTTAGCCACTTGCAGTTTTGAAGAAGCAACACGGGTGTGCTCATAAGATGAGTATGGGGGAACTAAGGGTTGGGTGGGGTTTTTTGCAGAGATGCTGCTATTTAGTCCTTCATGGTGTCGGGGAAGGCTTACCCATAGAGAGGATGGTGCTCCAGGGTGCATACAGATGAACAGGCATACGCCGGTGGACGGCCATGCAAGCAACCACAGAGGTACGCGAAGGCGTACGCCGCATGTGCTCGTACATGCGCCTGTCACCAAAATTGGCTACAAACTGACTATGTAATGACTAAGCGCTAACATTTGCGCGGAACGCGTCTACCTTTTTGTCCCCTGCTCCATCTGCCAACCACTTGTCATATGAAGATTCAATAAAAGGATTTTTGGAAGTACAGCATTCCGGAATCATTTCCTTATTGCAACAAACTGACTATTTAAACAGAGATGCTGTACTGGCTCATTGCTGTCTGAGCTACAGCATTTCCCATGTAACCTGCAATCTGTTCCTGTTCTTGTCCATTCGTTACTGACCCAGCCTGCCTCTGACTACGCCTGAACTTCACCTGCATGTATGCCTGCTTGTTCATGGTATCCGCCTCTGCCTTCCGTTATATCCGATTCACCTCTTTGGCCTTGAGTTCTAACTACTCTTCCTTATCCTGCTTGTACCTGCTCTGACCACCTGTTTTCGACCCGGCTTGCCTGGTCCTCCTGTACCCTGACAAGTCAAGAGTCAGAGGAAGTTTACCCGTTACCAGTCAGTATATCCTGACCCTCTGTTAGCCATTTTGTTAGTCCGGTCAGGCTCCAGCCACTACCAGCTGATCCTACCTCCTGGATTGTCTTTGTAACACCAGCTACCTGCCCATACCATGGACTGGTACGGGTACTCATGCCACTCTGTGCCCTTTTGTCTTCTATTACTTTACCAAGTAGGGCCCCAGTTCGGAACTGTAAGAGAGGCCGTCCTCATCACGTCAGGCTCCACCGCCAGATACGTGAAACATGGACTCCAGAACAACATGCTCAAAGGAGCACAGGGATCTTCTAGACTAGTTGCAAGTAGTGTTGTTGAATGAAGGGAAATTTCAAACAAGATCAATAGCTCTGGCAAGGTTATGAATGAGCACACTTATGTTTACGGTGCTGTCTTATGGTTTACATCAGGGGTCGCCAAACTATCTAAAGAAAGGACCAGTTTACTGTCCTTCAGTCCTTCAGACTTTAAGGGGGGGGGGGGGGGGCGGACTGTGTCCAGTGGGAGTAAGCAAAGCCTGATCTTTGGTATTAGGGGGAGAAATAGTTGGTGTCCATGAGTGAGATAGTGCCCCATGTTGGTTTCAGTGGCAGAAATAATGCCTCAAGGGCCAGACAAAGGCAAGCAAATGGCCGCACGTGGCCCAGGGCCGATCCTAGGCGGGTGCACGGGGTGCAGTTCACCCAGGCGCCACAGAGGTGGGGGCGCTCAAGCGCCAGAGTGCTCCCCTCCCTCCTCCTCTTCTTGTTGGTGTCCACAGGCCGCTCTCTGCGCCGCCGCTGTGTTTCCTGCCCAAGTCCGTCCCCGCCCGCTCCATCCTCCTGTCAGAGGAGATCGGAGTGGCTCTCTCTGTTCGGAGAGAGAGACCCGTGCAGTGACGTCATTGGGGGGCGGGGCGGTCCGTGCCGTGCGGCGTACAGTGCCTGTCATTTATTTTTCTCCTCTCGGTCACGATCTTCTCCACCCGGGTGGCGCGGCTGCACGCCCGGGTGGGGTTTGTCCTGAGGGGGGGGTCTGTGGGGGGGGAGTCTGTACTAATAGAGGAGGGGGGTTTGTAGGGGGGAGTCTGTACTAATAGAGGAGGGGGGGTCTGTGGGGGGGGAGTCTGTACTAATAGAGGAGGGGGGGCTTGTGGGGGGGGAGTCTGTACTAATAGAGGAGGGGGGGTCTGTGGGGGGGGAGTCTGTACTAATAGAGGGGGGGTGTTTGTAGGGGGGAGTCTGTACTAATAGAGGAGGGGGGGTCTGTGGGGGGGGAGTCTGTACTAATAGAGGAGGGGGGGTCTGTGGGGGGGGAGTCTGTACTAATAGAGGAGGGGGGGTTTGTAGGGAGGAGTCTGTACTATTAGAGATGGGGGGGGTTGGGGGGGGGAGTCTGTACTAATAGAGGAGGGGGGGCTTGTGGGGGGAGTCTGTACTAATAGAGGAGGGGGGGCTTGTGGGGGGAGTCTGTACTAATAGAGGAGGGGGGTTTGTAGGGGGGAGTCTGTACTAATAGAGGAGGGGGGGGTTTGTAGGGGGGAGTCTGTACTAATAGAGGAGGGGGGGGTTTGTAGGGGGGAGTCTGTACTAATAGAGGAGGGGGGTTTGTAGGGGGGAGTCTGTACTAATAGAGGGGGGGTGTTTGTAGGGGGGAGTCTGTACTAATAGAGGAGGGGGGGTCTGTGGGGGGGGAGTCTGTACTAATAGAGGAGGGGGGGTCTGTGGGGGGGAGTCTGTACTAATAGAGGAGGGGGGGTCTGTGGGGGGGGAGTCTGTACTAATAGAGGAGGGGGGGCTTGTGGGGGGAGTCTGTACTAATAGAGGAGGGGGGGCTTGTGGGGGGAGTCTGTACTAATAGAGGAGGGGGGTTTGTAGGGGGGAGTCTGTACTAATAGAGGAGGGGGGGTTTGTAGGGGGGAGTCTGTACTAATAGAGGAGGGGGGGGTTTGTAGGGGGGAGTCTGTACTAATAGAGGAGGGGGGGTTTGTAGGGGGGAGTCTGTACTAATAGAGGAGGGGGGTTTGTAGGGGGGAGTCTGTACTAATAGAGGAGGGGGGGTTTGTAGGGGGGAGTCTGTACTAATAGAGGAGGGGGGCTTGTGGGGGGAGTCTGTACTAATAGAGGAGGGGGGGTTTGTAGGGGGGAGTCTGTACTAATAGAGGAGGGGGGTTTATGGGGGGAGTCTGTACTAATAGAGGAGGGGGGGTTTGTAGGGGGGAGTCTGTACTAATAGAGGAGGGGGGGGTTTGTAGGGGGGAGTCTGTACTAATAGAGGAGGGGGGTTTATGGGGGGAGTCTGTACTAATAGAGGAGGGGGGTTTATGGGGGGAGTCTGTACTAATAGAGGAGGGGGGTTTGTAGGGGGGAGTCTGTACTAATAGAGGAGGGGGGGGTTTGTAGGGGGGAGTCTGTACTAATAGAGGAGGGGGGTTTATGGGGGGAGTCTGTACTAATAGAGGAGGGGGGTTTATGGGGGGAGTCTGTACTAATAGAGGAGGGGGGTTTATGGGGGGAGTCTGTACTAATAGAGGAGGGGGGGTTTGTAGGGGGGAGTCTGTACTAATAGAGGAGGGGGGTTTATGGGGGGAGTCTGTACTAATAGAGGAGGGGGGGTTATGGGGGGAGTCTGTACTAATAGAGGAGGGGGGTTTATGGGGGGAGTCTGTACTAATAGAGGAGGGGGGGTTTGTGGGGGGAGTCTGTACTAATAGAGAAGGGGGGTTTGTAGGGGGGAGTCTGTACTAATAGAGGAGGGGGGGTTTGTAGGGGGGAGTCTGTACTAATAGAGGAGGGGGGGTTTGTAGGGGGGAGTCTGTACTAATAGAGGAGGGGGGGGCTTGTGGGGGGAGTCTGTACTAATAGAGGAGGGGGGGTTTGTAGGGGGGAGTCTGTACTAATAGAGGAGGGGGGTTTATGGGGGGAGTCTGTACTAATAGAGGAGGGGGGGTTTGTAGGGGGGAGTCTGTACTAATAGAGGAGGGGGGCTTGTGGGGGGAGTCTGTACTAATAGAGGAGGGGGGGTTTGTAGGGGGGAGTCTGTACTAATAGAGGAGGGGGGTTTATGGGGGGGTCTGTACTAATAGAGGAGGGGGGGTTTGTAGGGGGGAGTCTGTACTAATAGAGGAGGAGGGTTTGTGGGGGGAGTCTGTACTAATAGAGGAGGGGGGGTTTGTGGGGGGAGTCTGTACTAATAGAGGGGGGGTGTTTGTAGGGGGGAGTCTGTACTAATAGAGGAGGGGGGGTTTGTGGGGGGAGTCTGTACTAATAGAGGAGGGGGGGTTTGTAGGGAGGAGTCTGTACTATTAGAGATGGGGGGGGTTGGGGGGGGGAGTCTGTACTAATAGAGGAGGGGGGGTTTGTGGGGGGAGTCTGTACTAATAGAGGAGGGGGGGTTTGTAGGGGGGAGTCTGTACTAATAGAGGAGGGGGGGTTTGTGGGGGGAGTCTGTACTAATAGAGGAGGGGGGGTTTGTAGGGAGGAGTCTGTACTAATAGAGATGGGGGGGGGTTGGGGGGGGGAGTCTGTACTAATAGAGGAGGGGGGTTTGTGGGGGGGAGTCTCTACCAATAGAGGAGGGGGGTTGTGGGGGGGAGTCTGTACTAATGGAGGGGGGGTGTTTGTGGGGGGAGTCTGTACTAATAGAGGAGGGGGGGTTTGTAGGGGGGAGTCTGTACTAATAGAGGAGGGGGGGTTTGTAGGGGGGAGTCTGTACTAATAGAGGAGGGGGGGCTTGTGGGGGGAGTCTGTACTAATAGAGGAGGGGGGGTTTGTAGGGGGGAGTCTGTACTAATAGAGGAGGGGGGTTTATGGGGGGAGTCTGTACTAATAGAGGAGGGGGGGTTTGTAGGGGGGAGTCTGTACTAATAGAGGAGGGGGGCTTGTGGGGGGAGTCTGTACTAATAGAGGAGGGGGGGTTTGTAGGGGGGAGTCTGTACTAATAGAGGAGGGGGGTTTATGGGGGGGTCTGTACTAATAGAGGAGGGGGGGTTTGTAGGGGGGAGTCTGTACTAATAGAGGAGGAGGGTTTGTGGGGGGAGTCTGTACTAATAGAGGAGGGGGGGTTTGTGGGGGGAGTCTGTACTAATAGAGGGGGGGTGTTTGTAGGGGGGAGTCTGTACTAATAGAGGAGGGGGGGTTTGTGGGGGGAGTCTGTACTAATAGAGGAGGGGGGTTTGTAGGGAGGAGTCTGTACTAATAGAGATGGGGGGGGTTGGGGGGGGGGAGTCTGTACTAATAGAGGAGGGGGGGTTTGTGGGGGGAGTCTGTACTAATAGAGGAGGGGGGGGTTTGTAGGGGGGAGTCTGTACTAATAGAGGAGGGGGGGTTTGTGGGGGGAGTCTGTACTAATAGAGGAGGGGGGGTTTGTAGGGAGGAGTCTGTACTAATAGAGATGGGGGGGGGTTGGGGGGGGGAGTCTGTACTAATAGAGGAGGGGGGTTTGTGGGGGGGAGTCTCTACCAATAGAGGAGGGGGGTTGTGGGGGGGAGTCTGTACTAATGGAGGGGGGTGTTTGTGGGGGGAGTCTGTACTAATAGAGGAGGGGGGGTTTGTAGGGGGGAGTCTGTACTAATAGAGGAGGAGGGTTTGTGGGGGGAGTCTGTGCTAATAGAGGAGGGGGGGTTTGTGGGGGGAGTCTGTACTAATAGAGGAGGGGGGGTTTGTGGGGGGAGTCTGTACTAATAGAGGAGGGGGGGTTTGTAGGGGGGAGTCTGTACTAATAGAGGAGGGGGGGTTTGTGGGGGGAGTCTGTACTAATAGAGGAGGGGGGGTTTGTAGGGAGGAGTCTGTACTAATAGAGATGGGGGGGGTTGGGGGAGGGAGTCTGTACTAATAGAGGAGGGGGGTTTGTGGGGGGGAGTCTCTACCAATAGAGGAGGGGGGTTGTGGGGGGGAGTCTGTACTAATGGAGGGGGGGTAGTTTGTCCTGAAGGGGTCTGTACTAATGGGGGGGTTAGTTTATCAGGGGGTCTGTACTAATGGAGAGGGGTTTGTCCTGAGGGGGGGTCTGTACTTATGGAGGGGGAGTCTGTACTAATGGAGGGGGGATCTGTACTAATGGAGGGGGGTGGTCTACTCTGTACTAATGGAGAGGGGGTGGTTGGTGGGGGGGATCTGTACTAATGGAGGGGGGGTGGTTTGTCCTGAGGGGGGTCTGTACTAATGGGGGGGTGATTTGTTGGGAGGTCTGTACTAATGGAGCGGGGAGGTTTGTCCTGAGGGGGGGGTCTGTACTGATGGGGGGTGGTTTATGGGGGGTCTGTACTAATGGAGGGGGGTGGTTTGTGTGGGGGGGTCTGTACTAATGGAAGGGGGTAGTTTGTCCTGAGGGGGGTCTGTACTAATGGGGGGGTGGTTTGTCGGGAGGTCTGTACTAATGGAGGGGGGAGGTTTGTCCTGAGGGGGGTCTGTACTAACGGAGGGGGGGTCTGTCCTGGGGGGTCTGTACTAATGGAGGGGGGTCTGTACTAATGGAGGGGGGTCTGTACTAATGGAGAGGGGGTCTGTCCTGGGGGGTCTGTACTAATGGAGGGGGGTCTGTACTAATGGAGGGGGGGTCTGTACTAATCTAGGGGGGTCTGTACTAATGGAAGAGGGGTCTGTACTAATGGAGAGGGGGTCTGTCCTGGGGGGTCTGTACTAATGGAGGGGGGGTCTGTACTAATGGAGGAGGGGGGGTCTGTACTAATGGAGGGGGGTATGTACTAATGGGGGGGTCTGTCCTGGGGAGTCTGTACTAATGGAGGGGTGGTTTGTCCTGTGGGGGTCTGTAATAATGGAGAGGGAGATCTGTCCTGGGGGGGTCTGTACTAATGGAGGGGGGGTTACCTGGGGGGGATCTGTACTGAGTAAGGTCTGTACTGAGGGAGGGGTTTATTCTTAGTGCGGGTTCTGCACTGACGGAGGGGGGTCTATATGTAGTGGAGGGGGGTCTGTACTGAGGGGCAACTATAGTTAGTGGAAGGGGGGTGACCCCAACCCTAGTGAAGCCAATGCAGCTGCAGGCTCTCCTTTCCCCCCTCCCTCTCCTGCGTGCTGCTGTACTAGTGAGCGGTGCTTGCCAGCATAGCTGCCCACTATGTTTCTTCCCCCGCCTTCATATCAACCAGGGAGGAAACAGAATAGAAAAAGGACCAGAGAAGAGGATTGTGGGACATATAGTCCCGAGGACTGGCAGCCCCACTGTAACATGGAAACTGCAGCCCACACAGCAGGCTCAGCTGAATGGGAAAGAGAGAGCCACCAGAGGGAAAGCCACACAGCCTAGCGCCATCCCTGGCAGAGAAAGGAATGGAGTCATTGCAGGAATACAGATCTGGGTGCTACCCAGCGGAGTCACCATGGGCAATTCAGAGTGAGCTGACTCCTGATCAGAGGACCCGTTGCTGCATCGCTGGGTCAGGTGAGAGGGCCGATCGGCCATTATGTACTAATGTCCATAGTAACTGCAGTCTCTGACCATCTCTTGTAACATGTCTGCAGTCTCTGACCATCTCCAGTAGTATGTCTGCAGTCTCTGACCATCTCTTGTAGTATGTCTGCAGTCTCTGACCATTTCCTGTACTATGTCTGAAGTCTCTGACCATCTCCTGTACTATGTCTGCAGTCTCTGACCATCTCCTGTACTATGTCTGCAGTCTCTGACCATCTCCTGTATTATGTCTGCAGTCTCTGAGCATCTCCTGTACTATGTCTGCAGTCTCTGATCATCTCCTGTATTATGTCTGCAGTCTCTGACCATCTCCTGTTCTATGATTGCAGTCTCTGACCGTCTCTTGTATCATAACTACAGTCTCTGACCATCTCCTGTACTATGTCTGCAGTCTCTGACTATCTCCTGTACAATGTCTGCAGTCTCTGACTATCTCCTGTACTATGTCTGCAGTCTCTGACCATCTCCTGTACTATGTCTGCAGTCTCTGACCATCTCCTGTAGTATGTCTGCAGTCTCTGACCGTCTCCTGTACTATGTCTGCAGTCTCTGACCATCTCCTGTTCTATGATTGCTTTCTCTGACCATCTCCTGTACTATGATTGCAGTCTCTGACTGTCTCCTGTACTATGTCTGCAGTCTCTGACCATCTCCTGTACTATGTCTGCAGTCTCTGGGCATCTCCTGTACTATGTCTGCAGTCTCTGATCATCTCTTGTACTATGTCTGCAGTCTCTGACCATCTCCTGTACTATGTCTGCAGTCTCTGACCATCTCCTGTTCTATGATTGCTTTCTCTGACCATCTCCTGTACTATGATTGCAGTCTCTGACTGTCTCCTGTACTATGTCTGCAGTCTCTGACCATCTCCTGTACTATGTCTGCAGTCTCTGGGCATCTCCTGTACTATGTCTGCAGTCTCTGATCATCTCCTGTACTATGTCTGCAGTCTCTGACCATCTCCTGTACTATGTCTGCAGTCTCTGGGCATCTCCTGTACTATGTCTGCAGTCTCTGACCATCTCCTGTACTATGTCTGCAGTCTCTCATCATCTCCTGTACTATGTCTGCAGTCTCTGACCATCTCATGTACTATGATTGCAGTCTCTGATCATCTCCTGTACTATGTCTGCAGTCTCTGACCATCTCCTGTTCTAAGATTGCAGTCTCTGACTGTCTCTGACTGTCTTGTATCATAACTACAGTCTCTGACCATCTCCTGTACTATGTCTGCAGTCTCTGGGCATCTCCTGTACAATATCTGCAGTCTCTGACCATCTCCTGTACTATGTCTGCAGTCTCTGACCATCTCCTGTACTATGTCTGCAGTCTCTGATCATCTCTTGTATTATGTCTGCAGTCTCTGACCATCTCCTGTAGTATGTCTGCAGTCTCTGATCATCTCCTATATTATGTCTGCAGTCTCTGACCATCTCCTGTACCACGATTGCAGTCTCTGACCATCTCCTGTACTATGTCTGGGGGCTCTTTCTAACAGACTCTCTAACAGAAGCCCTCTTTGTGTGCATCAGAGAGACTCCCCTCCAGGTCTCATTAGTGTACGCTCTTCCTGTATTTTTTTTATTGTTAAAAGATCATGGGAGGATCCTAGGGTAACAAAGACTTCTTAGGGGAGCATCTCTGTGTTTGAGTTGTTGCCATAGAAACATTTGTAAAGGGGAGGAGTTGGTAAAATGACCACGCCCATGTGGGGGCGCCAGAAATATTTCTGCACCCAGGCGCCGGTGACCCTAGGATCGGCCCTGACGTGGCCCCAGGGCCGCAGTTTGAAGACCACTGATTTATATGATGGAATAAAGAACTGTTGTTGATTGGCATATCCCTGCGGTGTGCGGTCACTTCTTTGTTTCCAGCTCTGGCAAGCTAGCTTCCACACAGCAAGGCCTACCTGGATGGGCACCCAACAGAACCTCAAAGCATAGAAATACAGAAAGGAGTCCCAGACCAAAATTGGATAAAGGAGTCCAAGACCATTTTAATTGTTGTTAAATAGATCATAAAATAAAAAAATCCAACATGTTTTGGTACAACACCACTCCACCTTCATCAGGGCTTAACAAAAGATGAATGGATGAACAATCAAAGACAGTACTCCAGAACAGTATCAACTCAGGGTTCCCCAGGGTGCGGAGTCTAAGCCCCAGCCTGCTTCTTCACCAGAGCCCCTGATGGTGGGGATGGACTTGCAGCAAGCTGGAACCAGGTCGCGGCCCCCAGGAACACCCAGCTGAGAATGTGGGGACCACTCGCATGTGCAGAGTACAAGCAGCAGACGAAAAGAAATCCAGGAAACGAGCGCAGGGCAGGCAGAGAACAAGCACAGACGGTAAACACAGCAGGGGTCAGTACACGGGTAGTCAGACACGGTATAGACAATTGGTACGCAAACGGGAGCTCAGAGAACTGTGAAGTTGCTCAGGCAATGTGGGTTACAATGAGCATGTCTTATATAGACAAGCCAACTAGGAGGTGGGCCAGCAAGTGATGTGTCAGGGCTGGGTTCAGCCCTTCCATCTCTGAGCTGGCCGCTCAGCTGTCGGCTAATTGCCAGCTCCCATCTCTCTCCACAGTTACCCAGCTGTTGTTGATTCGGCTCGTCAGTCCTGCCTACTTACAGCCGTCCAGCTCACTTGATCTCTGCCTTCGCCTTTATCAACATCACTGAGACTTTCTCCTGTGTTCCTGTCAGGGCCGGTCCTAGACGGGGTGCACGGGGTGCAGTGCACCCGAGCGCCAGAAAGGTGGGGGCGCTGAAGCGCCAGAGTGCTCCAATCCCTCCTCCTCCTCCCCTTGTTTGTGTCCAGCGGCGCCTCTCTGCCGGTGTGCTAAGAAGAAAGGCGCCGCTGTATTAACTGCTCAAGCTGGAGATGAGAAGGGAGGCAGAGCGGCTGGTCTCTGTGTGGAGAGAGACCAGCCGTGTAGTGAGTGATGTCGCGCGCGGGGGCGGAGCGGTCCGTGCTGACACATTCTCCTCCTGTCTGTGTCTCTCACTCCTACTGCCTGCTGTGTAGTGTTCTGTTCTCTACCCGGGCGGCTGCACACTGTCCTCTCCAGCTGCCGCCCGGGTGTTTTTATGTACTGTACCCTAATGGAGGTGGGGGGGTCTGTACTAATGGAGAAGGGGGGTCTGCCCTGGGGGGTCATTACTAATAGAGGGGGGTCTGTACTAATGGAGGGAGGGTCTGTCCTGGGGGGTCTGTAGTAATGGAGGGGGGATCTGTAGTAATGGAGGGGGGTCTGTCCTGGGGGGTCTGTAGTAATGGAGGGGGGTCTGTCCTGGGGGGTCTGTAGTAATGGAGGGGGGGGGGTCTGTCCTGGGGGGGGTCTGTAGTAATGGAGGGGGGGTCTGTCCTGGGGGGTCTGTAGTAATGGAGGGGGTCTGTCCTGGGGGGTCTGTAGCAATGGAGGGGGGTCTGTCCTGGGGGGTCTGTACTAATGGAGGGGGGTCTGTACTAATGGAGGGGGGTCTGTCCTGGGGGGGGTCTATACTAATGGATGGGGTCTGTCCTGGGGGGTCTGTACTAATGGAGGGGGGTCTGTCCTGGGGGTCTATACTAATAGAGGGGGGTCTGTCCTGGGGGGTCTATACTAATGGAGGGGGGTCTGTCCTGGGGGGGTCTGTACTAATGGGGGGAGTCTGTCCTGGGGGTCTATACTAATGGAGGGGGGTCTGTCCTGGGGGGTCTGTAGTAATGAAGGCGGGGTCTGTCCTGGGGGGTCTGTACTAATGGAGGGGGGTCTGTCCTGGGGGGTCTATACTAATTGAGGGGGGTCTGTCTTGGGGGGTCTATACTAATGGAGGGGGGTCTGTCCTGGGGGGTCTATACTAATGGAGGGGGGGTCCTGTCCTGGGGGGTCTATACTAATGGAGGGGGGTTTGTCCTGGGGAGTCCGTACTAATTGAGGGGGGGTCTGTCCTGGGGGGTCTGTACTAATGGGGGGTCTGTACTAATGAAGGAGGGGTCTGTCCTGGGGGGTCTGTACTAATGGAGGGGAGTCTGTACTAATGGAGGTGGGGTCTGTCCCGGGGGGTCTGTACTAATGGAGGGGGGTCTGTCCTGGGGGGTCTGTACTAATGCAGGGGGGTCTGTCCTGGGGGGGTCTGTACTAATGGAGGGGGGTTTTCCTGGGGGGGGTCTGTACTGAGGAAGGTCTGTACTGAGGGAGGGGTTTAAACTTAGTGCGGGTTCTTCACTGATGGAGGGGGTCTATAATTAGTGGAGGGGGGTCTGTACTGAGGGGCGACTATAGTTGGTGGAAGGGGGAGTGACCCCAACCCTAGTGATGCCAATGCAGCTGCGGGCTCTTCTTTCCCCCCTCTCCCCCCTCCCTCTCCCTCTCGCGCACGCTGCTGTACTAGTGAGCAGCGCTTGCCAGCACAGCTACCCACTATGTATATTCCCCCGCCTTCATATGTCCAGGGAAGAAACAGAATAGAAAAAGGAGCAGAGAAGAGGATTGTGGGACATGTAGTCCCGAGGACTGGCAGCCCCACTGTAACATGGAAACTGGAGCTCACACAGCATGCTCAGCTGAATGGGAGAGAGAGAGAGCCAGGAGTCCGGGAAAGCTTTCAGGGAAGTACACCCAGGACTCCAGAGGGAGAGGACAGTGCTGAGGGAACACCATCAGAGAGAGAACCCCGCTGCCCTGCGCCACCAGAGGGAAAGCCACACAGCCTAGCACCATCCCTGGTGGAGAAAGGAATGGAGTCATTGTCAGAATACAGATCTGGGTGCTACCCAGCGGAGTCACCACGGGCAATTCAGAGTGAGCTAACTCCTGATCAGAGGAACCGTTGCTGTATCGCTGGGTCAGGTGAGAGGGCCGATCGGCCATTATCTACTAACGTTCATAGGAAATGCAGTCTCTGACCATCTCTTGTACTATGTCTGCAGTCTCTGACCATCTCTTGTACTATGTCTGCAGTCTCTGACCATCTCTTGTACTATGTCTGCAGTCTCTGACCATCTCCTGTACTATGTCTGCAGTCTCTGATCATCTCCTGTACTGTGTCTGCAGTCTCTGATCATCTCTTATATCCTGTCTGCAGTCTCTGATCATCTCCTGTACTGTGTCTGCAGTCTCTGATCATCTCTTATATCCTGTCTGCAGTCTCTGATCATCTCCTGTACTATGTCTGCAGTCTCTGACCATCTCCTGTACTATGTCTGCAGTCTCTGACCATCTCCTGTATTATGTCTGCAGTCTCTGACCATCTCCTGTATTATGTCTGCAGTCTCTGATCATCTCCTGTACTTTGTCTGCAGTCTCTGACCATCTCCTGTACTATGTCTACAGTCTCTGATCATCTCCTGTACTATGTCTGCAGTCTCTGATCATCTCCTGTATTATGTCTGCAGTCTCTGATCATCTCTTATATCCTGTCTGCAGTCTCTGACCATCTCCTGTATTATGTCTGCAGTCTCTGATCATCTCTTATATCCTGTCTGCAGTCTCTGACCATCTCCTGTACTATGTCTGCAGTCTCTGATCATCTCCTGTACTATGTCTGCAGTCTCTGATCATCTCCTGTACTATGTCTGCAGTCTCTGATCATCTCCTGTACTATGTCTGCAGTCTCTGACCATCTCCTGTACTATGTCTGCAGTCTCTGATCATCTCCTGTACTATGTCTGCAGTCTCTGATCATCTCTTATATCCTGTCTGCAGTCTCTGATCATCTCCTGTAGTATGTCTGCAGTCTCTGATCATCTCCTGTACTATGTCTGCAGTCTCTGATCATCTCCTGTATTATGTCTGCAGTCTCTGACCATCTCCTGTACTATGTCTGCAGTCTCTGATCATCTCTTATATCCTGTCTGCAGTCTCTGATCATCTCCTGTAGTATGTCTGCAGTCTCTGATCATCTCCTATAGTATGTCTGCAGTCTCTGATCATCTCCTGTACTATGTCTGCAGTCTCTGATCATCTCCTGTACTATGTCTGCAGTCTCTGACCATCTCCTGTACTATATCTGCAGTCTCTGATCATCTCCTGTACTATGTCTGCAGTCTCTGATCATCTCCTGTATTATGTCTGCAGTCTCTGATCATCTCCTGTACTATGTCTGAAGTCTTTGATCATCTCTTATATCCTGTCTGCAGTCTCTGACCATCTTCTGTATTATATCTGCAGTCTCTGATCATCTCCTGTACTATGTCTGCAGTCTCTGATCATCTCCTATACTATGTCTGCAGTCTCTGACCATCTCCTGTATTATATCTGCAGTCTCTGATCATCTCCTGTACTATGTCTGCAGTCTCTGACCATCTCCTGTATTATGTCTGGGGGCTCTTTCTAACAGACTCTCTAACAGAAGCCCTCTCTGTGTGCATCAGAGAGACTCCCCTCCAGGTCTCATTAGTGTACGCTCTTCCTGTATTTTCTTTATTAAAAGATCACAGGAGGATCCCAGGGTAACAAAGACTTCTTAGGGGAGCATCTCTGTGTTTGAGTCGTTGCCATAGAAACATTTGTAAAGGGGAGGAGTTGGTAAGATGACCACGCCCATGTGGGGGCGCCAAAAATATTTCTGCACCCAGGCGCTGGTGACCCTAGGATCGGCCCTGGTTCCTGTTGAAGACTTGCTCGGCTGACGTTCCTTCTGGCTCCAGATCCTGCTTGCTGTACTACTACGTTTATCTCTGGCTCTCTGACATTTGCTTGGCTGACTACCCAATCCGGTTACTGAACTCTGGCTTGTTTTGATTACGCTTAACTCTGTTTACATTATTATTAATAAACAAATGTGATTTAACTATACTTCTGTCTCGGTCTGATTCATGGTCCCTGATATGATGGAAGGGAAGGAAATAAAAGCCCACAGATTAGCAGACGATGCCCATAGGTGAGCACAGCCAAACCACACATGTGAAAGGAAACAGGGTAGAGAAAACAGCAAGGAGGTAAGAATACACAAGCAAGAAACTGCAGGCTAACTTGTGACAAAAAGCATACTCAAAGAAGTGCTTGGAACTTTAAGACTTATAAGAGTAGTCAGATGAAGGAAAACTTTAACCACTTACGGACCGCCGCACACCAATATATGTCCTAACTTTGAAGAGGAATATCGTTGTTATGGCAGTAGCTAGCTGCCATAACCCCAGTATCCTCATCTTCGACCGGCGGTCCGCTTTCCGATAAGAGTGATCTCTGCAGCGGATTCGCTGCAAGATCATTTTTATCGCAGCGGGAGAAGGGCCCCAGAAGGATTCGGCAGCGGCAGAGGCGATCGGATGTTTTCCCTTGCTGGGTATGGAGACGAGTGAGGGGAAGATGGCCCCCACCCGTCTCCATACCAGTGCAGGGCAGAAGTGACTTCAAAACGTCACTTGCGCCCATACTGTAGCTCTTAAAGGGCCATTTAAAAAAAAAAAAAATAAATGACAATTTTTTTTTTTTTTTTTTATTGCATTTTAGTGTAAATATGAGATCAGATCTTTTTGACCCCAGATCTCATATGTAAGAGGTCCTGTCATGCTTTTTTGCTATTACAAGGGATATATACATTCCTTGTATTAGGAATAAAAGTGACACCTTTTTTTTTAAAGAACAGTGTAAAAATAAAAAATAAAAGGTAAAATAAATTTAAAAAAAAATTTTTTAAACACGCCCCGTCCCACCGAGTTTACATGCATACATGATATGAAAACGGTGTTCAAACCACACATCTGAGGTATCGCCGCGATCAGTAGAGCGAGAGTAATAATTCTAGCCCTAGAGACCGCCTCTGTATTGCAAAACATGCAACTTGTATAATTTTTTAAACGTCGCCTATGGATATTTTTTAAGGGTACAAGTTTGACGTCATTCCACAAGCGGGCGCAATTTTGAAGCGTGACATGTTGGATATCAATTTACTCGGCGTAACATTATCTTTCACAATATAAAAAAAAATTGGGCTAACTTTACTGTTGTCTTCTTTTTAAATTAAAAAAAGTGTATTTTTTCCAAAAAAAAGTGTGCTTGTAAGATCGCTGCGCGAACACGGTGTGACAGAAAGTATTGCAACGACCGCCATTTTATTCTCTAGAGTGTTAGAAAAAAAAATGTATAATGTTTGGGGGGTTCTAAGTAATTTTCTAGCAAAAAAAAAAAATGTTTTTAACTTGTAAACAACAAATCTCAAAAAGAGGCTCGGTCCTTAAAGAAGAGTTCCACCCAGGGGGGCCGTCCAAAAAAAAAAAAATTAAAAGTCAGCAGCTACAAATACTGCAGTTGCTGACTTTTAATTGGACACTCACCTGTCCCAGGGTCCAGCGATGCGGGGGATCGAAGCCCCGCTCGTCTCCCCCCTCCGCTCGTCGGCGCCGGCATTTCAACTGTGGGCGCCGGGCTGTGGCTTCACAGCCTAGCACCCACCGAGCGCCGTTATTGGCCGCTCAATCACCTGGGACCTGTAATGGGTCCCAGATGATTGACAGGAGGGAGCAGAGCGGAGCCCTTCCTGTGCCGAGGAGGAAGTGATGTCACCAGCCCAGGCTAAGGGACAGGCAGACTACGAGGGACCACCTAGCAACAGGCATTTAGAGGTAAGTGAAAAAAAAAAAAATATCCAAATGGTTTTTTGTTTTGTTTTTTAGAATTTTTACAGGTAGTTTTGTTTTTTGGGTGGAACCCCACTTTAAGTGGTTAAACAAACTCTGGGCGAGGCGGCTCCCACACAGCATGGCTCCCCTCGATGGGAACTCAACAGTAACTCAACCCATAGAAATTCAGAAAGGAGTGCAAGACCAAAATCAGGTAAAAGAGTCCAAGATCATTTTAATTGCTGATAAAAAAAAGTCATACAGAAACATTCAACACGTTTTGGGGCAACAGCACTCTCCCTTCATTAGGGCTCAACACAGAAAAAAAAAACTTGGAAGGACTCAGAGAAACCAATGACCTCGCAGATCTATATTAGAATCAGTACTGAACTTTCCTCATGGAGGAACGACCTGACAGCAATAGCTGGAGTCCATCCAAGTTTTCTCCTGTGTCGAGCCCTGATGAAGGGAGAGTGGCGTTGCCCACAAAACGTGTTGAATGTTTCTATATGACTTTTTTAAATCAATAATTAAAGTGATCTTGGACTATTTGACCTGATTTTGGTCTGAAGCTCCTTTCTGTATTTCTACGGTTTTAGTTACTGTTGAGTTCCCGTTGAGGTGGAGCCGCCTCACCAATTTTGGTCTCCTTTCTGTATTTCTATGACCCACAAAAGCAGTGATCTCAAAGATGAATGTTAGAACTGGTATTCAACTCTCCTCACAGAGTAACAATGTAACAGTTGCTGAGCAACTCTGTTGATCCCCAATGAGGATGGGGGGGGGGTGTGGCCCCTAAAAATGCTCTTTTTGGCCAACGAATAACATAATCTTGAACTCTCTAGTTTTGGTCTGGCGCCTCTTTTTGTGTTTCTATGATTTTGTCCGGCATGGGCAAGGTGACAATGGCTCTTTTGGTTGCTTCAAAGGCTGTTTCAAATCAATCTGCGGCCTTGCTCATTGCAACATAAGCAGTTTTACGATCTGTGTTGATGGGCTTTTGTTCACTTCAGAATTGATTCTCTACACACACACCAGCCTATGAGCCTGCCAAAGCAGCTGAAGCAGGTCAAATACAGGGCATGTGCAATGAATTCTGAAAGATCTCAGAAGCAACTCAGGCCGATGTCAAAACCACGCTGCACTTGTCCATTGAAGACCCTGAATTGGCCCTTAGTATCATTATTGGAGCAAGGTGCCTCCTTCTTTATGGCACATCAAGCATACTTTTGGACCATGTAAATGAATAATCTCTTATGGCCGTTACAATTAAAATACTGGCTTCAAAATTGACAAAAAAACCCCAAAAAAAACCAATAAATCCTCAAAGTCAAAACTTCTGAATTCATATGGAGAAAACAGGGGGAGTCACCGGTAATCATCAGGACATAAAACTACCATAAAATTCCCTGGTTCAGGCTCAGCTGCTGAAAAATGACTAAATACTATATAGATATACTCAGGGGCGGACTGACAACTCATGGGGCCCCCGGGCAATAGGAAATTATGGGGCCCCCGGGCAATAGGAGAAGATTATGGGGCCCCTGGGCAATAGGAGATTATGGGACCCCCAGGCAATAGGAGATTATGAGGTCCCCAGGCAATAGATTATGGGGCCACACAGTATATACACACACACATACAGTATACATACACAGACACACAATATACACACACAGTATACATACACAGTATACACATACACGCACTGAAAAGGTGCTGGAGAGGCGGGGAAGCTATAATCTTGAGATTTTTTTAAAAAACACAGCTTTTTACATACTGTCCCTGGTTTTATTGAGGCTGGCAACCCTGATGGGGCCCCTTAGTGGCATGGGGCCCTCGGGCAGTGTCCGAGTGCCCGAATGGTCAGTCCACCCCTGGATATACTGAATACTTTACCGCATGAATCATCCAATATCTCTACCAGAGTAGTACAATTTTTTTTTTTTTTTTTATTGAATAACAAAACTTTAATGACTTCAATACTGGGCATTTTTACCCCCTTCCAGCCCAGGCCAATTTTCAGCTTTCAGCGCTGTCGTAATTTGAATGACAATTGTGCGGTCATGCAACACTGTACTCCTATGAAATTTTTATCTTTTTTTTCACACAACTAGAGCTTTCTTTTGGTGGTATTTAATCACCACTGGTTTTTTTTTTTTTTTTTTGCCAAATAAACAAAAAATTAGATTAGAATTTTGAAAAAATATATATTTTTCTTTGTTTGTTATACAGTTTTGCAAATAAATAATCTTTCTTCATAAATGTAGGTCAAAATGTATTCCGCTACATTTCTTTGGTAAAAATAATCCAAATCGGTGTATATTTTGTCAGTAGGAAAGCTCCACAAACTATGGGATATACAGTATATCTGAAAAATGATCAATCCTGATGTACTTCTGGCCTCGTCTCAATTCTTGAGGCACAAAAATGCCAGGACAGGGCAAATACCCCCCAAATACCCAACAATGACCCCTTTTTGGAAAGTAGACAGTCCTAGGTATTTAGTAAGAGGTACAACAAGTTTTTTGAAGTTGTAATTTTTTGTCACAATATTTTGGAAGATGAAGAAATTAAAAAAAAAAAAGTTCACAATTTTTTTTTTTAAGTACTGTCACCAGTGCAGTACAGCGTTATCATATAACTGGTGGACACTGACTGGTAACAATATATTAAAAAACAGTATATATACAGTATCTCACAAAAGTATACAAACTGTACACTCACTACTTTACATTGTAGCAAAGTGTCATTTCTTCAGTATTGTCACATGAAAAGATAGAAGAAAATATTTACAAAAATGTGAGGGGTGTATTCACTTTTGTGAGATAATGTGTGTATATTTTTTTTTTCATTTTTTTAAAATTACATTTTTGTTCTGTTTTTATGATTTTTTGTTTTAACACACCGACCAGAACAATACAGTGTTACCTTAGTAATACTGTACTACTCTGGGGAAGTGATCAGGGTTTATTTATATTTTTTACACATTACGATTGCTTATACCAGTGAATCTCATTGGTATAAGTAACCTTGTTTACTAAATGAAACTGATTCATTCAGTGTATTTTGTTGTGATTAGTTGTTATTGGAAGAAGCTGATCACATGGTACAGTGATTGTCTGTAATTGGCCCGGTCTGTACCATGTGATCAATGTGACCAATCACAGCTAGCAACACAATTATACACAATGTATGGCATGAAAGGAAGCCATCCATAGTTTACAACTGTCATGATCTGCTGTGATTGGTCACAGCGATTTCATGGTACTGGCAGCTGACCCCTTTTTGGAAAGTAGACAGTCCTAGGTATTTAGTAAGAGGTACGACAAGTTTTTTGAAGTTGTAATTTTTTGTCACAATATTTTGGAAGATGAAGAAATTAAAAAAAAAAAAAAAGTTCACAATTTTTTTTGAAGTACTGTCACCACTGCAGTACAGCGTTATCATATAACGGACTGGTAACAATATATTAAAAAACAATATATATACAGTATCTCACAAAAGTGAGTACACCCCTCACATTTTTGTAAATATTTTCTTCTATCTTTTCATGTGACAACACTGAAGAAATGACACTTTTCTACAATGTAAAGTAGTGAGTGTACAGCTTGTATAACAGTGTAAATTTGCTGTCCCCTCAAAATAACTCAACACACAGCCATTAATGTCTAAACCGCTGGCAACAAAAGTGAGTACACCCCTAAGTGAAAACGTCCAAATTGGGCCCAAAGTGTCAATATTTTGTGTGGCCACCATTATTTTCCAGCACTGCCTTAACCCTCTTGGGCATGGAGTTCACCAGAGCTTCACAGGTTGTCACTGGAGTCCTCTTCCCCTCCTCCATGACGACATCACAGAGCTGGTGGATGTTAGAGACCTTGCGCTCCTCCACCTTTTGTTTGAGGATGCCCCATAGATGCTCAATAGGGTTTAGGTCTGGAGACATGCTTGGCCAGTCCATCACCTTTACCCTCAGCTTCTTTAGCAAGGCAGTGGTCATCTTGGAGGTGTGTTTGGGGTCGTTATCATGTTGGAATACTGCCCTGCGGCCCAGTCTCTGAAGGGAGGGGATCATGCTCTGCTTCAGTATGTCACAGTACATGTTGGCATTCATGGTTCCTTCAATGAACTGTAGCTCCCCAGTGCCAGCAGCAATCATGCAGCCCCAGACCATGACACTCCCACCACCATGCTTGACTGTAGACAAGACACACTTGTCTTTGTACTCCTCACCTGGTTGCCGCCACACACGCCTGACACCATCTGAACTTAATATGTTTATCTTGGGCTCATCACACCACAGGACATGGTTCCAGTAGTCCATGTCCTTAGTCTGCTTGTCTTCAGCAAACTGTTTGCGGCCTTTCTTGTGCATCATCTTTAGAAGAGGCTTCCTTCTGGGATGACAGCCATGCAGACCAATTTGATGCAGTGTACGGCGTATGGTCTGAGCACTGACAGGCTGACCCCCCACCCCTTCAACCTCTGCAGCAATGCTGGCAGCACTCATAGGTCTATTTCCCAAAGACGACCTCTGGATATGACGCTGAGCACCTGCACTCAACTTCATTGGTTGACCATGGCGAGGCCTGTTCTGAGTGGAACCTGTCCTGTTAAACCTCTGTATGGTCTCAGGGTATGGTATCAGGGTCTCGGCAATCTTCTTATAGCCTAGGCCATCTTTATGTAGAGCAACAATTCTTTTTTTCAGAGCCACAGAGAGTTCTTTGCCATGAGGTGTCATGTTGAACTCCCAGTGATCAGTATGAGAGAGTGAGAGCGATAACACCAAATATAACACACCTGCTCCCCATGCACACCTTAGACCTTGTAACACTAACAAGTCACATTCCACTGGGGAGGGAAAAGGGCTAATTGGGCCCAATTTGGACATTTTCACTTAGGGGTGTACTCACATTTGTTGCCAGCGGTTTAGACATTAATGGCTGTGTGGTGAGTTATTTTGAGGGGACAGAAAATTTACACTGTTATACAAGCTGTACACTCACTACTTTACATTGTAGCAAAGTGTCATTTCTTCAGTGTTGTCACATGAAAAGATAGAATAAAATATTTACAAAAATGTGAGGGGTGTACTCACTTTTGTGAGATACTGTATGTATTTTTTTTTCTTTTTTTTAAAATTACATTTTGTTGTTTATTTTATGATTTTTTTTGTTTTAACACACCGACCAGAGCAATACAGTGTTACCATAGTAATACTGTACTACTCTGGGGAAGTGATCAGGATTTATTTATATTTTTTACACATTATGATTGCTTATACCAGTGAATCTCATTGGTATAAGCAACCTTGTTTACTAAATTAAACTGATTTATTCAGTGTATTTTGTTGCGATTAGCTGTTATTGGAAAAAGCTGATCCATTGGTACAGATGTGCTGTGATTGGCCCGGTCTGTACCATGAGATCACTGTGACCAATCACAGCTAGCAACACAATTATACACAATAGGTGGCATGAAAGGAAGCCATCCATAGTTTACAACTGTCATGTGATGTGCTGTGATTGGTCACAGCGATTACATGTTACTGGCAGCTGGCCGGCATAGGGATCAGTCATTGGCTGTGGCCGCGTGAGAAGTGCATTCTGGGAGGACGTCATATGACGTCCACTCAGAATGACAAAAGTCCTACCCGGCTGTCATTTTGCTATAGGCTGCGCGGGAACTGGTTAAAATATCTGTCCATTTACATAATTACATCAAACACAAAGGACAATCAGGAGAATTCCCTCCTCTCTCAATTCCTTGTAATGGTAGAGGTCAATTCTTCCATAATTAAATCTCTATAATCCCAACAGTATAAATAGCATAACTAAACCTCTAAAATTGGAACTGGGGCCATGTTGATGTCCCCATATTGGGTTGGGTGTTCTCAGTAAGGCATATCGCCATAAAGACAATAGTCCTGTACTAAAGGGTTAAACATTTTGACTTCCAAGTTCCTATGTTTAATGTTTCAGATATGTGGATGCAGTGCAATAAGTTCAGACAAATCGAAAGTTTAATGATAAAAGGAATTTACTTAGCTTGGTTTAAACCTGTATTACAGATGATAACATACAACATCATCCCAATCCAGGGGAACCCGAAATTTCACTTGAAATTCCTGAAAGTGATGATCCTCTTTTCTCAGACACTTCTTCTTCCCTCAGAGTTCTGAGTGAGCTCAAATGGTCCTTTATCTTCCATCTATATATATATACAGTATATAGTATATATACAGTAGCCTGTATGTCACAGTACACAGTATACATAGATATGTTGTATATAGATATACTGTATATACAGAAGTGATTACTTATACACTAACATAATTGATAACATAAAAACTAATACTAAGTTTCGTGTAAATCAATAACTATTAAAAACCTTCACTGCTCTACCCGAAATGGACCGATGATAGGTGAGTACTTGAAACTTACATATAACTTATCTAAATGTCCATCCATTTTCATGTGTCTCCCATTTTATCAAGGCTTTTCACCTAATCATTATTATTATTATACAGGATTTATATAGCGCCGACAGCTTGCGCATTGCTTTACAACAGTAGGGCAGACAGTACAGTTACAATACAATTTAATAGAGGGAGAATCAGAGGGCCCTGCTCGTTAGAGCTTACAGTCTAGGAGGGAGGGTCAAGTGATATGAAAGGGTAATAACTGTGGGGGATGAGCTGATGAAGAACATAAAAGAACAGTTGTTAGATGGAGGCAGGATAGGCTTCTCCGAAGAGAAAAGCTTTCAGGGATCGCCTAAAAGTAGATAGATTTGGAGATAGTCTGACAGATTGGGGTAGGGTATTCCAGAGGATGGGAGAGGCTCGGGAGAAGTCCTGGAGGCGGATATGGGAGGAGGTGATGAGGGAGCTAGAGAGCAGGAGGTCTTGGGAGGAACGAAGAGGACGATTAGGTTGGTATTTTGAGACTAGACTCGAAAAGAGAGTCCCGGAGTAGAAGGAGAGAAAAGGATCAACGCAGGGACGGCATGACATATGTGGACAGCACAGTCAGGCTTTTAAAAAGAAAAAGTTTTCCCCTTTAAGAAAAGGGGAGGGGCCGGTGCATGGGAGGCGCTTGGGTCAGTAAGTTAGGAGGAAGGGGAGTGATGTCACTAGTGAGCGGCAAAGGAGAAGATTCTTCACATGTCATATAGCTGGGGGCCGAGTTTTGGATGGCTTTCTAACTTATTGTTAGTATTTTGAATTTAATTAGTTGGGTGAGTGGCAGCCAATGGAGGGATTGGCAGAGAGGGGTAGCAGACGCTGAGCGGTTTGTACGATGGATGAGTCTGGCTGTAGTATTCATGATGGATTGAAGGGGAGATAGTCTATTTAAAGGTAATCCATTGGGAAGAGAGTTGCAGTAGTCGAGGTGAGAGATAACCAAGGAGTGAATCAGGAACTTTGTGGTTTCATTGCTCAGGAAGGGACGTAGTTTGGAGATGTTGCAGAGATTGAAGCTTTGGAAAGGGTTTGGATGTGGGGCCGAAAGGAGAGTTCAGCGTCCAGGATAACACCTAGCTCCTTGGCATGTGGTGATGGGTGGATGGTTGCGCCATTGCTCTTGACAGAGAAGTCAGAGGAAGAGGCATGTGGGGGAGGAAATATTATGAGCTCGAACTTAAAGATTCCATTCACACCTCCCTCATACCAGTGTAGCAAATGGTCCCATCAAGGCTCCACATACTGTATATGATAATGAAAAGAGCCATTCCTTAAGGAGACTGCCTTGATGTGCTTAGATAAGAATCTAACTTGGCATTTCAAAATCCACTTACAGTCCCATGATCAGATAGTATGCGAACAAACCCGTCCAGGTCCGCACTTACCCTACAAATGGAGCCCTCCGGCGGTCTTGGCTCCCCTGATCCCCGGCGCTGTGGCTTCCATGTTAACACGGTCTTCCTGTCCTGATTGGCCGGGACGAGACGCCGGAAACAGATGGCGAATATTATGTATATGGTGGTGTTCCGCGCTTAGGACAGGCTTGTGACTGAACTGCAGCCCCCCAAATAAAGAAAGCCCCAAAGGTGCGATCCAAATAATTGTAAAATCTGAATTAGGGGATTGGCGCTGTTCACTAGTATGAAATAAATGAATCCACTATAAACAAACTGCTACTACAAGGAAAGCCTTTTACCCCAACTATAAATAAATGAATGAAAAGTGTAACACAAGTGCTAGGAATGGTCACAAAAATGTGCAGACTACCCAAGATAAAAGAATTATATATAATACATCAAAAATCTTAAATGTAAAAATGGAACTCCAAATAATGAGTGGTCGATCAGGTGTGTATAGAAAGTGATTGTCAATGTCCACTGAAAAGGATGATGTGTATGTGAAAAATGCAATAAAAATTGTATATATCAGTGAGTGATACCTAAAATTGGGGACAAACGTGTTGTTGCCCACTATAGATAAGTGTGTGTACTAGTGTAGTTAAATATATATGGAAAAAATGTGTGCGAAAAATAAACAAAAAACAAAAATAGAAATATAAATATAGAAAAAGAAAAAGAAAACATATGAAAAAACAAACAACAAAGTCCAGGTAACCACAAAATAGTTGTCAACAAGCAGCACAAAAACACCAGGTGCCGTGAATATTAGTTCTGTCGTTCAGTAAAACAGTTCTAGTGCAATCTTCAGAGGTTACAGGTAAGTCCGTCCCAATAGTTGTATACTGTCCAGTGTGGAGTCCCCTCTAGTGCCCCCACTCACCAGAGCGCCCAACCCCTGCAGGGGTAATGAGCATGTAGATCCAAATCTGATGATCCAATCGGTCGGTGTCCCCCTCACCACCTTTTATCACTTGTGTCACCAGATCGTTCTCAAAGGACATCCATCCGGACCATTTACCATGTGCAGGGAAAAGAGAAGAGCCTCATAGTGTAATTCCGAAAGTAAATTTATTAAGCTCAAGCTCACAACAGGAATAAATAAAATCCAAAGATTTAAAACAAATGGAAACAAATGGCACTCTGCCGGCTGGCTCCACGTGAGAAGCGGCAGACAGAGCAGTGTGAGCGGCGTGCGTTCCACAGCCGTCTGCCGATGCCGGAAGTGCAGGACAAAAACGAAAGGATAAAAAGACGTATGCGTACCAAGAGACCACGCCTTACGCGTTTCGTCATCAAGACGTCATCTGAGGCGCCTCAGATGACGTCTTGATGACGAAACGCGTAAGGCGTGGTCTCTTGGTACGCATACGTCTTTTTATCCTTTCGTTTTTGTCCTGCACTTCCGGCATCGGCAGACGGCTGTGGAACGCACGCCGCTCACACTGCTCTGTCTGCCGCTTCTCACGTGGAGCCAGCCGGCAGAGTGCCATTTGTTTCCATTTGTTTTAAATCTTTGGATTTTATTTATTCCTGTTGTGAGCTTGAGCTTAATAAATTTACTTTCGGAATTACACTATGAGGCTCTTCTCTTTTCCCTGCACATGGTAAATGGTCCGGATGGATGTCCTTTGAGAACGATCTGGTGACACAAGTGATAAAAGGTGGTGAGGGGGACACCGACCGATTGGATCATCAGATTTGGATCTACATGCTCATTACCCCTGCAGGGGTTGGGCGCTCTGGTGAGTGGGGGCACTAGAGGGGACTCCACACTGGACAGTATACAACTATTGGGACGGACTTACCTGTAACCTCTGAAGATTGCACTAGAACTGTTTTACTGAACGACAGAACTAATATTCACGGCACCTGGTGTTTTTGTGCTGCTTGTTGACAACTATTTTGTGGTTACCTGGACTTTGTTGTTTGTTTTTTCATATGTTTTCTTTTTCTTTTTCTATATTTATATTTCTATTTTTGTTTTTTGTTTATTTTTCGCACACATTTTTTCCATATATATTTAACTACACTAGTACACACACTTATCTATAGTGGGCAACAACACGTTTGTCCCCAATTTTAGGTATCACTCACTGATATATACAATTTTTATTGCATTTTTCACATACACATCATCCTTTTCAGTGGACATTGACAATCACTTTCTATACACACCTGATCGATCACTCATTATTTGGAGTTCCATTTTTACATTTAAGATTTTTGATGTATTATATATAATTCTTTTATCTTGGGTAGTCTGCACATTTTTGTGACCATTCCTAGCACTTGTGTTACACTTTTCATTCATTTATTTATAGTTGGGGTAAAAGGCTTTCCTTGTAGTAGCAGTTTGTTTATAGTGGATTCATTTATTTCATACTAGTGAACAGCGCCAATCCCCTAATTCAGATTTTACAATTAGATGGCGAATATTGCTTCGCTAAATTCACAAAGTAGAAGGGTTCAGGGAGCAGTGCTCTGCACCCCAAGGACAACATAAAACAAGCCAATTAGAGCATCAGGCTCTAATCATGTGCTTGTAAAAAAATGATGGACCTAATAGAAACGTATTAGTCCGGTGCCCGGCCACACACATAGAATGAATAAATGATAATATAACTAGAATTTTTTTACTTTAAGATGTTAAAAAATGTTAGTCATATTATCAGTTATTTAAAAATAAATTGTTCTATGATCATATTATGCAAACTATGGGTGCAGCGCCCCTGCACCCCTTATGGATCAGCAGCCACTACATATGCATAATCTGGATAGCAGTGTAGAAAATATACACTATATTGTCAACAGTATTGTGACGCCTGCCTTTACAAGAACACATGACCTTTAATGTCATCCCAGTCTTAGTCCGTAGGGTTCAATATTGAGTTGGCCCACCCTTTGCAGCTATAACAGCTTCAACTCTTCTGGGAAGGCCGTCCACAAGGTTTAGGAGTGTGTCTATAGGAATGCTTGACCATTCTTCCAGAAGCGCATTTGTGAGGTCAGGCACTGATGTTGAACGAGAAGGTCTGGCTCGCAGTCATATTTTAGTGATATAATGTAATATAATATAAATAATGTAAATATGTAAATACTTAACAGTCCCAGTCTATAATAGCTAATCCCAGGGAGAAGGCAGGGCATCTGGAGAGAATGCCTGACCGGTTTTGCCTTGTCAGACCGGCTGCTTCAGAGGCAAGAACTTACCTGTCAGGAAGGGCATGCCAGTAGACAACATGGTCCCCCTGGGCATACTTCTGTGCCTCTTCACAGGCTAATTCATGCATCCTCTTGTAGATGTAGGAATTTAGCTAATACTGATGCGCACGTATGCGTGCATATGTACGCACATAGGTGTGCACCGTGTACATCGGCATGCCCATGTGTACTTGTGACAGATGTTGGTGAAAGGGGCTATTTATTGTTTAGTGCTCAGGGTCAGTGCTGCTTTGTCTTCAGCCCTCCCTGTAACCTGTGACCCTGTGATTCTGCATTCTGATTTCAGTTGCTGACCCAGCTTGTCTGACCACTCCCTGAACTCCGCCGGCACCAACCCCGGCTTGTCCTTGATCACTGCTTCTGCCTGCTGCATTTGCTTCTGTTCCACTGATTGGCTCCAGACCTGGCTTGTACCCTGATCACACTCTTGCCTGCTCCTCTGTACCTGATCTGTCCTGCCATTGTATGACCTGGCTTGCCTAACTCTGCTAATCTTCCTGTGGCTTCCAGTAATTGCCTTACATCATTTTCACACTCCCAAGGGCCTCGAGTCAGACGTGCAAGAGAGGCCTTCCTTTTCATTTTAGGCTCTGCTACCAGGTAAGTGACATTACCTGCTGTCAACCATATTATCTATAAATTTAAAAAAATGGTCGCTAAACACCTAGGAAGTGTTTTCCCCCGTGCAATGATGTCACGTATGTCATGACGTTACACATGCAACGTCAACCACACTCCCGGCGCCATCTTGTCCCTATTAAACCAGGTAATTCACTGAACAAAAGAAGCCACTAGAGGGCCTAGAAAAATATAATGCAGGCGGCTTGAAACAAAACACAGGGATTTGAAGATATTCCTCCACATTCTAATAACATTGATTGCCCTTAAAATAAAACCTAAGGACCAAAACCCACATTAAAATGCACAGGAAGTCACTACCCGTTTCGGCGCCTCATGTGAGGGAGCAAGGAATGGCAGCTCCAGATCATCCAGTATAGAAAACTGGCCCCTCTTACCCGTGGACGTTCAGTGACTCCCAGTCCACCTCTCACCTGCACAGAGGCTTAGGTGGATGGACAAATTCCTGGTGCACTGCAGCCTCCAGCTTAGAACCCTGCCTACCCACAGCCAACATGGCGGACGGTGCGGGTGCCTCATGCATCTCCACAACCCCTGCAGACTCTGCTAACCATACGGCTTAGCTCAGGCAGTTGCAGCATTACTGTCTCCCACAATAACTTCAGTGGTTGACAGAGCCATAGCTGCAGGGATCACACAGCTAAGGAAAGAACTATGCATTCACGCCACAAGGCTCTCTGACATAGAGCACCGCATATCTGATTTGGAAGATGAGATGCAAAACTGCTTCACCACAGAACGGCAGTCGAAACAGGTCCAGCAGTTTATATTTGACAAATTAGATGACCTGGAGAACCGCTCCAGGCGCAATAACCCGTGGGTTATTGGCCTACCAGAATCATACAATGCTGATTCACTGACAGACATTTGTGCCACGCACATTCAGCGCGCCCTGGGAATTTCAGCCCACTGTACAGACGAGAGGGCCCACCGGCTAGGGGTACCTTCCAATGACAGATGTACACCGAGACCTGTCATTGTACGCTTTCTGAATTATGCTGACAGGGTCAGTATATCCTGAAATCATTCAGAAATTCCAAATCTCTACAGTTGGATGGCTACAAACTACTTTTATTTGCAGACTACTCTCAAGGTCTCCAGGAGATGCAAGGCATTCCAACCTATATGTGCTGTTCTCTTCCAAAAGGGAGTTAAAGTGGTTGTAAACCCTTAAAATGTGCGCAGGAGCTGCCGGTAACAGCACAGTATTAATGAAGCAACGGCCTGTATGTGCCATTGCTTCAGTTTGCTTAAGTGCGCATGTGCTGAGGACGTCGGCACATGCGAATACAGGGATATCTCCTAAACCATGCAGGTTTAGGAGATATTCAGTGTGGCTACAATGTAGCTACAGGCAAGCCTAATTATTGCCTTGCCTGTAGTATATAATTGGTTGTAAAGGGTTTACAACCACTTTAAATTCACTCTGGCCTACCCCGCAATATTCTGCTTCTCAGACCCTGCAGGTAATCCCAAAACCTTTTCTCATCCAGAGGAAGCTATGCAGTACCTTCAAGCCTATCTTCATATTCCAATGGATACATCTGCACCCCCTCTCGCATTACCGCCACAGAGGAAAGACCTGGCTAAGAAACTGCATCTCTCTAATTCATCTGGCCATAACAGAATTTGTTGATCCTTGTCCTAAGTCATCAACTTTGCAATACTAATTTCTCTTTCTTAGTGCAACCACGCTCTTAAATGCATCAGCGATTAAGATTAGACCTGTAGTCCTACAGGCATGCTCCTAGTTCCAGCAAAATGTATCTTTCTAAAATGCACAGGATACATTTACAAATACATAGACCAAATACTGGGGTGGAGACCCGGGTAATCAATTCAGTGATCCATATACAATGTAATTATAGAAAATAGAATATGCACTAAAAGTTAATGTCTGCAATATGCAATATTAAATCATTTCACTATAAAATCAAGTCTTTAAAAAGGGAGCAAAAATCAAGCTTTTATTCAGACCAAGGGGCATTGAAACCTCAAATTCCAAAATCGATCTAGTTTCATTTTGTAGTACAATTTGATCAAAGTTGTCGCCCCTTGCACTTTGGGGGGGACAACTTCAGGGACCCAGCTTCAAAATTGGCACAGCTTGTTTCCATCTTCTCCGCGAACCTAGAACTTTGTGTGACCAAGGAAAGGTTGGATCCTTTTTCCCCAAGGAAATAGTTAATGTGGATACCTCCACAAGACAGATCAATCCTTGTCTGCACCCCCCTTGATAGTCTGGCAGAAGTCAAAGCACACATTTTCTCCTAGAAGAAATCATATCCCTTTCATTCCATTCTTTAAAAACCCTGCTTTTGTCCAAGAGCCACAGACAAGATTGCTTTAATAGTAGATTATAAAGGAGCTCTTGCAAACTTTATTTTAAAGTATCTCTAAAACCCAAACTTTTTTTTTTCTTTCATTTTGGATAGAATAGAGGGAAGTTAAAACTGATGTCAATTTTTTTTTCTTGTTTTTGCCATCTGTGTCTTATTAGGGAGGTTTTCCTTCACTTCCTGCCCCATAGACTCCACAGGAAGTGAGATAATGTCTTGCCAATAGAAACCCCCTCTTATACAGTTGTCACAGAAACAAGTGTCCCTTCTACTTGTGTACTGGTGTCAACTAAATATTATGGATTTACCTTTGTTTTCATTTCTAGTTACACTGACAAGCAGGACAATTAGAGAGGCAAGCAGGACAAAGCTCGCTTGGCTGTACTTCTCCTATGGACCACAGGAGTGCAGTTCGTTCCGCTATCCTGTGACCCATTTTCAGCAGACAGCGGGCTGAAGCCCACTGTTGGCTAATGTTGCAGAGCTGGGTTTCATGCCAGGGGCCTAGTAGTTGCAAGCGGGTGGGGTCTAATGCCCTGTACACACGGTCGGACTTTGTTCGGACATTCCGACAACAAAATCCATGGATTTTTTCTGATGGATGTTGGCTTAAACTTGTCTTGCATACACACGGTCACACAAAGTTGTCGGAAAATCCAATCGTTTTAAACGCGGTGACGTAAAACATGTACGTCGGGACTATAAACGGGGCAGTGGCCAATAGCTTTCATCTCTTTATTTATTCTGAGCATGCGTGGCACTTTGTCCGTCGGATTTGTGTACACACGATCGGAATTTCCGACAACGGATTTTGTTGTCGGAAAATTTTATCTCCTGCTCTCCAACTTTGTGTGTCAGAAAATCCGATGGAAAATGTCCGATGGAGCCCACACACAGTCGGAATATCCGACAACACGCTCCGATCGGACATTTTCCATCAGAAAATCCGATCGTGTGTACGGGGCATTAGGGTGACGTCACAGCATAACCACACCCTATAGATATATAAGAACTGATAGAAACCAGAGCTCACAGAACGGTGGGAGCCAGCGTTGGAGGAGGAGCATTTTTCTTTATTTTCAGCGGGTCGGCGGCAGCGGTGGCGGAGGAAGAAGATATCGGCGGCGGAACCAGAGAAATAAGACATCAGTGGAGGAGCCGGGGATAGAAGACATCGGTGGAGGAAGCGGAGAGAGAAGACATCGGTGGAGGAACCGGAGAAAGAAGACATTGTGATTGATGCTGGAGCTACATTGGAAGGCATTCTTCATTTTTAATAAAGGACTTGTCAAAAAGCGTCTCTTGTTTTTTGGAACACTATACTGGGTTTTTTTTTTTTTTGGGTAAATGGTTGGTGGTGCAATGTACCCCTCACCTGTTTGGTGAGACAAACGGGGGTGTTTGGTGGATGTATTAAGAACAGTGTAGAAAATGTGGAGTCACCTTATATTGTGGAGGTATACACCTGTCAGGGCTGGGCTCAGCCCTTCCTTCTCTGAGCTGGCCGCTCAGCTGTCGGCTAATTGCCAGCTCCCATCTCTCTCCGCAGTTACTCAGCTGTTGATGATATCCTGCTCATCAGTCCTGCTTACTTAAGCCGTCCAGTCCAGAGGAGCTCTGCCTTCGCCTTGGTCAACATCACAGAGAAGATCCCCTGCGTACCTGTTTAAAGACTTGCTTTGCTGACATCCCTTCTGGCTACAGATCCTGCTTGCTGTTTCACTATGTTGATCCCTGACTTCTGGCTTGGCTGACTATCCGTTCCGGTTACTGAACTTTGGCTATGTTTTGACTACGTTTGTTCTTTTTACTTTTATTATTAAACAAGAGTGGTTTAACTGTACTTCAGTCTCAGTCTGATTTCATGGTTTCTGACAATACCCCTCTTATTCCTCTGCATCCAATACTGTAATAATGCCCCCCCACCCCCTGTTTTCAAGAGCATGTCATTTTGATCCAGGCAAGCTAAGATTTAAATTTTTGTGACATTTATACTACCTTTACTTGATATCTGGGAAGTTCAAGTTTAATTTCTAGGATCACATTTCTCTCTACAGATAAAACAGGATGGGCTCCACAGTAACAATGCCCAGGTCTCCCTGAAAGTCAGTAACAGTCTGATCTGTTGCCCATCATTAAGCGTGAATTCCGAAGAATCTATTAATAGCAAAAAGCATTGATTCCACATGCTCATAGTATCTAAGACTGACTGTCTAACATTGTATTGGTTTTATACGATATGATTTTACTTTTGATGGCACTTCATCTTTTTAATGCGAAACAATAAAATAATGTTTTTATAATATTGAAGGTTCTATTCTTCCTCATTTGTTGGCACAATTAAACTCCCTTCCCCTGTGGTTGTTGAGGTCCCCTCCTCCTTTTTAGGATGTGTCCCTTTCTCTTACAGGGGTTATGTTGTGGTTTGTTAGGGGTACAATGTACCCCTTATTTATTCACATAGGAGGGTCAGGATCTGGGCTCTCTTGTCGAAGGGGGCTTCCAGATTCTGATAAGCCCCCTGCCCCCAGACCCCACACTAGCCAGGGTTTTGGGGAAGAGGCCCTTGTCCCCATCTAAGCACCCATTCCCCATTGAGGGCATGTGGCCTGGTATGGTTCAGAAGGGGGGGCGCTCGTTCATGCTCCCCCTTTCCTGACATGCCGGGCTGCATGCTCGAATAAGGGCCTGGTATCAATTTGGGGGGGACCCCAGGCCATTTTTTTTCCTTGGTGTGGGGTTTCCCCTCAAAATCTATACCAGACCCGGTCTGGTATGGTCTTGGGGAGGAACCCCACGCCATTTTTCTTTTAGATTTTGGTGTGGGGTTTCCCCTCTAGATCCATACCAGACCCAAAAGGCCTAGTATGGATTTTGGGGGGACCCCATGTCATTTTTTTTTTATAAAGTTGGCATGAGGTTTTATCCTTACCAGAGCCAAAGGAATTGTTTTGATTGGTCATAGGACGAGTCTCAATCCTCTCAAAATCAGATCAAAGTCGGATCCCGTTCATTGAAATCACATGGAAGTCAGACCTGAATTTGCATGGCAAAGTCGGATCTGAAGTTGTGCGACTTCTGTGTCGGATCAGTGTGAACATAGCCTCAGCCTCTCAGCGAGTCGCTGAGAGCCTGAGCCGGCCTCTCCCGCCCCCTCTACAGCCCAGCGCTCCAGTGAGCGCAGGGGGGGCAGAGCAGTCAGTCACCGGCTCTCTGCTCAGGGAGCTCTGAGAAACGAGCGATTGACGGTGCTTGATCGGTCCGCTCTCACCCTTAGAGCCAGCGGGAGACAGATGCAACATCGTCCCGATGCTGCATCCACCTAGGTAAGTATGATACCAAAATCAAAACATTCCCATACTTCTCTTTTAAAGAGTTTAGCCAAAGCCTTAACTCCCAATGTCAACATGATGGTTTTGAACACAATATCCATATTATAAGAGACAAATATTTTCTGTTGATTTTTGATCAGACATTCGAGCCCCCCACACCCCCCTTTGAACAAGATAACATCTCAAACTTGTTTCTTTTATACAATTTAATCTCATTATTTGTTCTCAATTTTGAAGCAGTCATCATTTGTGGCGGCGGGGATCTCAGAAGAATGAGATTTCTCACAATTAGCATTCAAGATGTTTCTTCCGAGCGTTCAAAGTGTTTTCAGAAATTAAACTGACGTCGGCCTGTTTGCTATTATTATCCCCATTATCTGTTGGCTAAATAATAACACAGTGGAAATGTCAGTATGCCCAATAAGCTAATTAGGGGAAAAAAAGAACTTGCATTGTCCTTGACTAATCTACGACTGTCAGTCAAACCTTTGGCTCCCTTTGGCCCTTTTCATCCCAGCTTTTCACATTCAGAATAATTTATGACGAGTAAATTAAACAATCCTAGGACATGTTAATAGCCTTAATTTTCTTTATCTCCTCAAGGTCTTAAGATTTTTTTTTTTTTTTGATTGCTGTGTTAGAAGTACAAGAAAGCTGATTATAAATTAAAACTTGTCAACGGTGAAAACTGCTGATGCGAGGGCGGGTAAAGCGTTTGCGGCGGCGGCTGCTGCCAGCGGAATGGCAATGGCCTCCCTTATTCGGGTTTGGACTTTGGAAAGGGTTACAAAGACGAATATTAAGTGAATTTTGAAGAGATGCAACAACCTGTAATCTGACATATTCAATTATGGAACTGATTGATTAACACCAAAACCGGCAAAAACAATCAAGCAATAAGCGCCGTTATTAGCACTTCCAGCCGTGTGAAATGTTATCTCGAACATTTTGCTCATTTAATAATTTAATTGGAGCTGCTCAGACTTAAACAGGATGATTTATTGTGTGTAAATAGAAAGATGTCAAGAGCAAAATATTCCAACAGTGCTTGACATTGTTTGCAACTTAAAAAAAAGGGATAGGGGAGGAGCGGGCTAATGAAAGTTAAAATTTTCACAAAGTTATGGAAAATAAAAAATTAAAATTCTTAGAGGAAACCTTCAATAAAGGTCTGTGCTTGTCAGGTTGAGGATAACCAAAGTGGGACAGTTTGTGAAATGATGCTGGTAGTTGAATGGCTTAGAGAGAATATTACCAATTTCATGGAGGTAACTTCCTGTGTTGTGTCATGAGGATAAACACTGCAGTTTAGGTTACTGAAGCCCCCCAATTCACTCGTGAAGACTGAGGAGAAGAATAAATTCAATACCTTCGCCATCTCCCCATCCTTTGTAACCAGATGTGCTTCCTCATTCTTTATGGGGCCAATATGGTCTGTCCTCCCTTTTTTACTGTTTACATACTTAAAGAATTTCTTGGGATTTTTTTTGCTCTCCTCCGCTATGTGTCTTTCATGTTCTATCTTAGCCGCCCTAATTGCACCCTTACATTTCTTGTTGCATTCTTTATAAAGTCTGAATGCTGAGGATGATCCCTCAACCTTGTATTTTTTGAAGGCCTTCTCCTTTGCTTTTATATGCATTTTTACATTGGAGTTAAGCCATCCAGGACTTTTGTTCGCCCTTTTAAATTTATTACCCAATGGGATACATTGGCTAATGCCCTTATTTAATATATTCTTAAAGCAAACCCATCTCTCCTCCGTATTCTTTGTTCCTAATATTTTATCCCAATGTATGCCTTTTAGCAAGGTTTGTAGTTTAGGGAAGTTGGCTCTTTTGAAATTCAGTGTCTTTGTGTTCCCTTCATGTCTCCTATTTGTGTGATTTATACCGAAACTAATTGACCTGTGATTGCTGTTACCTAAATTGCCCCGTATTTCCACATCTGTGATCAGGTCTGTATTGTTGGTAATCAGTAGATCCAGTAATGTTTTATTTCTAGTTGGTGCGTCTACCATCTGACCCATAAAATTGTCCTGCAAGACATTAAAGAACTGGCGAGCCTTAAATGAATATGTGGTTCCCTCCGCCCAGTCTATGTCTGAATAATTAAAATCCCCCATTATGATAACACTTCCCATCCTTGCTGCTAATCCAAATTGTGATAGAATATCTGTCTCCACTTCCTCCCTCAGGTTAGGGGGCCTATAGCATACTCCCAGTATTATTTTCCCCTTAGCTTCATCCCTTTGGAGCTCTACCCATAAGGATTCCACCTCCTCCCTAGCTCCCTCAGTGATGTCATCTCTCACATTCACTTGTACATTATTCTTGATATATAGGCATACCCCTTCCGCTTTTTTACCCTCTCTATCCTTGCGGTAAAGGGTATACCCTTGAATGTTTGCCAGCCAATCATGAGAGCTGTTGAACCAGGTCTCTGAAATTCCCACAAAATCCAAATCCTCCTCGTACAACAGTATCTCTAGTTCACCCATCTTGTCCGCCATGCTCCTGGCATTGGTGAACATGCCACATAGTTTAGACCGGTCGCATATTGTCCTCGTATTGGGTGTTTCGAGATTGCAACTAGGACTTGTTACTATACTAATATATTGTTATTTTGTCATTAATGATTGGCATTCATTTTTTTCACTGTGGTTTTGTTATATTGATTAATAGATTTATCATCACTCACCTATATCACTTAGTCCAGCGCTGCACTTTTTATTTTATATCTGTTTATTGTGCCCTCATATCTGGGTTATAGTGTACAGCTGCAGAATCATTTTTCATTTATATTTGTATTCATATTTGACATTTTCACGCACCTAGCACAATTCTTCCTCTTTTTCTTTTTGTGTATTTTTGATATACAGTTTTGCAGCTGGTGTGTCCTTTAATGGACATCTTTGAGTATAGATCTCAGGTAGTCACAGACACTATGGGAGTCTTTGACGGCAAGGAAGACCCCAGGGATGATCTGGCAGGATGTTTTCTCAGATTAAAAAACCTTACCATCACTGAAGTGCATGTTAGATGGGATATAGCATACCTAGAAGAATATATAAAGGAAAATATGGTTCCTAGTAGCTTAAGATGGGAGGTTAACCCCCAAAAAGAAGATAATGAACTAGGGGAATGGTTTAAATATTTTAACAAAGCAGGTGTTGGTTTTCTTCAATTCTTGGTAGCCAAGAAGAAACGTAAGTTAACAATGTTGGATTTAGAAATAAACAGCATTAGAAGTAAACTAGCCCCCTTCAAAGATGATCAGGATTATGTCCGTAGATCAGAGGCACTAAAAACTATTCTGATTAAAGAAGAAATGGAGCAAAAGCAGAAGAAAAGGAGAAAATATAATAGGGATGCCAAAGACTCTAAGGATAATCTAGTTTTTAAATGGCAGATCCCCTCCCCTACTGACCTCCCCGCCCCTACTACCACTACTAATAACTCCCAATCTGCACCTGTCATTCAGGAGATACGGGGGGAGAATCGATCAGTTGCCCCTCACATGCACCATACCTCTCCCTTTCCGTCTAGAGGTAGGGGCTTACAACAACACTTCAATCATCGGAGAGGTAGAGGAGGAAGGAAAAGATCTTTCTCTCGACCACACCATTACCCACCTCCATCTTGGAGACAACAGGGTAACCGAGAGACCCACTATGACCATGGTAGTCGGCATCACTATCATGATCAGCAGACCTATAGAGGGGGTCGTGGACGTGGTGGGGTCGAACAAGGTCAGCAGGGAATTGACACTAGTACTGGCAATAGATTTTCTCCCCTGTCACATGTCGCGGATGTGTCGGCATTCGATTTGAGTGGAAACCATAACACTCCCTGTCCCTCTCAAGGCCAACATATGGAAGATAACTGTTTTAGACTGGATTTTCAGGTGGCCGGCAGAGGAAGAAACAAACGAAATGGCGACGCAAGAGAGGGTGCAGAGGGGGGAGGAAACTTCACCCCAAAAAGAAGGAGGCTATAGATATGAATGGCATTATAAATTTGAGCACCAAAGAACTATCTAAAGAAGAACTCTTTACTCTTAATAGGGGTCTGAAGTTTGTTCCACCCTGGAATTTAAACAAGTTTCAGACGTTTATAGACGTGCAGAAATATACACGCAAACTCAATATTAAAAGGTATATTCTGAGTAATCCTTCTAGACAACTTACCAGAGAGGCATCTGCGGTGGTTCATTCCGGCCTGTCGAATGCATCGCTCTTTAATCCTCCTGGAAATTCAGCACCGAATGTTACCATATTTAGGGATTTAGTGCTGAATGATTTGGCCAATTTGAGAATGAGAACAGTGCAATCTGAACACGATATCAAAATTGGAGTGGAGGCTTTATGTAAAAGGAAAGACATTATCATACGCCGCTGACAAGGGCAGTGCCATCGTCATCCTAGATAGGAATTCTTACAATAATGAGATGTCAAGAATCCTCTCTGAAAATGACACCTACTTACCTCTGCAGTCAGATCCAACACCCAGATTTAAACAGGAGTTGAGAGTTCTGATAGACAAAGGGTATAATATGGGGATTCTTGATAAAAAAGAGAGGGAACACCTTGTCCCTTTGGCTCCGAGGCTGCCGGTTATGTATATTTTGCCAAAAATTCACAAAACTCTGGTCAATCCCCCGGGAAGGCCCATCATCAGTGGTATAGATTCCATTACTTTACGTGTTGGGAAATATATTGACTTTTTCCTACAACCACTGGTTATGTGCACCCCCTCCTTTCTTAAGGACACAAAACATGTCCTTAACCTATTGAGTGAAATAGAGTGGAAAACTACATACATGTTAGTGACTGCTGATGTCGCATCGCTTTATACATCTATATCCCACCAGTTGGGGTATGATGCGGTGCGACATTTCCTCTATCCAGACTCCAATATCTCCACCACACAATGCAATTTTGTGATTGAGTTATTGGACTTCTCGATGGCACATTTTTGGGGATGGCAACCATTTTTGGCACAATAATGTGCATTACTTGCAAACAAAGGGAGTGGCCATGGGAGCAAAATTTGCTCCCAGTATGGTCAATCTCTTCATGGCCAAGTGGGAGGAAGATGTGGTTCTACGTGACAAACCATCTCAACTTGTCATGTGGAAAAGATTCATAGACTACGTCCTGTTTATTTGGGACGGTGACTCTGAGTCTGTGTCCATCTTCCTCTCTTCCCTTAACAGCAATGATAGGGGTATAGTCCTCACTTATGAGGCCAGTTCGATCCAGATTCATTTCTTGGATTTACTGATTATTATAGTGGATGGGAGCATTACCACATCCACTTTTTTCAAATCCACTGACAGAAATAGTTTCATTCCACTCCATTCCTGTCACCATCGTTCTTGGGTGTCTGCTGTCCCCAAGGGCCAATTTTTGCGCTTGAGGCGAAATTGCTCTAATTTGGAAGAGTTCTTTAGGGAAGCCTCAACTTTGAAATCTAAATTTCTGAGTAAAGGCTATGACATGGCAGCGCTGGACTCCTTGATTATTGAAGTAGGGAACAGGGACAGTATGGAACTGTTAAGGGAAGAATCCCCTCAGGTCAACAACAGAGAAGACTTTGGTTTGGCCTTTCTTACGACCTACTCCAGCCAGCATTGGGCCATTAAAAGAATTATCAAAAAACATTGGCCGGTCATTAAAAATGACCGTATTCTTGGTCCCCTATTATCGGATAACCCTTGTGTTTTATTCAGGGGAGCCACTAGTCTCAGGCATATTCTGGCACCAAATGTCCCCGATCCACCCCAGCCTCTAACCTTTTTTGGGGATCTGAAGGGTTTTTCTCCGTGTAGGAGATGTAAAGTGTGCAGGGTGAATGCACTACGCCAAAGGAGACTGACAGAATTTACATCAGAGAGCACAGGTGTTACCTATTCTATCGATTCACTTATAACGTGCACCACCAAGTGTGTGGTATACCTTCTTAGGTGTCCGTGTGGTTTGGAGTATGTAGGAGGAACCATGCTACACGTTAGGTTGGGTGAGCATATCACCAATATTAAACAGGGTTTTGATAAACACAGCGTCTCTAGACACTATGACCTAGTGCATAACAGAGACCCTAAAGGTACTACCTTTATAGGTATAGAAAAATATGTTCCCCATTGGCGTGGCAGCAATGGGAAGCAAACCATATCCAGATCAGAAACTAACTGGATTTATAGGCTTGGCTCTCATGCCCCTAATGGCTTGAACATAGAGTGGGACATCAACTGTTTTATAAATAACAGTTGATGTCCCCCTCAAACACATTTTTGTTTTTTCTGATGTGTCTGATTCAGATCACTGATCAGACCATGTTTGATAAATTAACTCACACTACCCATCTATTTATTTTGCACCTCCTTAGGATCACAATACGTTTTGCTTTAGCAATTTTATATTGTTTATTTATTTGTAATTTTTTGTTATTGGGCAGCGTTTACTCCTAGTCCTCTATTTAATTTTATTAAAATTTTTTGGGTCTATATTAGGCACTTATATGCCCCTAACTAATCCTCTTTAGAGTATCTGTCGCTTTATTATTATGGTTGTTTTGAGATGATTTATAATTGTCAGTTTTCATAATAGTATTTTTCCTCGATAAGAAACTTCTATTTTCATCTATATAATCACCTTGGGTAATACCTTTTAAAACCCACTAGATGGCATTAAGCACATTTCTCCACGTATTTTTGTTTACACCACCCTGTTTAATCACCAGGAAGTCTATGTCCATAATTAACTGATGGGTTCCTCCCTTTTCCCTCTGATTGTTTATTCAAGTGGGTTGCTGCCAAACATTTTAAGACCAATCGAAGTTCGATTTTGTTTTTAACAAACCAATCACAGCGCTCTCTATTGTTTATAATGCGCATGCGTCAGTGATGACGTCAGTTGTGACTAAATGGCCGTAGGGTCACAACACTGTACGCACCGCGCATGCGTGCTTTCAATTCAAACGGCGTTAGTGTCGTTTTTTTACCATTTTTGTAAAGGATTCGTGTCCTGCTTGTTTTTATTTGTTATTTTAAATAAACCAGCCAAAGTTATCTACACCAGCGGAGTCTCTCCCTCTGTTTTTCCTCTTTTTGTATCTCATCATTTATTTGTGCTGGATCCGTGGGAGTTACTACTAACTGCTCTATGAGAAGAGATCCCGGGATAGGATCCTGTGAGGCACCTCAAGTTGTCGCCGGCTTGCCGTCTGTGAAGGAGGTTGGTGTGTCTGCCCAGCGGAGTCCCCTGGAGTATCCCCACAGTGGTCTATTCCTATCTACTAAGCCTGTTTGGACCCCCCTGAGTGAGGGCGGTCACAGGCTTTCTGGTAAGCCTCCATTCTCTACTATCAGGTGGTGGGCAACACTGAATGGTAAAGACTGATCCCTGACCCTGTATAGAACATCTACACATCATAATTTTTTGGACTTTTATAACACAAATTTATTTTTGCTCACTTGTATAATACATCTATGAGCACGTAATGTTTTGTTGTTTTGTCATTAATGATTGGCATTCATTTTTTTCATTGTGGTTTTGTTATATTGATTAATAGATTTATCATCACTCACCTATATCACTTAGTCCAGCGCTGCACTTTTCATTTTATATCTGTTTATTGTGCCCTCATATCGGGGTTATAGTGTACAGCTGCAGGATCATTTTTCATTCATATTTGTATTCATATTTGACATTTTCATGCACCTAGCGCAATTCTTCCTCTTTTTCTTTTTGCTACTATACTTACCTTGTGTTTTTGTGCTTTGGTCAACCTACCACTAATGCCCCCAATACTACCCTCTGGAATATCTTCTGCACTGACTATCTCTACCTCTGGACCCTCCCTCCCATCACATAGTTTAAAAACCCCTCTAACTTTTTGGCCATCTTCATTCCCAGCAGATCTGCACCCTCCTCATTTAGGTGCAGTCCGTCCCTTCTATAGTACCGGTTATCGACTGAGAAGTCGGCCCAGTCCTCCAGGAACCCAAACCCCTCCTTACTACACCAGCTCTTCAGCCACTTGTTTACTTCCCTAATCTCCCTCTGCCTTTCTGGTGTGGCTCGATATACCGGTAGTATTCCTGAGAATGCTACCTTGGAGGTCCTTTTCCTCAATTTAGCTACTAAGTCTCTGAAATCGTTCTTTAGGACACTCCATCTGCCTTTGACTTTGTCATTGGTGCCAACGTGCACCATGACAGATGGATCTTCCCCAGCCCCTCCCAGTAATCTGTCCACAAGATCCGTGATGTGCCGAACCCGAGCGCCCGGTAGACAACATACTGTTCGGCGCTTCAGGTCTTGGTTACAGATTGCCCTCTCTGTCCTTCTAAGAATTGAGTCCCCTACCACCAGAATCTGTCTTTCCTTTCCCTTCGTTGCCCCCCCACTCTCACTGGAGGAGTTCTTCCCCCGGCAGCTAGGAGAGTCCCTCAGCTCCAGCAGTGCTGGTCCCTGACTGGTTTCACCAATGTCACTCAATGGAGCGTACATATTGGGATGCTCCAGTCCTGGATCGGCCTCCTTGGCACTTCCCCCTCTACCCTTCCTGACTGTCACCCATCTACTCTTTGCTAGTGCCTGCACCTCTTTGTCTCCACCCGCCTCTGTGCTGGCCCCTGCCGGCCCCTGCCGTGTACGTTCCTGGCTCACCTTTAGTATGGAGGGACTTCTCAGTGCTGACAGTTGCTTCCCCAGATTCAGAACCTGGGCTTCCAGGGAAACAATGTGCTTACATTTTGCACAGCAGTATTCGCCCTCGATCGGATGATCAAGGAACGCATACATGCGGCAAGATGTACAAAGAGTCGCCTCTCCACACCCGCCGGGCATCGTACCTATTAAATTTAGTGAGGATTGGTGATTATACCCTGTCCAAATTACCTAACAGCTAGCTTCCTGGCACTAATACTTAAGACAATACACAGGTACACAACAGACAATACACAGGTACTCACAGACTTACGTGCACACGCAGGCCACTCGCAGACCTACGTGCACTCGCAGACCAGTTCATATCTCCTTGGCAAGATGAGGCCTTCAGAGCAAGATAGATAGATAATATATGCACAACTGTCGTCAGAGGGCTCGATGGCCCGATGGCCACCAGAGATACTTGGGTGATGCTAATTCTCTTTCCTTGATACTTTTTTTTTTTAAATCTTTGCTACTGTAAAGTAAATTGAAAAAGGACCTCTTGGACTTTAATTCCCTTCAGCCTATCACCTTGCGATTTGATACAAATATACATATGTTGCAATCTCCCTTCCTCTGGGACTCCTTACCCCAATGCATCCTCCTTCCAATCCATCCTATCCAATCCTCTGGAACTCCTTACCCCAACCATCTTCTGGAACTCCTCTGGATTCCATATCTCCTACTCTTTCCACCTTTAGGAAATCTCAGAAAACCCATCTCTCCAGAGAGGCCTACAACTAATATACTATACTTTTTCTTTCTCCATCAGATCATCCCCCACAGGTATTACCTTTTGTATCACTTGCCCGTTCTTTTAGGTTGTAAGCTCTAGCGAGCAGGGCCCTCTAAATCTTCTTGTAAAGGACTTCTTGGACTTTAATCCCCTTCAGCCTCTCACCTTGTGAGTTGATACAAAGTTGCAGTCCCATTTGAAGAAGTCTTTTTGACGAAACATGTCTTGGGCATGGTTACACGGCATTCCATCGCACTGACATTAGATGCCGCTGTCTGAGGAGGACTACACCGATCAGATGGCTGGGCCTTAGAAGGTTGGGTGAGAGATACACCAGTTTACACTTCAGGTCCGCTGTGACCGCGGTGCACCATTGGATCACTGATCCTGTTGCTTGCTGTGTTTGCTGTGGATTTTTTAAAGGCTTTTATATTTCAGTTTAAAAGTGAGTGTAACCATTGAAGTGTGTTCGAAGAGATTTTAATAAATCTGTCAAAATGGTATCACGCTATGTGGAGCACTTTATTCATTTTTTCACATATGGAGCTGGCTTGATTGGAGTCACGGTTCATCACATGCAACCCAGGTGTGGTTCAATTGCTGTTTTGCCGAACACGAGAGTGGGAGGCTATACAATCTGGTGAGTGCGCTCTTCAGAGGGAGTGGTGTCACTATCACGGTGGTGTGGTGGAAGAGTAGAAGATTTTTTACACAAGAAGATTGAAAAACAACTGTTGAACTTGATCATTCATTTCTTGTAATTTATTATTTATAGTGACACTTTTCACTGGGTGTTAAAGAAATTTATTTTCATGATAAAATTAATATTTTTCATGACACTATTATTATTAATATTTTTATGCATAAGTAGAGGGTCATAGGCATTATGCTGCTCTGACCCTTTATTTTACACAATTTATATTAGCGCCGCTATCTCTATCTGTACACATGTGAGAGGTATAGTTTTGGGATTCTGATCAGTTTACGTATTTATTTAAGTGGCAGCTTTTTTCACTGTACACTGTGTATGTACACACATTTTGTATTCATTTACACATCTTTCATATAGCTTTGCACTTTTCTTTGGCGCAGTGGAGTAAGAGAGATTCAGGGGCGGTTTATTTGTATATCTCTTGCTACAAACCAAAGTTACAGTGTTGCAATCTGATCACTGGGGAAGAGGAGATTGAGAAAATACTTCCTCTTGACAGCAACAGACTGATGACATCCTCCCAGCCTAGATAAAGTAATCGACTGGAGCTCAAAGTGAATTTTTAGACAGATAGGTAGATAAAGCTAGATTTTGCGATAGATAGATAGATAGATAGATAGATAGATAGATAGATAGATAGATAGATAGATAGATAGATAGATAGATAGATAGATAGATAGATAGATAGATAGATAGTACCTGTCTATACACCACTAGACATGGGCCGAATACACCCATATTTGGGGTAGAACTCTCGAACAGGGGGAAAATGATAAACCCGAAACAGGAAAAATTAAAAGTGCCCATTTTGAAGGCTTATATGCAAGTAATCGGCAATAAAAGGGATATGGGGGGTCTGGGTATTGCCCTGGGGGACATGTATCAATGCAATTTTTTTTTTTTTAAACAATCACTTTTTAAGGAGCAGTGATTTCAATTATGCTTAAAGTGCAACAATAAAAATGAAAAATTCCTTTAAATATAGTGCCTGGGGGGTCCCCTTAGTCTGCCTGTAAAGTGGCGCATCTGCAGCATATATATAACATGTTACAGCAAAAATAAAAAAAAAACAGGTCAAATCATGGAACCTGGCATTTAAAAAAAATATAGAAAAAAACAGCACGGAGTCCCCCCCAGTCCATACCAGTCCCTTCGGATCTGGTATGGATTTTAAGGGGAACCCCATGTCAAAAAAAAAAAAGACGTAGGGTCCTCCCTAAAATCCATACCAGACCCTTATCTGGGAATGTAGCCTGGCAGGTCAGCAAAGGGGAGGGACAATTAAGCACCCCCCCTGATCTATACCAGGCCACATGCCCTCAACATGGTGGAGGGTTGGGTGCTTTGGGACAGGGGGGCTGCCCCCCACCTCAAAGCACCTGGTCTCCATGTTGATGGGGACAAGGGCCTTATCCCCACACCCGTGGCTGGTGGTTGTGGGGGACTGAGGGCAGGGGGGGGCTTATTGTAATCTGGAAGCCCCCTTTAACAAGGTGGCCCCCAGATCATGCCCCCTCTATGTGAATGAGTATTGGACACATCGTACCCCTACCCATTCACCAAAAAAGTGTAAAAAAAAAAGTAATAACAACAAGAGACAAGTTTTTGACAAATCCTTTATTAAAAAATAAAAGAATAGTGTCCCTTGATGCAGATCGGTTGTCAATCACGCCGCCCGCCGACCCAAAAAAAAAAAAGCTCCGCCTTCTGGGACAGCCACACCCTGAATGCCCCCTTTACGCTTTCTTTATTTTTACAGTTCTTATATAGGTAAGGGGTGGGCCACCTAGCTACATCACCTGGAGGCACCACAGACAGGTGCAAGCTGGACTCGGCAGACGGCCGCCCAGAAGGCGGAGCATTTTTTTTATTTTTCGGGTCAGGGGGATTGACAATGGACAAGGGATACTATTTTTTTTTTTTTTTTTAATAAAGGATTTTTCAAAAACTTGTCTCTTGTTTTTATTACTTTTTGACACTTTTTTTTTGAATGGGTAGGGGTACGATGTACCCGATGCTCATTCACATAGGGGGGGGCCGGGATCCAGGGGCCTCCTTGTTAAAGGGGCTTTCAGATTCCGATAAGCCCCCTGCCCTCAGACCCCCACAACCATGGCCAGCCAAATAGGCACCCCCCAATGTTGAGAGCATGTGGTCTGGTATGGTTCAGGAGGGGGGGCACTCCTGAAGCCCGCAGACAGCTGATGAATCATTGGTTGTTAAGGACGTGGTGGCAGGCTTCCCGGCCTGCTGTTTAGCAACCATTTATTGGCCAAAGAACAGCCTGGGGGTCCCCCAAACCCCAGGCTGTTCTTTGACAAATACCGCATGTGATACCTCCAGCTAAACCCTGGTGGTAATTATTGCAAGCTTTTTTGTTTCAATATTTTTATTATATTATGTATTATATTTTTTCAGAAAAAAGAGAGTGTACATACATTCAAATAGGACATATTCCAGGTTCTATTAATGTGGTGATAGTATCATAGGTGCAAAGCTAAACAGGGCAATGCATTCATTATGTAACAATTAGAGTCGAACCATAAAAAGAAAAGAGTAGTGCCCATGAGGAGCTCTATAATAGATTGGTGGAGATGCCGGGCGTGCCTCCCGAACACCCGCACACCCTTACTGAAAACAAACCGTGATCGGGTGGAGGCATTTTCAGCCATCTCTCACTGTTCCATCGTTTTGGCTCTCTGAATAATATAATCCTTATGCCGCGTACACACGATCAGACTTTACGGCATACTTGGTCCGGCGTGCCGGATCTCGTCGGGCAATTCGATCGTGTGTGGGCTCCAGCGGACTTTTTTCTCAAAAGTTTGACGGACTTAGATTTGAAACATGTTTCAAATCTATCCGACAGACTCAAGTCCGGTCGAAATGTCCGCTCGTCTGTATGCTAGTCCGACGGACAAAAACCGACGCTAGGGCAGCTATTGGCAACTGGCTATGACCTTCCTTGTTTTAGTCCGGTGTACGTCATCACGTAGGAATCCTTCGGACTTTGGTTGATCGTGTGTAGGCAAGTCCGTTCATTTGGAAAGTCCGTTGTAAAGTCCGTCGAAAAGTCCGCCGGGCAAAGTATGCCGTAAAGTCCGGTCGTGTGTACGCGGCATTAGAGATTAGGAAATACAATTATGCATTAAAGACTAGGGCATATAACCTAGAATACCAAATGATGTCTGCGAGTGGCAGAACATCTCAGTTAAGACATATATATAGCAGGTAACTGTCAAAATCGAGCATCAAAAAACAAACCAATATAACTTGTATCTTCAATTAGGTATAGCTTTGGATTGTAATGGGGAAACCTAGTCCCCACTGTGGTGAGAGAGAGGTATGGGAGGAGGTGGGGGTAGGTGAAGTGTTAGTGTGTAGGGATTGATCAGGAGTTGTTGTGTCCTCAGGTCAAGCTCTGTTGTGTGCTTAGCAGACTGCTGAATCTACAAAGTGTAGCCAGCATGCCCAAGTTTTGCAGAATTTTGCAGGTGTTTTGCTTGCCTGGCGGACCAGGTCCTCCATTTCAGCGATTCTCCCTACGCATTGAAGCAATTCTGAAAAACTGGGGGGGGCATGTTGTTCTTCCAGTGCAGGGGTATACACATTTTAGCTGCATTGATAAGGTGAAGAGTTATGCCGCGTACACACGGTCGGACTTTCCGGCATACTTGGTCCGGCGGACCAGAGTGTGCCGGACAATCCGCTCGTGTGTAGGCGCCGGCGGAATTTTCCCGGCGGACTTTTTCCCAAAAGCCCGCCGGACCTAGATTTGAAACATGTTTTAAATCTTTCCATCGGACTCAGTTTCGGGCAGAAAGTCCGCTCGTCTGTGTGCTGGTCCGACGGAAAGCCCGCTCGTCTGTATGCTGGTCCAACGGACCAGATACGACGCGAGGGCAGGGTATTGCATTTCGCGCTCGCTGCAATAGGAAAAACACATTTTCCTATTGTGGCGAGCGCGGGTCATACCAGGCCCTTAGGTCTGGTATGGATTATAAAGGGAACCCCCTTACGCTGAAAAAACGGTGTGGGGTCCCCCCTAGAATCCATACCAGACCCCGATCCAAACACGCAGCCTGGCCGGTCAGGAAAGGGGGTGGGGACGAGCGAGCGCCCCCCCCTCCTGAACCGTACCAGGCCGCATGCCCTCAACATGGGGGGGTGGGTGCTTTGGGGGAGGGGGGTGCCCTGCGGGGGGCCCCCCCACCCCGAAGCACCTTGTCCCCATGTTGATGAGGACAAGGGCCTCTTCCCGACAACCCTGGCCGTTGGTTGTCGGGGTCTGCGGGCAGGGGGCTTATCGGAATCCGGGAGCCCCCTATAATAAGTGGGCCCCCAGATCCCGGCCCCCCACCCTATGTGATTGAGTATGGGGTACATGGTACCCCTACCCATTCATGTAGGGAAAAATGTAAATAATAAAACACTACACAGGTTTTTAAAATATTTTATTAAACATCTCCGGGGGGGGATCTTCCTCCGGCTTCGGGGGTCTTCTTCCGGCTTCGGGGGTCCCTCCGGTTCATCTTCTCCCGGCGTCCGGTTGGTTCTTCTCCGCTCTCTTCTCCCAGTGTTCCAGTTCTTCGGCCGGCTCCTCCGCTGTCTTCAGGTAGCTCTCTTGCCAGCAGAGGTCCGAACTTCTGGGCTTTTTGTCTTCTCTTCTCTTCCCCAGATGTTGACACAACGCTCTCTCCGGCTGGACTGCTCTCTGAGGGCTGCGTTGTAACTTATATAGGCGAAGACCCCGCCCCCTTTTGATGTCACAGTCCCTGGGCATGCTGGGACTGTGGCGTTTTAGGGGGCGTGGTCAACATCACCCAGTAAAGCTTTGTGAACCGACCCTATAGGTATTTATAAGCAATGTTGCTTTGTATCTCTCTATCTCCTGTCTGCACAATGTTTATAAACAATGTTACTTTCTATCTGTCGCCTGTCGGATCAATGTTTATAAACAGTGGGGTTAATTTACTAAAACTGGGGAGTGCAAAATCTGGTGCAGTTGTGCATGGCAGCCAATCTGCTTCTAAGTTCAGCTTGTTTGGTTAAGCTTTGACAAAAAAAACCAAAAAAAACTGGAAGCTGTTTGGTTTACATGCAGAGCTGAACCAGATTTTGCACTCTCCAGTTTTAGTAAATCAACCTGTCAGTGTTACTTTAAATCTCTCTCTCCCCTGTCTGATCAATGTTTATAAACAATGTTACTTTGTATCTCTCTATCTCCCATCTGATCAATGTTTATAAACAATGTTACTTTGCATCTCTCTATCACCTATCTGATCAATGTTTATAAACAATGTTACGTTGTATCTCTCTATCTTCCATCTAAACAATGTTTATAAATAATGATACTTTGTATCTCTATCTGCCATCTGAAAAATGTTTATTAACATTGTTACTTTGTATCAATTTATCTGGTGCCTGAGCAATGCAAACTATGTGTCAGACAGTCCAAGGTGCAGATTAATTTGAAGAATAGTAACAACTGTATTATATAAGAAAGGTTTTTTTTTTATTATTTTTAGAAAAAAAACAATAAAAATTTGATAAAAACATACAGCAATTGGCAGGTACAGATCAACAAGTATTTGTGGATACAGCATAAAATGATAGAATTCCCAACATGTTTCACCCATATATCGGGCTTCTTCAGGGGATGCTGTCCAACTAGAGGTACAAGCCTTCTTGGTCTCTTGAAAAAATCAATCAAGTCACTAAAGGGCCACAGGTATCTAGATGCGTCCAGATAACCATATGCTAAAGGTGACCGTTAGGGGGCATTCAAGGACCGAAAAAAACAAAGTTCTGCAGTAGACTCAGAATCAAGGGACAAGTGCTATTGAAGAATGCCGATGCCTATTGGTAAAGCTGGCATTCAACAACAGCATGTGTGTGTCCCTGGGTTCCAGCAGCCTAGTTATGGGGAGCCTCTCTGGAACCCCTGGATCCTGACGGTAACATTCACATAAATTGACTATTTATTGGTTGGTATGGATAGGTGACAATGTCAAGGAGAGGGCACCACCATCCCTGAATAGTAAATATAGTCGTATAGTATAGTAGTTTGTTTAAATCTATTTGCCCGGCACCCATAAAGTCCCACTAAACTATCCTCCTGACTATAAATTGACTACTGTTGCATTTTTTCTACTTGGGCAGCTTTATTCTTGGCCTTACCTGTTCCAACTCCAATGCTAGCCCCTGCGTGGGCAGAACTTTTTGCGGGAGGGGTTCCCCCATCAATTCTGACTGTGTTCATATGGGTATCGAGCGATTATCTTTCCTGCAATTGCATCATCTATGGCCTGCCTTAGCAACCTCCCTAACATCCGTCTGAGCCAGCACCCTCATCCGTTTTGCGGCAGGAGTGTATAGACGCCAGTAATGAAATAAGCCATCTCAACCGCCGCTCATCCTCAAGAAATAGGGAAGACTCTTGTAAACGAAACAAGGTTCATTTATCCAGCTCATTAACTGACAAATCATATTTTTGTTGCTCTCATCAGCATACAGAAATATGTGAAATGCAAGACAAATTAAGCTTCACAACAAAAAAAAAAAAAAAGACGAGGAACTGGAAATAAACTACATGTATCAAATGTACTTATGTTACTGATATACTTAGAAAATTTAAATAAAATAGTCAGCGCATTCAGGGCCATTATTGTAATAGATCCAATTAGTGTTGGAGTTTTTGAAGTTCACAGCTGATGTCGGATCAAAGCTTTGTATACTACAGACAGAAGTCTCCTCTGGTGAAATCAATTAGAAGTAAGCTGTTTATCATTAAACAGAATACATCAGTTTTATGTCTGACTGTCTATGACTTAAAAATATGATTATATGAGCTGTTTATGCGTGGAATATTAACAGGAAACTCCCACGTGGGCCCAACTCCGAGATAGAGAAGCTTTGGGTGCTCTACATAGAAGAATAGGCTCTGTTTGTCAACAGCATCCAGGCAGTAACCACTATAAGATGTTCCACCTAAAACCAGCGGTGGCCCGTCTATACGGGGCACAGCGGCGCCGCCCCCCCCTAATCCACATGCAGGGCGCCGGACGCATGTATTCCAATTGGGTTTTTTTTTTTTTTAGAAACACATGATTAGAGCCTGAGCCTCTAATCGGCTTCAAAAAAAGGGTGAGCTCGGGGCAGAGAATATTGATATTTTCTATTGTCTTCCTAATTCTCCCCCTGGCCGATCCTGGCTCAAGAAGCGGGTCCTGAGAACCGATTGGCTAATAGGAGAAGTGATCCTATTGAGCGCCATGGAGGAGGAGGGAGGAGATACAGGGGAAGCCGCGCCACCAGGAAGGAGGATGCGCCCGCCCGGAGGAAGCCCGCAACCTAGACAGGGTAAGTGCAGGGACCAATTGATCGACCGACCGAGATGGAAGGGGGGGTTGGTTGCGGGAGACCTTACCTCCGGGGGGGCTGGCAACGGACACATTCCCACCATCCCAAGAAAAATACCACCAGCCACCACTGCCTAAAACCCTTAATATACAGTAGGCAGTTCTTTGACCCCTTGTTCATAATGCGTATAGTACATACCAAAAAAGGTATTGGTTGGTCAGTTTATTTGACTCTACATAACTCCTTTTTCTAAAATTCCTTTAATAATAATCTATTTTCAACATTTGAAGACCTCCCCACATAGTAGACCACTTCCTTTTTCCCCCTTTTTTAGTATTAAAGGCCACACCCATCCAATGCCGTGACTCCACCTATGAGGATTCTTCTTAATCTATTATCACCAATTGTCAATCACACATCCAGGCTTCTTCCATGCTGCACCGGGACCTGCCTTCCAATTGTCTGGTAGCACTCACTAGCCTGCCAGGTCTTTTTTTTTAACTCTTTTTATTGGGTTTTAAATTTAAGATACAAAACTGAGCCTATTGGGCATACCCAGGCTCGGCACATGTACATCACAAAAAAAAAAAACAATACAAAAGGAATTGGCACTAGGACAAAACTACAAGCTCCAGAAACTTTTGAGGGTGTTGGTATATTGCTGGAACCAGCTACTCAGGGATAGTATTAAGCGAAATTAACCAAAATGGAAGTCACAACTCGTAGCCATGCGGCTTAGGCTTGGGCTCAACTATGCATGCAAGTTCACCTGTTTCTTTGTAAGGTAATCTACTAATTAGGAGGTTCAGGGTCAGTATTAGTAGACAGGTCCTCTACCCAAATGTCCCAAACTTTGTGGAATTTCTTAGGGCATCCTCTCGCTAAATAGGTGGCCTTGTACATTGACAAATTAGTATTGATTAATTTTTCCCACAAAGTTAGAGTAGGAGCCGATGGGGATTTCCACCGGAGAAGAATCATTTTCATTGCATAGAACAATAATAATCCTATCAGCCTGCCAGGTCTTTAATAACCAGACCATCTTTTTCTAAACATGTTTAAGTTCTTCCTGCCCACCCTGGTGTGGAGTCCCTTGAAAAAGTTTTGAATGTCCAGGGGGTGGAAATGTAACCACTGTCATTGGCTGTCAAAGTGGTCACATGATTAGGAGGCCTCCACCCAGCTATCGATCATTAGTGGGGACCAAGAGCTGTCTTTTGAAGCTGTCTTTAACCAGGAACTGGTCCTAAAATAAGAGCACTGGGAGGCTGCAGTTAAACTAGGGGCTCCCGGGGCACAGGGTTGACCCTTGGGAACAGCCTTACAAAGGTCCCCAAAGGTCAGAGACTACGGTTGCTCCAAATCCAGTAGTCAACCTCTGACCAGATGGTCCCGTGCTTGGCTGACACCGGGTTCACTGTCATGGAATAAGGGTTCTACAGTTAGCAGTTTGGGACACAGGACCAGTTGGACCCATCTTGGCTGTTCCTGAAAGCAGCCAATGATCTGCCCATTGTGATGGAAGGACGTACCTGGGTAAAAATACAGATAGATGAGCAGGTAGTGGAATGTGTTGGGGTCATGGTGACTCACAGCCCAGTGCATTCGGCAGTACCTATTGTCCTAGGCATGAACGTCCTGAAGGATTTGAACCTACTACGCTTGCTGGCAAATACTGAACAGTCAGCCAACCTGCGAGCAGCTAGATGACAGATGTAGCTAGTGGGAGTTATCTACACTCCCCCAAACAAAAGCTACTCCTGGCACCCCTTCAAGAGATTGTCTGGTCCCTGCCTATTGGGGACCACAAAAAGCTGCAAGGAGCCAGGGAACCCCGCAAGGACCTGGTGGTGCCGGGGTAGTGGTTGGCAGCCCGCACCATGTCTAAAGTTCTGAATTTCCAGGGGGCATAAAGGAGTGACCAGGGCTTTTTTTCAGCAGGAACTAGGGGGAACTCAGTTCCACCACCTCTGGCTCAGGTCCTCTGCTCCCTGCTCACCACTATCACTTGGTAACACTGAAGTCCAGCTTCTGTGTTTACAAGTGATAGCTTATCTCCCAGTAGCTCCCACAGGTCAGATATCCTGTGCAGATCTCACTGAGTGCCGGACAGGGACAAGGGAGATACAGAACAGGTGCCCAGGGTTCAGTGCAGTCATGTGCAGGAGAGGGTGCGTGGTAGGCTGCACCCTCTGTGGTCTCCATTTTTTCCCTGGTGACCAGTTGTTGATGCTCCTACTGCATGATTTCCCTTGCAAGTGACTGTAGTATAGTATAGTATGCTGGGAGGTACTACAGTCGGATAGGTGCTTCAGCTTGATATTGCAACAAAGGTAAGAAATATGACAGATGGTGGAGCTTTTAAGGAGGGGGGAGAAGATGAGGGCAGTGGAGGGAGGGGGTTGTATGCAGAGGGAAGAGCTACTATTTGATGCCATTTGGTAGGTATGTGTGTGTGGCGGGCATGGTTGAGTTCCTGTACCTATTCTCTGAGAAAAAAAGCCCTGAGAGTGACTATCATGTAACCACTGTGATTGGTTGTCACAGTGGTCACATGATCAGGAGGCCACCTTGCTGGTTACTGATCATTCGTTTCTGTGCAGGGAGTTCACAGTGAGCACGTTCCCAGCACAGGAACATTGGCCACCCAGTGATGCATTTGTGTGGTGTGTGGGCCTTCAAGCCCACCTTTTTGCCAATGAACATATGTGTGCTGCATTTGGTTAGTTTGTTCCTTAGCGTCTGGCTACCAAGATTTTTAACAGTTTGCGCAAAGCTTTACAACATAAGGGCAGACAGTACACTTACAATACAGGAGGGATCAGAGGGCCCTGCTCGTTAGAGCTTACAATCTAGAAGATCTATCCCTTCTCTTATTCAATAGAAATCCTGGGATTGGTTCTTATTCCTAAGAGAAGCACAGTGCAGCCGATTTACTGAAGAACTAGAAAATGTTTGTCATAAAAAAAATAATTTTAATACAAAATGAAAAAAATAAATAAATAAAATAAGTTTGAATATTACCAGTTAGAAAAAAATAGTAATAAAAATCTGCAGAAATTAATAGTCAATGAGTAAATGGACAAGGGGGGGGGAGTGGTTAATTAGGAATACATTTTATTTAACCACCTTCCTAATGAGCCATATTGTAAAAAAAAACAGATTGGAGGTGGATGTGCCATTTGAAAAGGACACTTCAGAAATATTCTTAGGAAAGCCAGAGTGCCTGTTAATGGCTGTGGACTGAGCCACCATTGGATGGCTCAGATCACAGACACAGTGTTCAGGGCCAATCTGAGCTGATCTGATGTACCATGTGATTGCTGTGATGGGCATCCAAATTCGGTTAGCACTGAATATTACCATGGCTCGGTAATGGAAGTAAAGCTTCTGCTCACGTTGAATGCTCAATCATGAAGAGGAATTTAAAAAAAATGTATAGAAGTCAATGCAAGTCACCTGAAGTCGCCCCAAAAGTAGTACAGGAACCTTTTTCTAAGTCGGAGCGACTTAAGTCCCTCCTATTAGAAAGGTTCCATTGTACAGAATGGAACGTGGCTTGTCAGGCGGCTAAGTCGCCTGACAAGTCGCCCCTGTGTGAACCGAGGCTAATGCCGCGCACACACCAGCGGACATTTCGACCGGACTGGTCCGACGGACCGAGTCCAGCGGACAATCCGATCGTGTGTGGGCTTCATCGGACCTGCACCTGAAAATCTGACGTGCTTTAGATTTGGAACATGCTTCAAATCTTTCCGACGGACTCGAGTCCGGTCGAAAAATCCACTCATCTGTATGCTAGTCCGATGGACGAAAACCGATGCTAGGGCAGCTATTGGCTACTGGCTATCAACTTCCTTATTTTAGTCCGGTGTACGTTATCACGTACGAATCCGTCGCACTTTGGTGTGATAGTGTGTAGGCAAGTCCGTTCGTTAGAAAGTCGTAACTCCATCTAAAGTCTGTCGGAAAGACTGTCGGACCTTTGTTGTCAAAAAGTCCACCCGTGTGTACGAGGCATAAGTGAACAAACAGCACCATGAAGGCCAAGGAACACACCAGACAGGACAGGGATAAAGTTGTGGGGAAGTTTAACCGCTTGCGGCGCGGCTCTCGTTCTGGGAGGGAGTCATAGGATGCCCTCGCTTTTCCGGCCCACCAGGGGGCACGCACGCGCTGCCGGTAGCATTCACGCATGCCCGCCGCATCACTGGGGACCCGATGCACGTGCCAGGTGGCCGCGATGTCCGCCAGGCACCCGCGATTGTCCACTAACAGAGCAGGACCTTTTACACACACAGATCCACGTCCTGTCAGGGGAGAGGAGACCGATCGTGTGTTCTCAGTACAGAGGAACACCGATCAGCCTCCTCCCCTTGTGAGTCTCCGCCCCCTCCAGTTAGAATCACTCCCTAGGAAACATAAGTAAACCCTTGATCAAATCACCCCCCTAGTGTCAACCCCTTCCCTGCCAGTCACATTTATACAGTAATCAGTGCATTTTTATAGCACTGATCGCTGTATAAATGTGAATGGTCCCTAAATGTGTCAAAAGTATCCAATATGTCCGCCGCAATATTGCAGTCACGATAAAAATCGCAGATCGCCGCCATTACTAGTAAAAAAATAATAATAATAATAATAAAAATGCTATAAATTTATCCCCTATTTTGTAGACAGTAGAAATTTTGCACAAACCAATCAATATACGCTTATTTTTTTTTACCAAAAATATGTAGAAGAATACATATGGGCCTAAACTGAGGAAAAAAAATTGTTTTAAAAGAAAAAAAAAAATTGGATATCTATTATAACAAAAAGTAAAAAAATATTGTGTACAGTGTTGCATGACCGCGCAATTGTCATTCAAAATGGAATTTGTTCTTTTGTTTAATTGATATCTTGTTCTCTTGTTTTCTTTATGTTCTTACTCATAAAATGATATATGTACTTCTCAGGGCGTATATGAATAGAGCTCAGTGTGAACAGGACTTGCTCTACATGTAACTACTTATACATAGTTGATGTCCTATGATGTTAACTGTATCATCATATACCTTAAAAAAAAGTATCAAAATTAAAAAAACAACGCTCATCTGGATACAAAGGAAATTTTACTGAATTATGCGAATGCAGGACAAAGCCTACATAGTTACAGAGTTACATAGTTAGTAAGGTTGATTAAAGACACCAGTCCATCGAGTTCAACCTGAGCGAGTGTGGGTGCGTCTCTACAATTATCCCTATTTTTTATTTTAAGGTACCCATACAGCGCTGTGTCAATTTTTACGCAGCACTCCACACATATATCACCTTACCTTCTTTGGCAGATTGTACTATTAACCTAAAAGGTGTTAAAGGGAAACACATAATTGTCAACACACTCACTATTTGGCAACCAGTTCCCCCAAGGGTCCCGGTGGGCGTTGGAACTAAAACTGATTCCAAATTTAGGATTATATTAGATTCACACTGAATCCACATTCCAATATTATTCTTGGTGGTTTCTGGGAGAAGGGGACCAAAGGACATCTTTTTCTGCCTTACATCTGCTTCTGCTATTGCCTGGAATATTTAATGGAAGTGTCTCAGGCTGTTTTTTTTTTTTTCCTTATTACGCCATAAGGCAGGAGCTTCCCAAACCATTCTGCACATTTAATTTTATTTGCTGCTCTGTTAAAACCATTGTCGGAGCCTGTTTTCGATTTACATGAATCGCTATGGGACTTCCGGTTGGGAGATGCCAAAAACGTTTGGCCAAAACACAACTGATGAAACATTATTAGACAGTCACAGTCAGGGATCAAGCTAAGAGTGCAGTAGCTACAGCTGTAGATACATGCCCACTGTTCAGCAGGATAGGTATGCAAGCAGGTCACCCTGGCAGATGACACAGGCTCATCTGAGGTACAGGGTCTATGCACTAACTGGTATTCATCAGAGTTCCTGATGGTGGCCGGGGATAAGTTTTGACGCATGTTAGTACCAGGGCGCAGTCCTCAGGATCGCCCCACCAGGAGATGAGCAAGCTGGGGTCCAGTAGCAGATATTACAGGTAGGGATCAAGTAGAAGCAGAGTCAGTAAACAAGCTAAAGGTCATGTTAGTACCAGGGCGCAGTCCTCAGGATTGCCCCACCAGGAGGTGAGCAAGCCGGGGTCCAGTAGCAGATATCACAGGTAGGGATCAAGTAGAAGCAGACTCAGTAAACAAGCTAAAGGTCATGTTAGTACCAGGGCACAGTCCTCAGGATCGCCCCCACCAGGAGATGAGCAAGCCGGTGTCCAGTAGCAGATATCACAGGTAGGGATCAAGTAGAAGCAGAGTCAGTAAACAAGCCAAAGAACATGTTAGTACCAGGGCGCAGTCCTCTGGATCACCCCACCAGGAGATGAGCAAGCTGAGGTCCAGTAGCAGATATCACAGGTAGGGATCAAGTAGAAGCAGAGTCAGTAAACAAGCCAAAGGTCAGTAATAAGTGGTTGCCGGTTGGGATCAAGCATAAGGCATACCTCCCAACATTTTGAGATGGGAATGAGGGACACTTACTAGCAAATGTATGTAGGCATAGGATACGCCCCCTGCCACACCCCCTTAAAGGAGAATTAACCAAAAAAAAAAGGTTCAATAAATCCACAAGGGCTTTTTTTACCACTAATATTCCTTTATATTGGCTTTTAAAATTTACAAATGCAGCAATTTAGAATTTGGATGAAAGGTTTAGCACCGGGAAACACTTTTTGAAAGATAAAAAGTGCATTTTATATACAACTATATAGATCAGACCAAAATGAGGGACAAATGATGGGGAAAGAGGGACATTGCTCCAAATCAGGGACAGTCCCTCGAAATCAGGGACAGTTGGGAGCTATTCATAAGGTCTGTAATGAGCAGTAGCGAAGATACAGATGACAGCTGGATTGACAAGAGCAAGATATTGGCTGGAGAGAGCACAATAATCTGGCAACCAGGAGGTGCAAAGGCATGGCTAAAATGTAATGTTCATGGGAGGAGCAACAGGTTCAAGAGAAACAAGACACAAAGTAAGGTTTTCTAAGGAATCAGGAAGGGAGCTGTCCAGCATCTCAGGTGGCTCAGCAAAGAGAGCTGCTGCCAGACACCACAGAGATGGGGGGGTTCAGATCCTGGTCCTGACATGCGCTCATCTCTAATATCAACAGAGAGCACTGTATGTAGACCTTCTAGGTTCTTCACCTCTAACGTAATGTGTGTCTTGTTGCTATTACCAAAATAATCCATATGAGTACCTGGTTCCTCGCCTTATGAACCTTCTGCTCCTCGGAAAAGTAGCACCCATATCACAAAACTTTGGAAGAGCATAATGGACCCTCAAAGACCCCACAATATGTTGGTTGTGTGTGTGCATGACATACATCCGAAAACTGCAGAACAATTTAACTTTTTTTTTTTTATTATTTAGACTTTGAGGTCACAAGGATTGAGCCAGAGACCGGAGCCCTGCCGGAGTTGGCCGGAGCTGGGTACACAGTGGAAGGCCAGTAGACCCTTTCTCAGTACTGGTAGTGACCATTATAATCCGGGCCATTCTGTTCCCAAGCACAGCCATCCAGTTTGAGAGGAACATTTTGCATACGATAAGGATTCTTGTTCTTGCGCAGCTGAGCACTGACGCTGAATTCTAATCGTCTATGCTCTGTGAATTAATCCGACAGGGAAAAAAGCATAGGTCTACCCCGAGTATAATATAATACAATAATTAGCTCCTATTTCCTGGTTTTATCATACTCCCAGCAAAGTTCCTCCAACATGCCCATGTTATCATAGAACAGAAAGTTCGTAAGATATATTTAATGATTAAGGACCGGGAACAGCCTGGTGAAAAATGTGCCTGCAGCATTGCCAGGTCTTTCACGCTCTTGCACAAATCATTTTATCTTCCCGGGCACGGCTGCCAAGATCCGATGAGATCTCAGTCATTTATTAATGTACATTCCGCAGTGCACGTCGCTAAGTACATTGTTATCTTTATAAATTAAAACCGTTTTATTACTGAGGGACTACAGCACAGCTAAATATATGAAGATGGAACATTGTTAATCTCATGTAAGCAACAAATCGGGGGGGGGGGAATGTGATACACATGTTTAGTCATCGAGCCTGACCTCATTTTTAAAGGAAAATGCTTTACAGAATAAATCCTAAAAAGAGAAGAACATATAAGATAGATATTCTGCAGATAGATAGATACACTATATTACCAAAAGTATTGGGACACCAGCCTTTACACGCACATGAACTTTAATGACATCCCAGTCTTAGTCCGTAGGGTTCAATATTGAGTTGGCCCACCCTTTGCAGCTATAACAGCTTCAACTCTTCTGGGAAGGCTGTCCACAAGGTTTAGGAGGGTGTCTATGGGAATGTTTGACCATTCTTCCTGAAGAGCATAGTAAGAACTAGTAAATGGAAATAGTCGCGCTAATTAAAAGTGACCCAACTATGAGTAAACCATGAAACAATGTCTTTGGGAAGTGGTAAGTAGATCAAGTTCTACGGTGATATGGGTCTGGAAAGAGGGGAAGAATTTTCAGAGTTTCCACTGCCACCAAAGGAGAATGGATGGATCCCTCTGCGAGGCAAATGCCGGAAGAAATAAAAACTCTTACCAGAAGGAGTGGACCTCCTCTCGTAGCGAGGTCACACACGCCAGCAGATATTGCCCTCTGCAGGGTCTGAGATGGATCCCGGTTCCAAAATGTATAGACAGGCCCTGGGCGTCCTCCTCACTCAATGGTCACCAACCGTCCGCTTTCCTCCAAAGTTCAGCGGTGCTATGCGCTGACGTCATCACGCCTCACGTGACCCCCGGAAACATTTTTACTGCCGGCAAGTGTTTTTATGATGTTTTTGTACATCCAACTGGAAATTTTAATACAATAAATGAGCTGTGCTTGAAAAAAAAACCATAACGCACTATTGGAGCCTTTTTTCCATTTGCTCCGTGCTCTTTTTGGGAGATTGAACTCTGAAGGAAAGCGGACAGATGGTGGCCATTGAGTGAGGAGAACGCCCAGGGCCTGTCTATACATCTTGGAACCGGGATCCATCTCAGACCCTGCAGAGGACTATATCTGCTGGCGTGTGTGTGACTTCGCTCTACGACAGGAGGTCCACTACTTCTTGTAACAGTTTTTATATTACTTCCGGCGTTTGCCTCACGGAGGGATCCATCATTCTCCTTTGGTGGCGGTGGAAACTCTGAAAATTCTTCCCCTCTTTCCAGACCCATATTACCGTAGAGCTTGCTCTACTTACCAATTTTCAGAGACATTGTTTTATGAGTCACTTTTTATTAAATTTTCAATGTATTATAATGTGTTTGACTTTTTAGACTCACAGTTGGGTCACTTTTAATGATAGATAGATAGATAGATAGATAGATAGATAGATAGATAGATAGATAGATAGATAGATAGATAGATAGATAGATAGATAGATAGATAGATAGATAGATAGATAGATAGATAGATAGATAGATAGATAGATAGTCCTAAATGTGAGAAAAGCAGAAAAAAGAGCCCTGACTCTCTTATGAAAATGCCCCACACTGAACCACATGGTGCCGCGGTACGCGTTTTCCAATGCGCAGGGTGCCATTAACAATTGATGACTCCCCCGTGTGTCTGCTGAATGACAGTGCCTTTCCCAGTGTTTCAGGAAAGCACAAGATTTTGCATGAGTTCCGGACACGCAAAGATCTGACTGCAGCCTAAGGCTTGGTTCACACCTGCAGGTGCGACCAAACGTTTTTTTCATTTGTGTGCGTTTTTTTACGTGTTCTCATGCGTCACATGTAGGGCTTCCCATTCATTTTATTAGGCTGCTCTACGCATGATAAGCAGGGAAAAGAAGTCCTTTATTGCTTTCCGAAAATGTTGAAGCACCAGGGTGCGCATGAAAATGCGCATGTTTGCAGATATGTGGGGTGGGGTGGGGGTGCCATTAACAATCAATGGCACCTTTGCAGGTCTGCTCAAAGGCAGTAGATTTGTGTGTGTGTGTTGGGAAAGCGCGTGATTTTGCGCATGTTCCTGACATGCAAAGGTCATGTCGCGGGTACAGTAGCCCATTTGGGTCAATGGGCTGCATTAACCATGAGAAATGCGGGGAAAGAATTTTTCAGACTTTGGTGTTTACAAGTTAAAATCATTTTTTTTTTTTTGCTAGAAAATTACTTAGAACCCCCAACCATTAAATATTTATTTTTTCAGACACCCTAGAGAATAAAATGGCGGTCTATGCAATACTTTATGTCACACCGTTTTTGCGCAGCGGTCTTACAATCGCAAATACACTTTTTTGAATTAAAAAAATAAGAAAACAGTAAAGTTAGCCCAATTGTTTCCTATATTGTGAAAGATAATGTTACGCCGAGTAAGATTGATACCCAACATGTCATGTTTGAAAAATGGCGCCCGCTTGTGGAATGGCGACAAACTTTGACACTCAAAAATCTCCGTAGGCGAAGTTTAAAAAATTCTACAGGTTGCGTGGAATGGCGACAAACTTTGACACTTAAAAATTTCCATATGCGAAGTTTAAAAAATTTCACAGGTTGCCAGTTTTGAGTAACAGAGGAGGTCTTTTGCTAGAATTATTGCTCTCGCTCTAACGATCGTGGTGATACCTCACATGTGTGGTTTGAACACTGTTTAGATCTGTGGATGCAACTTGTATATTGCGTTCGCTTCTGCGCGCTTCTCCACGTGAGCACAGCAGGACGGGGCACTTTACTATTTTTTTTTCCCTTACTTATTTTATTTTTTATTTTATTTTTTTACACTGTTGATTTAAAAAAAAAAAACTTTTTTACAAACATCCTTTGTAATAGAAAAAATGTATTACAGGACCTCCTTTAATGTGAGATCTGGGGGGTCAAAAATACCTCACATCTCACATTTACACTTTAATGCAATAAAAGAAGAAAAAAAAATCTTTTTTTTTCAATAAAAAAAAATTTCCCCTTTAAGACCATTGGGCAGAAGTGACGTTTGACGTCACTTTCGTCATCCAATGATATGGAGTGGAGGGGGGGACCCCGATCGTCTCTGCCGCTACCGACGGCTTCACTAAGCGGCAGAGATGACGAAAAAAATGCGGTGGGCACCTCTCCCGCCGCCAGTAAAAGTGATAATGTGGCGAATCCGTTGCAGAGACCACTTTTATCCAAAAGAGGACAGCCCGCCGTTTATAAAAATCCCGGGGTTATGGCAGCTATCTGCTGCCATAACAACGGTATTCAACGCAACGACGGCGGGTGGTCCGGAAGTAGTTAGAGAACCTGGCTGGTTTTTGGATGGTTTAGATCAAGGGTCTCCAAACTTTCTAAACAAAGGGCCGGTTTACTGTCTTTCAGATTTTAGGGGGGCCGGACTGTGGCCATTGGGAGTAGAAAAGGTCCCGACATTATTGAGAGAGAAAATAGTGCCCCATTGTTTGTCTCAGTGGGAGGAATTGTGCCCCATTATTAGTGTCAGTGAGAGGAATTGTGCCCCAATATTGGAATCACTTGGAGGAATTGTCCCCAATCATTGGTGTTATTGGACCCCATTATTGGTGTCATTGGAAGAAGTTGTTCCCCATCGTTGGTGTCATTGGGAGGAATTGTGCCCCATCATTGGTGTCATTGGGCCCCATTATTGGTGTCATTGGGGAAATTGTGCCCCATCATTGGTTTCATTGGGCCCCATCTTTGGTATCATTGGGGGAAATAGTGCTAGGGCTGGGAGATTTTCTCAAAAAAGAAAATCTGCAACTTTTAAAAAAAAAAACTCGATTCACGATTTGAATCGAGTTTTTTTTTTTTTTTTGGACACTGCGCTGTTCCTGAGGAGCTGCGGGCCGGAGTTTTTAGGCGAGGTCGTGGCTTCGGCCTAGTCCACGGCGTCTGGCCTCCCGGACTAGGCTGAAGCCGCAGCCTCACCTAAAAACTCCTGCTCGCAGCTCCTCAGGACCGACGCGGTGTCAGCGCCGGTCTTGGTGAAAAAAAAAATTTAAAAAATATTGATTTGCTGAACTTTTGAATCGATTTAACCCCTCAACTCGATTCAAGACTTAAATCGATTTTTTCCCCAGCCCTAAATAGTGCCCCATCTTTGGGGTAATTGGGAGGAATTGTGTCCCTTCATTGGTGTTAGTGGGTGGGTGGAGGGGGGATTATGTGCCATTGTTGGTATCAGTGGATTAAACAGTGCCTTGAGGGCCGCATAAAAGCAAGCAAAGGGCCGTATCTGGCCCCCGGGCCACATTTTGGAGACCCCTGGTTTAGATGCTTTGATAATGATAAAATGTAACAACATCCCATCAGAAGTATGGTCAGAAGTAACCACATCCTATAAAGTTACATTGTGTAAATGTTGTGATTCAGTAGTAAAAACTTGGAATCTGGTGTTTCTTCTATGAAGGGATACAATATTTCCACCTCGTTCCCTTTTGGTCAGTTGAGATATAAAGTGTTTTCTTTTTTTCTTTTTTTTTTGGCGTCTCTCCATGTATTCCTTTCGGTATTCCAAGCCCGATGTTTGCTGATCCCTCATCGGTATTGCGATGATTTCACAGTTCTCCGTGTTCTTCGGTGCCCTTGTGCCTGAGCCCATCAGAGGAGAAGAGCGGCTTTCATCTGAATACAAGAGAATAAAGAAACCTTTCACCTTGACAAACATCAATATCCATCATCGCAGCGCCTGACGCTTCATCTTCTCCGAGAGGAGAGAGACCCGCGTTACCTCCGCCATAATGAATTATCGCCCATTACTCACCCCACCTAATACCAGCTGCAACCCACAATTATTTTCTGTTCTTCCGGTTAATCTACGACTCCATTTAATCTGTCTTTTCCACACCTCTTGCTGATTCACAGCTCACCCCAACATTTCTGTTCTTAATTTTGAACACGATAGGATGCCCATCTGGTCTAGGGCTTGAGGTGTGGGGGGGGCAGAGGTCACATTTCTCTTGGGTTCCACCATTATCTAATTAAGGGTTGAAGACACCTTCACACAACGTTTCCTTACCCTTTTGCCCCCACCCCTAAGCAGATCTAGCGCACCCACCCCCCACAGGGCCAGATTTAAATGGGGGCCCCCCTCTATACAAAAAATATGTAAAACAATTCCCGCCCGTAGGCCGGCATATGACGTCCTGGACTTTGAGTGGGGATATCTGAATGATGCCTACAGCTACAGGCATCATCCAGATATTATCTTTTTCAGTTGGCGATTCTGTGCGTAGGAACAATCATAGTTCAGCCACTTGATCGTTCTTACAGGCGGTGGGAGGGGATGACCCCCCTCACCCGCCACCCTCCGGTGCTTCTCCCGGCTCGCCCCTGTGATCAACGAGCCGGAGAACAAATCGGTTGCCGCCAGAAGTTGAGCATAGAGACTTCTGGTGACCAGATGGTCCTTAGTCATCTCTGTGACCTTCAGAGGCCCGGGCGCAACGTTATGACGTCACCTCCAGGCCGGCGGAAGTAAACAATGCCGGGGACACGGCTGGAAAGGCCGAGAGATTTTATTTTATTTTTTTTTTTATCTCAGCCTTTCCAGCCTGAAAGACCCCACCTCTCAATAAAGAGGACCTGTCACACACTATTCCTCTTACAAGGGATGTTTACATTCCTTTAATAGGAATATAATAGGAATAAAATGATTTTTTTTTTTTTAAAGAGAAAGTGTAAAAAGAAAAAAAGAAAAAGTAAAATAAAGTATAAAAAAAATAGAAATCGAAAGCACCCCCGTCCCTGCGTACTCGCACACAGAAGCGAACGCATACGTAAGTCACACCCACATTTGTAAACGGCATTCAAATCACACATGTGACATATCACTGCGTGCATTAGAGTGACAGCAATAATTCTAGCCCAATACCTCCTCTGTAACTCTAAACAGGTAACCTGTAAAAAAATTTAAAGCGTTGCCTATGGAGATTTTTAAGTACCAATGTTTGGTGCCATTCCACGAGCGTGCACAATTTTAAGGCGTGACATGTTGGGTATCTATTTACTCAGGGTAACTATATCTTTCACATTATACAAAAAAATTGGGCTAACTTTATTTTTTTTTTTAATTCATGAAAACGTGTTTGAAAAATTTGCTGCGCAAATATCATGTGACATAAAAAGTTGCAATGGCCGCCATTTTATTCCCTAGGGTCTCTGCTAAAAAAAAAAAAAAAACATATATAATGTTTGGGGGTTCTGAGTAATTTTCTAGACAAAAAAATATGATTTTTACATGTAGGAGCGGAGTGCCAGAATTGGCCCGGATGGCAAGTGGTTGTACAAAAAAAATATTAAAATAATATAAAATGTACGAGGGGAGGCCAATACGTTTTTACCCTCACCATGATCTAGATGTTTTCTGAAATTTTGCAGGTTTATAATTGTATTTCTTAGTAATATGCATGCCAATTTGTGTTGTTGTAGGTCGTGGTGAATTATAGTTAGAGCCAAGAGAACTGTAGTAGGTGTCATGCCGGACAGAGTTGAATACCGAGCCGTGATTGGGTTCCTCCATCTTCAAGGGAAATCTGGCCAAAGATGAGGAGGACTTTTTTTAACAGATTAGTGACCATGGATGAAAGCTGGGTATATCTATATGATCCTGAGACTAAAGAAATTAGTAAAACATAAAAAAAAAATGCTTCATCACCCACCCCCCCAAAAAGGCTAAGGCAGCCATTACTGAAATTCATAGCTGTTTTTTTTCTCCAAATCTGCATACTTCTATTAAAGTTCTGATGTGAGAAGTGTGAACCATAGGGGGGGTGGAAATAAAGAGAAGGAAGAGTTAGTCGACTACATTTCATATCCCTAGCACATTTGGATCTTGGTGAGGGTAAGAACTTATTGGCCTCCCCTTGTATAAAAGAAAACTTAAATTGGTTGTAAAGGCAGAAGGTGCATTCTAGGCATTAAAGCGGAGTTCCACCCAGGGGCGGACTGACAACTCATAGGGCCCCCGGGCAATAGGAGATTATGGGGCCCCGGGGCAATAGGAGATTATGGGGCCCCCGGGCAATAGGAGAAGATTATGGGGCCCCTCGGGCAATAGGAGATTATGGGGCCCACGGGCAATAGGAGATTATGGGGCCCCCGGGCAATAGGAGAAGATTATGGGGCCCCCGGGTAATAGGAGATTATGGGGCCCCCGGGCAATAGGAGATTATGGGGCCCCCGGGCAATAGGAGAAGATTATGGGGCCCCCGGGTAATAGGAGATTATGGGGCCCCCAGGCAATAGATTATGGGGCCACACAGTATACACACACACATACCGTATACACACACAGACACACAATATACACACACAGTATACACACACACATACAGTATACACACACAGACACACAATATACACACACAGTATACACACACAGAATACACATACACACACTGAAAAGGTACTGGAGGGGCGGGGCAGCTATAATCTTGGGATTTTTAAAAAAACACAGATTTTTACATACTGTCCCTGGTTTTATTGAGGCTGGCAACCCTGATGGGGCCCCTTAGTGGCATGGGGCCCTCGGGCAATGCCCGAGTGCCCGAATGGTCAGTCCGCCCCTGGTTCCACCCAGGAATGGAACTTTCGCTTTAAGGGAAGGTGACACCCTGACATGCCACATTTGGCATGTCATTTTTTGTGGGGGGGGGCTGGATACCCTCTTTTTAGAGGGTCACAGCTCCCACTTCCTCCCGGTGCACCGCAGCACCGGAAGGGAGATTACCTCTCCCCCCTCAGTCTCGGCAATCATCTGGGACACGTCACAGGTCCCAGATGAATACACGCCCAGTCACGGCGCGTCGCACGGCTTGCGCATGCGCAGTGCGTGCCCAGCTGTGAAGCCGGGCGCCCACAGTAACAATGCCGGCGCTGCAGAGAGGAGGGGGAGACGAGTGGGGCTTCGTTCCCCCACATTGCTGGACCCTGGGACAGGCAAGTGTCCGATTATTAAAAGTCAGCAGCTGCAGTATTTGTAGCTGCTGACTTTTAATTTTTTTTTTTAAGCGGAACTCCGTTTTAAGATAAAAAACCTTCTGTGTGCAGCAGCCCCCCTAATACTTACCGGAGCCTTATCTCCATCCAGCATAGGCGTGAGCCTGGGTACACCCTAATCACCCTGTGTGGTGCATATTCCCCCTGCTTAGACCCCTGATATTTTACCCAATAAAAAAAAAATCTAATTTTCTCCTAAAATATTGTAAATATTGCCCTTATGACACCATCCACTGCTCTACCGACACTGTCAGTACTGTCATTGTTTGAGCATTGGGGTACACACCTATGCCATCCAGCGATGTTGCACGAGAGACTCAGCTGCCTGGGATTCTCCCTTTATCGTAGGCTGAGACAGCAGTGCGGCACCATTGGCTCCCGCTGCACTCAATCAAAGTTAGTGAGCCAATGAGGAGAGAAAGGGGGCGGGGCCAGGCTGTAGCTCCACGTCTGAATGGACACATGGAGCTGCAGCTCTGCTCGGTGGCCCCCACGGCAAGCTGCTTGCTGTGGGGGGCACTCAACAGGAGGGAGGGACCCGAGAAGAGTAGGATCTGGGCTGCTCCATGCAAAACCATTACACAGAGTGGGTAAGTATAACATGTTTGTTATTTTTAAAAATAAAATGAGACTTTAGTATCACTTTAATTTATTTTATTAAATGTATCTTGGGAAGTAATATTTTGCCGGCCATCATCTGTAAAACTTTGAACTGGCATGTCGTATCGTTTTTCAATTTTGGCAGCTCAAGCAAACTGCACATACCTGTAGAGCACTCTGACTGCGTATGTGTGCGTGTGGTCATGTGTGACCTCAGAATAGCGTTATGTTATGCATTTTAAAAATGTAAACCAACCCTGTGTATATGGGCCCCCGCATCCTGAAGTGCCCAAGGTCCCCCCAAGGTCTCAATATGGCTCTGAACCCTCCCCCCCCCAATAAAATCCTTGCACTTAGATCTTATTCTAAGGCCCACATTAGCATTTCCACCGACTTATTGACCTGATGTCCTCATGTTTGCAGTTTGGAAGTTTAGGGGCAGAAAAAAATCAGAACGAGGATGCGGGAAAAGCATTTCCTGTGCGCGTTTCTGCCCAATGTTCAAAACATTCAAAACCATGAATGGCAACTCAAGTGCGATAGGCACTTTTTGTGAAATTTTTAAAATGCGTGCAAAATCACGCGCCTATTCCCATGTTCACAGAATGCGATAGTGTGAATGTGGACTCAGATTCACACCAGGAATGGTAGGACTGCATTGGGCAACTATTCCAGCGCAAACCCAATGCAAGACAAGATGCTTTGTCTCCTACATCAGCGTTTCTCAACTCCAGTCCTCAAGTACCCCAAACAGGACATGTTTTCAGGCTGTCCATTATTTTGCACAGGTGATTTGATCAGTTCCACTGCCTTAGTACCGTATTTATCGGCGTATAACATGCACCCCAATTTTAGGAGGGAAGTTTAAGGAAAAACTTCTAAATAAAGGACTTTGAAGCAAAATTAGGGTCACAGCTCATCAATGCACCCTGCTCAGTGCCCATCTGCAGCCATTAAATTGCCCAACAATGCAGCCTGTTCAGTGCCTCATCTGCAGCCATTAAATTGCCCAACAATGCACCCTGTTCAGTGCACATCTGCAGCCATTAAACTGCCCAACAATGCACCCTGCTCAGTGCCCATCTGCAGCCATTAAATTGCCCAACAATGCACCCTGATAAGTGCCCATCTGCAGCCATTAAATTGCCTAAACAATGCACCCTGCTCAGTGCCCATCTGCAGCCATTAAATTGCCCAACAATGCACCCTGCTCAGTGCCCATCTGCAGCCAATAAATTGCCCAACAATGCACCCTGCTCAGTGCCCATCTGCAGCCATTAAATTGCCCAACAATGCACCCTGATAAGTGCCCATCTGCAGCCATTAAATTGCCTAAACAATGCACCCTGCTCAGTGCCCATCTGCAGCCATTAAATTGCCCAACAATGCACCCTGCTCAGTGCCCATCTGCAGCCAATAAATTGCCCAACAATGCACCCTGCTCAGTGCCCATCTGCAGCCATTAAACTGCCCAACAATGCACCCTGCTCAGTGCCCAATCTGCAGCCATTAAATTGCCCAACAATGCACCCTGATAAGTGCCCATCTGCAGCCATTAAATTGCCCAACAATGCACCCTGATAAGTGCCCATCTGCAGCCATTAAATTGCCTAAACAATGCACCCTGCTCAGTGCCCATCTGCAGCCATTAAATTGCCCAACAATGCACCCTGCTCAGTGCCCTATCTGCAGCCATTAAATTGCCCAACAATGCACCCTGCTCAGTGCCCATCTGCAGCCATTAAATTGCCCAACAATGCACCCTGCTCAGTGCCCATCTGCAGCCAATAAATTGCCCAACAATGCACCCTGCTCAGTGCCCATCTGCAGCCATTAAACTGCCCAACAATGCACCCTGCTCAGTGCCCCATCTGCAGCCATTAAATTGCCCAACAATGCACCCTGCTCAGTGCCCATCTGCAGCCATTAAACTGCCCAACAATGCACCCTGCTCAGTGCCCCATCTGCAGCCATTAAATTGTCCAACAATGCACCCTGATAAGTGCCCATCTGCAGCCATTAAATTGCATAAACAATGCACCCTGCTCAGTGCCCATCTGCAGCCATTAAATTGCCCAACAATGCACCCTGCTCAGTGCCCATCTGCAGCCATTAAATTGCCCAACAATGCAGCCTGTTCAGTGCCTCATCTGCAGCCATTAAATTGCCCAACAATGCACCCTGTTCAGTGCACATCTGCAGCCATTAAACTGCCCAACAATGCACCCTGCTCAGTGCCCATCTGCAGCCATTAAATTGCCCAACAATGCACCCTGATAAGTGCCCATCTGCAGCCATTAAATTGCCTAAACAATGCACCCTGCTCAGTGCCCATCTGCAGCCATTAAATTGCCCAACAATGCACCCTGCTCAGTGCCCATCTGCAGCCAATAAATTGCCCAACAATGCACCCTGCTCAGTGCCCATCTGCAGCCATTAAATTGCCCAACAATGCACCCTGATAAGTGCCCATCTGCAGCCATTAAATTGCCTAAACAATGCACCCTGCTCAGTGCCCATCTGCAGCCATTAAATTGCCCAACAATGCACCCTGCTCAGTGCCCATCTGCAGCCAATAAATTGCCCAACAATGCACCCTGCTCAGTGCCCATCTGCAGCCATTAAACTGCCCAACAATGCACCCTGCTCAGTGCCCAATCTGCAGCCATTAAATTGCCCAACAATGCACCCTGATAAGTGCCCATCTGCAGCCATTAAATTGCCCAACAATGCACCCTGATAAGTGCCCATCTGCAGCCATTAAATTGCCTAAACAATGCACCCTGCTCAGTGCCCATCTGCAGCCATTAAATTGCCCAACAATGCACCCTGCTCAGTGCCCTATCTGCAGCCATTAAATTGCCCAACAATGCACCCTGCTCAGTGCCCATCTGCAGCCATTAAATTGCCCAACAATGCACCCTGCTCAGTGCCCATCTGCAGCCAATAAATTGCCCAACAATGCACCCTGCTCAGTGCCCATCTGCAGCCATTAAACTGCCCAACAATGCACCCTGCTCAGTGCCCCATCTGCAGCCATTAAATTGCCCAACAATGCACCCTGCTCAGTGCCCATCTGCAGCCATTAAACTGCCCAACAATGCACCCTGCTCAGTGCCCCATCTGCAGCCATTAAATTGTCCAACAATGCACCCTGATAAGTGCCCATCTGCAGCCATTAAATTGCATAAACAATGCACCCTGCTCAGTGCCCATCTGCAGCCATTAAATTGCCCAACAATGCACCCTGCTCAGTGCCCATCTGCAGCCAATAAATTGCCCAACAATGCACCCTGCTCAGTGCCCCATCTGCAGCCATTAAACTGCCCAACAATGCACCCTGCTCAGTGCCCCATCTGCAGCCATTAAATTGCCCAACAATGCACCCTGATAAGTGCCCATCTGCAGCCATTAAATTGCCTAAACAATGCACCCTGCTCAGTGCCCATCTGCAGCCATTAAATTGCCCAACAATGCACCCTGCTCAGTGCCCATCTGCAGCCAATAAATTGCCCAACAATGCACCCTGCTCAGTGCCCATCTGCAGCCATTAAATTGCCAACAATGCACCCTGCTCAGTGCCCATCTGCAGCCTCTAAATTGTCCATTATTGCACCCTGCTCAATGCCCATCTGCAGCCATTAAATTGCCCAACAATGCACCCTGCTCAGTGCCCCATCTGCAGCCATTAAATTGCCAACAATGCACCCTGCTCAGTGCCCCATCCATTAAATTGCCCAACAATGCAGCCTGTTCAGTGCCCATCTGCAGCCATTAAATTGCCCAACAATGCACCCTGCTCAGTGCCCATCTGCAGCCATTAAATTGACCAACAATGCAGCCTGTTTAGTGCCCCATCTGCAGCCATTAAATTGCCCAACAATGCACCCTGCTCAGTGCCCATCTGCAGCCATTAAACTGCCCAACAATGCACCCTGCTCAGTGCCCATCTGCAGCCATTAAATTGCCCAACAATGCACCCTGCTCAGTGCCCATCTGCAGCCATTAAATTGCCCAACAATGCACCCTGCTCAGTGCCCCATCTGCAGCCATTAAATTGCCCAACAATGCACCCTGCTCAATTCCCATCTGCAGCCTCTAAATTGTCCATTAATGCACCCTGCTCAGTGCCCCATCTGCAGCCATTAAATTGCCCAACAATGCAGCCTGTTCAGTGCCCATCTGCAGCCATTAAATTGCCAACAATGCACCCTGCTCAGTGCCCATCTGCAGCCATTAAATTGCCCAACAATGCACCCTGCTCAGTGCCCATCTGCAGCCATTAAACTGCCCAACAATGCACCCTGCTCAGTGCCCATCTGCAGCCATTAAATTGCCCAACAATGCACCCTGCTCAGTGCCCCATCTGCAGCCATTAAATTGCCTAAACAACGCACCCTGCTCAGTGTCCATCTGCAGCCTTACCTTTCCCATCATTGCAACCTCGCCAGTGTTGGATTATCCCCGCTGTCTCGAAGGGAAGAGGAGGAGCGAGCGCCGCTGAATTACACAGAGGCGAGATCTCCTGTGTACCTGGCGCTCCCTCACTCACAGCCACGCCTCCTGGCCCTGCTCATATGATAGACAGAACAGTGGCCCAATGCGGGGCCAGGAGGCGTGGCTGTGCGTGACGGAGCGCGGGGTACACAGGAGATGGCGGCTCTGTGTAATTCAGCGGCGCTCGCTCCTCTTCACTAGAGACAGCGGGGGATCAGCATATAACACGCACCCACAATTTTACCCTGATTGTAAAGGGAAAAAAGTGCGTGTTATGCGCCGATAAATACGGTAATTACCACAGCCATTTCAACTGAGGAAAAAGATAAAACAAAACTTTTTTCTACTTATTTATTTTTCTTTCGGTATCCCTGCCTTTCCGAACCTGCTCTGTGGTTTTTTTGATGCGGTCCAGATGAGATGCCAACCGATGCTGGGCGGAGTTTTCCTTTACATGTCATATCATCTTTCACTGAAATTCAAAAATATTGAGCTAACTTTACTTTTTTTTTTTTTTTTTTAATTCACGAAATGCAATGAAAATGAAAATGAAAAATTGCTGCGCAAATACCATGTGGCACCAAAGTGCCAGAATTGGCCCAGATGGGAAGTGGTTAAAAAAAATAAAGTAATATAAAAAAAAAAAATAAAGTAATATAAAAAATGTTTTTAATTCATTAGTTTTTTTTCTATAAAAAACCCCACGTTTTTAAAAACTGCTGCGCAAATACAGCGTGACGTAAAAAAAAAAGATTACAATTACCGCCATTTAATTCCCTAGAGTCTCTGCTAAAAAAAAAAAAAAACATATATAATGTTTGGGGGTTCTGAGTGATTTTCAAAAAAAATGATGATTTTTACATGTAGGAGCAAAGTGCCAGAATTGGCCCAGATGGGAAGTGGTTAAAAAATGATATATGAAAAAAATAATAAAGTAATATAAAAATTGTTTTTTATTCATGTTTTTTTCCCCAAAAAAATGTGTTTGAAAAATTGATGCGCAAATACCGTGTGACGTAAAAAAAAAAAAAATTGCAAGGACTGCCATTTTTTTTTCCCTAGAGTCTCTGTTAAAAAAAAATATATATAGTGTTTGGGGGTTCTGAGTAATTTTCTAATTTTGCAAAGTGCCAGAATTGGCCCGGATAAGAAGTGGTTAAAAAATTATATATAAAAAAAATAATAAAGTAATATAAAAATGTTTTAATTCATGTTTTTTTCCCCCCAAAAAATGTGTTTGAAAAATTGCTGAGCAAATACCGTAAGACGTAAAAAAAAAAAAAAAAAAAAAAAATTTGCAAGGACTGCCATTTAATTCCTTAGAGTCTCTGCTAAAAAAAAAAAAAAAAAACATATATAATGTTTGGGGGTTCTGAGTAATTTTCTAATTTTGCAAAGTGCCAGAATTGGCCCGGATAGGAAGTGGTTAAAAAATTATATATAAAAAAAATAATAAAGTAATATAAAAATGTTTTAATTCATGTTTTTTTCCCCCCCAAAAAAATGTGTTTGAAAAATTGATGCGCATATACCGTGACGTAAAAAAAAAAAATTTGCAAGGACCGCCATTTTTTTTTTTTCTAGAGTCTCTGCTAAAAAAAAAAATATATATAGTGTTTGGGGGTTCTGAGTAATTTTCTAATTTTGCAAAGTGCCAGAATTGGCCCGGATAGGAAGTGGTTAAAAAATGATATATAAAAAAAAATAATAAAGTAATATAAAAATGTTTTAATTCATGTTTTTTTCCCCAAAAAAAATGTGTTTGAAAAATTGCTGAGCAAATACCGTGAGACGTAAAAAAAAATTAAAAAAAAATTTGCAAGGACCTAAATAAATAAACATAAATATAAAAACATATAAAACATATATAATGTTTGGGGGTTCTGAGTAATTTTCTAGAAAAAAAATTATGATTTTTACATGTAGGAGCGAAGTGCCAGAATTGGCCCGGATGGGAAGTGGTTAAATTATATAAAAAAATAAAAATAAAGTAATATAAAAATGTTTTTAATTCATGTTTTTTTCCCGCAAAAAAATGCGACTGAAAAATTGCTGCGCAAATACCGTGTGACGTAAAAAAAACAGAAAAAGTTGCAAGGACCGCCTTTTTATTCCCTAGAGTCTCTGCTAAAAAAAAAAAAAAAAAACATTTATAATGTTTGGGGTTCTGAGTAATTTTCTAGAAAAAAATTATGATTTTTACATGTAGGAGCCAAGTGCCAGAATTGGCCCGGATGGAAAGTGGTTAAAAAATTATATATAAAAAAATAATAAAGTAATATAAAAATGTTTTCAATTCATGTTTTTTACCCCAAAAAAAGATGCGTTTGAAAAATTGCTGTGCAAATACCGTAAAAAAAAAAAAAAAAATTGCTAGGACCGCCATTTTATTCCCTAGAGTCTCTGCAAAAACAAAAACATATATAATGTTTGGGGGTTCTGAGTAATTTTCTAGAAAAAAAAAAAAAAAAGAATTTAATCTTGTAAACCAAAAGTTCCAGAAAAGGCGAGGTATGGAAGTGGTTAAGTCAGGTTACTTTTTTTTTTTGCGCCTGTTTATTTTCGGAGAGAATTCGCACGCGCTGGAATTAAAATAGGAAAACATCGTTAAAATTTCTGCTTGCTCTTTTCTAATCACATTTTAATTGGGTTCTACGGCCAAAACAAACAAAACAAACAAAAAAAAAACAATAGGCACGTCACGTGCGGCAAAGCTCCCTTTTTAATGAGCCGACGGCGATGGGAACAGACAGGAGTGTCAGCGTGTTTGTCAGGCTTGGAGGAGAACAAAAGATTCCTCGTGTGGAAAGCGCCGTCCTACGTATCGGAGGCCAGACAAGACTGGATCAGCACCGTCAGCCAAAAAAAAAAAAAACAACTTCCGATGCCGCCAATATGGGACAACTTTATAATGATATTTAAAAATAACAACACAGGTGTGCGAGGAACGCCAAGCCCTTCCGCATCTCTGAGGAGGAATCTGGGAATGGTGACATTGTTGTTATCACACACCAAAAATAAAAAATAAAATAAAATGAAGGAGCTCATAATGTTAAAGCTAAACTCCAGGCAACACAGTTTAAAAATCACACATATGGGAGCCGGTTCACCTGCCAAAGGGTTTGTATGTCTGTCCATCCAGTGCTGAGATTGACACAGCTTTGTAACACAGCACAGCCTGGCACAGCAGGAGAACCCTACGGGTCTTGGACAGTGAAGAAGGAGAATCAGCACGCTGACCTGAGCTCACCTCTGTGTCACTCTGCTCTCTCCTCCTATCGGCAGAACATGAGCACTGAGGCACAACTTATCTTTTTTTTTTTTTTTGCCTGCTGTTTCTCCCTATTCCAGTCTGAGCTCTGCTGTACAAGGGGGTTGCAAGAGGCTGATAAAAAAAAGTCATATTTCAGTTATTACACACACAAAAAAAAAATGATTCTGTAGTATTTATAAACACACACATATACATATATATATATATATATATATATATATATATATATATATATATTCACTTTTTTAAACTCTATTAAATATATAAAAGTGCGTAAACCTTAAATATAAATATAAAAATATAAATACATACATACATATTATTTTATATTATATTATTTGATATTATTTTATTTTATATTATTTTATATTATATTATATTATTTTATATTATTTTATATTATTTTATATTATATTATTTTATATTATTTATATTATTTTATATTATATTATATTATATTATATTATATTATATTATATTATATTATCTATCTATCTATCTATCTATCTATCTATCTATCTATCTATCTAGATAGATAGATAGATAGATAGATAGATAGATAGATAGATAGATAGATAGATAGATAGATAGATAGATAGATAGATAGATAGATAGATAGACATTTTTTTTAATTTTTTTTTAGTGTAAGAACCCAGATTTGAGTTTTTATCAGCCTCTTGCAACACAAAGTTTCTTTTGTATTCTCTCTGAAAAAACTAATAAGCAAGGACTAAAAAAAACTTTGTGTAAAGCTGATATTAAAAGAAGGGTTGGGGACTGTAAATGAAACCATGACCGGATGAGGTCATGTGTTTCCATCCCCGTACTATTCTAAAAGAAAGGAGCAACAGGAGTGGGACTTTGAATGAAATGCGTGATTGCAAAGAAATACAATTGGTGAACAATTAGGAAAATGTATTTGGTCCATAAAAAATAAAACATGCATATAATAATAATATCAATCACAAATAGAAAGAAATATTGGCAATAATGGCAACAATTATACATGATAATATGAATACAACAATTTTCCATAGTGCACCAATAGATGTTGATATATAGCCATATAGTATAGGGTATTGCCTACAAAATAAGCTTCCAAAACCTCAAAAAATATTAATATGCATAACACTGATGAAAGACGTGACATTGGTAGCTCTACGCGTTTCGTGGCTGGAATGACACTCGTCAGGAGCAAGCGCGTGTCTTATCTGGGATAAAGGACAAAAAATGGTCTAGTAAATGCAGACATGAAACAGAGGTGGGGTAATAGGAAGAGCCCCACACAAAGTACATGCTTACGCACTGTGGTTCGTTAGACGGTGGCTGAAGGCCGTGCACCGCCGGCCACTCGGAGGTACCACCCCCCCGGGAGCTGAGGTGGATGGATCGGCGGGGGCAACCCACAAGGCGCCATCCAGGGCTGGCAGGAACCCACAAGGCCTGAAATGGGGAGTGAAATTAGAAAAATCTAAATTAACTTAGTGTAAAGCTGAAATCCAGACAGACAAAAAAACAGGAATCTGTAAAAAAAAAAAGGGAAAAAAAAAGAAAAAAAGAAAAGGACTATGTATTTATATATACATCATAAACACTAATATATATATATATATATATATATATATATATATATATATATATATAAAACAAATGTGAAGAAAGAGACAAAGCTCTCTCTGGTAGAATGGGATTTTTAAGGGTAGATAATGTGTCTGTTAACGGTGAGCCAATCCAGCAATAGTTAATATAAAAGTATACATTTTATTGAGAATATTTTAAAAAATATATACATTATGGCAATCAAGCATCAGGATGACCATACAATAGCTTGTGTTCAAGAATCATTTGTGATCAGCCAACCAACATGTTTCACATATATTTTGCTTCGTCAGGGCATTAAGGACATCACTGATTTGATCTAGATTGCATACAAGATATGAATTATTATTGTAATTATAGATACATTTTGACCATGAACAGATAAAGGCCATAATAAATAATACATGACAAAAATATAGTTGTGCTCACCTAGTCTATAGTCGAGAGGACAAGAGAGCAGACACCTCCACAGCCAGATGCCCCCCAATACATCGCCCGGAGCAAAAAGCCCATGGGTGCCAGATCCCAATGGGCTGTGCCGATAGGGGAACTGGACCGTGCAGACTGATAGGCAAAGGTCTGGCAGAAAAATTAGAAATATGATGAGGGGGAAAGTTGATCAATGATTATGATATTGCAAAGAGGGAAAAATATATATAAAAATATATAAAAAATATCTAGAAAATGTATAAAAGGGGGGGGTAAGGAAGGATACTATGCCAGCTGCCCCACAAGGTGATGTTAATGGGCAGTAAAGTGAGGGGTAGACAAAAAAGTTTACCCCCCTATGTGGCAGACTAATGTAAGTAATGTCAGGCTTAAAAAAGGTTGACATCAAGTATCTACAAACATTAACCTAATTTTGATAAAAGAATAAAATATAACATTTTTTATTAAATATATTATATAACATATACAGATCTATATATCTATCTATATCTATATATATATATCTATATAGATATATATATAGATATAGATAGATATATAGATCTGTATATGTTACATAATATATTTAATAAAAAATGTTATATTTATATGTTATAAAAATGTTATATATATATATATATATATATCTATATATATATATATCTATAGATATATATATATATATAGATATATATATATAGATATATATATATATAGATATATGTACAGTATCTCACAAATGTGAGTACACCCCTCACATTTTTGTAAATCTTTTCTTCTATCTTTTCATGTGACAACACTGAAGAAATGACACTTTGCTACAATGTAAAGTAGTGAGTGTACAGCTTGTATAACAGTGTAAATTTGCTGTCCCCTCAAAATAACTCAACACACAGGCATTCATGTCTAAACCGCTGGCAACAAAAGTGAGTACACCCCTAAGTGAAAATGTCCAAATTGGGCCCAAAGTGTCAATATTTTGTGTGGCCACCATTATTTTCCAGCACTGCCTTAACCCTCTTGGGCATGGAGGTCACCAGAGCTTCACAGGTTGCCACTGGAGTCCTCTTCCCCTCCTCCATGACGACATCACGGAGCTGGTGGATCTGGTCTTCCACCCATACGGCAAACTGGTGCTCTGAGCTAGGTGGAAGATGCCTCCCCAGCTATCACTCCACCTCTAGTGCCGCTCAAAACTCACTGGCATTCACACAGCCATCCCAGGCGGACAGGTTAGGAGGACCAATCCGCGCACTGGGGGGGGCGTATCTATCTGCAATCATTTCAATTTCGGAACATGCAGCTACGCTCACTGTAAGCTCCTTCATATTTGCCTCGCATGCCATAAAGCACATCCCAAAGTCTCGTGCGGCATCAAGCATCTTAATTGCTCGTGACCAGGCTACGTGCACGTTGGGTTGCTCTGGTTCTACCTATCCTCACACCCGACTCCCTCCCTGGCCGCCTTTCTCGTGCAGGGGTTCACTACAGAATTCCACACCAGACTCATCATGCTTCCCCACACGACCCACAAATGCAAGAACCTACTCTCAGCCACCACCGATGAATCGGCCATCAGCACCTTGTTGCAAACCGAACTAGACTGGGGGTAAATGATCGGCCCCTTCTCCAAGTCACCTTTTACTGGAGAGTCAGCCCTATTGGGCTTGTCAAGGGCAAGTTTTCCAATAAGCTTAGTTTAGTGTATCATTTGTCCGCGCCTCATTGTTCTCACATCCCGAGTTTAAACTCCCTGATACCCTCAGAGGAGTTTTCCCTTAAGTACTCGAAAGTCAACCTAGCTATTCAAGCTATCATTTGCATAGGAGCAGGCACTTGGCTGTCCAAACTGGACATCTTGGACGCTTTTGAGTTACTGCCAATCGAGCCATACCTGTGGCGGTGGCACGGAATCAAGTGGAAAGGCTTGTACTATTTTGCCACCAAGTTGACATTTGGCTCTAAAAGCAGCTAGTGGCTGTTCGATACATTTGCCCAGTCCCTTTCCTGGATCCTGTCGCATCACGCATGTTGTCAGAAAGTGATCCACTATCTCGATGACTTCCTGCTCATCGAAAAACCTGGTGAGCACCAGTAGATTTAAAAAAGCTTGAGAGAGGTATTTAATAACCTTAATGTACCCATACCCATAGAAAGTGGAAGGCCCGGCACAGTCCATCACCTTCTTGGGTGTTACGCTCGACACAGGCTCCATGCAGGCCAGCCTGCCTCCCGACAAGTTGACCCGCATCCAGTCGGTCATTCATACCTTTACCCTTTCTCGAGGGTGCACCAAGAGGCAGCTACAATCTTTGCTTGGCATGCTTAACTTCGCCATGAGGATCATCCCTCAAGGGCGGTCCTTCATCTCGCGCCTCTTAGTTTCCCTCTCGCAGGTGCCAGATCCTGACCAAATTCTTGAACTAGACACAGCAGCAATAGCAGATTTGTCAATGTGGGACGAATTTCTCATGAACTGGAATGGCGTATCAATGTTTATTCCATCAGCATCCTCTTCTTCACCTCAGGTATTCAATAATGCCACAGCCTCTACAGGTTTTGCTGCAATTTTTGCCCATCATTGGTTTGCAGGGCCATGGCCACCAGAAATCCTCCTGATTCCCAGGTTCAGTCAGTCCTCCTCCTTATTCCAACTCTACCCCATTGTGGCAGCAGCTCAAGTCTGGGGCAGCACCTGGGCAGGGCAAACAGTGACGTTTGTCACAGACAATCAGGTCACGGCCAATATCATAAATAAAGGCAGGTCCAAATCGCTAGCCATCATGTCCTTCCTGCACAGGCCGGTGCAACTATCCCTGCAGCACCAATTCAATGTGCACTGCATCTATATCCGGGGCAAGTACAATACCTTGGCCGACGCACTATCCCATTTTAACTTTGCGTCATTCTTTTCGCAGGAACCTGGATCTGACCTGGCCATATCTCTTATCCGACCTTGGTCACAGCTAACGTTGGATTAAAGCAAAACCTTTATGATGCAACCCGCCTTATTAATCAATCATTATCTCGTAACACCCTGAAAGCCTACCGTACTGCCTGGAAGTCCTACGACAGGTTCCTAGCATCAAACCCCGGTGCAGTATCAGGAGATCTCAAGCACATCTTGGCTTTCATATCATATGGCCACACACAGTTGGCGTTGTCACACAATACCATCAGACTCTACTTAGCTGGCATCCAGCATTTCATCTCCTTACAGGATCCTACCAAATCCTCCTTGTTCACTTCCCATGCAGTCAAAACCATCCTACGCGGTAACAACCCCAAACCAGTAGCAAGCGCCTACCCATCACTAGTGCCATTTTCAGAGACATGTCTACCATCCTGTCACGTTCCCCTTTCGGGTTACTGCCCAGCCTGATCATTCAAACAGCCATCTACCTGGCCTTCTATGGCTTCTTACACCTGAGCGAGTTCACTGTCATCGGCCCCAGCTGCCAGGTACTACACGGACGCCACCTGATACGCCACCAGAGTTACTTCATCCTGCACCTCGTGGTGTCCAAAACGCAACAGTCCCGGGGTAGCTATCAAATATTTCCATACTCACAATGCCTGGTGCCCAGTGGCCATTCTAGATCAGTTGTTAGCTCATCTGTCCGACCTCTCGGAGTCTAGCCCATTGCTACCTTTCCCTACTAACCCTTTAAGTGGTAGCCAGTTCACCAGAACATTAGGATCCTCTTGCTTAACTTAGGCCTTGACCCCGGCCGATATTCTGGACATTCCTTCCACATTGGAGTGGCGTCAGCAGCGTCACGAAACGCGGTCCCGGACCACGTCATCAAGAAGATGGGCATTTGTCAATCCGCTTGCTTTGCTCGATACATCCCCAATCCACAAGCAGAAATGTCACAAGCCTTCAGCAAGCTTGCCCTGTTATCAGCTCAAATAAATAATTACCTCCGTAACCGAGTGTTTTGCCCCCTTGGCATACCGTCCTGCAGACCAGTGCACACTACAGGTCTACTTTATGTTGTAAGTCTTGTGACGTGTTTATGTGGTACACATCTCTCCCGGACATAGGGCTCCGACCATAAATTGGAAGGCCAGTATGGTGGCCTGAAATTATGGGAGGAGCCCAGGGGGTATTTAAGCAGACTGCCCACACTGGTTTCAGTGCCCACCCACCCACTCCCCTTCTTAGGGCTCTTCTCTTAAAACACTTTCTCTACAAAACCATCCACTCACTTATCTTGGGTAAGCCCCCTACTCTTGGCATACCGTCCTGCAGATCAGGGCACACTTTAGGTCTACTTTATGTTGTTAATTTTGTGACGTGTTTATGTGAGTCACATCTCTCCCGGACATAGGGCCCCGACAATATATACATATATATATTTTTTTTTTCTTTTTACAGAGTACATATATAATTTCTTTATTTATCTATCTTTTTTTTTTTAGATTTTAATGTATTTATAAAACACAGAGTCCTATTTTTATGTTTTAGCTTTAAAATCTAAATCCACAGGTTTTTTTTTGTTTTCTTTTAGTTCAATCTTAGATTCTTTGTGTTTATCAAAAAAATACAAAAGGAACAATAACAATATTTTTCAGAGTCACATAGCGGTGTGCACTGTAGAGTAATGTTCAAAAGGCCTGTACATAAATATGTAATAAATAAATATGTAAATAAATATGTAATATGTAAATGGATACAAATTGTTACAAGTAGAATGACTTCAATTATTTAGTATTAGCATGCTATGGGCTCTCTGCACCCTATGCCTGACCAGAGATCATTGTATCTACTTATTCTCTCTCTCTCCCCCCCCCTCTCTCTCTCTCCCCTTCTCTCTCTCTCTCTCCCCTTCTCTCTCTCTCTGCTCTCTCTCTCTCTCTCTCTCTCTCTCTCTCTCTCTCTCTCTCCTTTTCTCTTTCTCTTTTTTTCTCGTTCTCTCTCTCTCGTTCTCGTTCTCTCGTTCTCGTTCTCTCTCTCTCTCTTTCTCTATTTCTCTCATTCTCTCTCTCTCATTCTTTCCCCCTCTCTCCTTCTCTCTCTCTCTCTTTTTCTCTCTCTCTTTTGCTCTCTCTCTTTCTCTCTCCTTTTCTCTTTCTCATTTCCTCTCTCTCTCTCTCTCTCTCTCTCTCTCTCTCTCTCTCTCTCTCTCTCTCTCTCTCTCTCTCTAAAATTAAAAAAGGCAGGGGGTATTGAAAATGATCTATAGAGACAAGAGAATAGATAGGGATAGAGATCATTGGAGAAGAGTCGGGATGGAGGGTTGGGGGTGGAAAGGAGAAACAGTTGGGGGGAAATATCTCATCAATCCTCACCATGACTGAGAGGACGAGGAATTGTATTCATGAATATCTCATATTTTGGAATTTCGGGAGAGAAGTGGAATACAGTCCAAGAGGCCCAGGGAGTTGTGTGTGGACCTAGCTTGTCACCTTCTGCATGATGGAGTCAATTTCATTGGCCATTCTGTTAAGGTAGGGATCTGAGGAGATAAATATTGGCAAGAGATGAAAAACAATAACCCCCCCAACCTTCCGTATGACTCCCGGTGTTTTCTACGCTCTCCCGTCCCTCTCGGGAGCCCAAGACTGCAGTAAATGGTTTCAAGATGCCAAGTGTTACCTGACCTCCTCTATGATAAATGAACTTGGAAGCGAAGGAAGGACTTTCTCACTTCCGGGTTCAAAGCTGTCATTCCTCGACTACTGTCATGAGGGGAACCAGCTAATCAAGCATGATTTGTGTTTGATTAGCTGCAGTGGAGGACAAGGAAGACATTGAGGGTGTTGTAGACCCCTGATGTCTCCCTAAAGAGTACCTATCACCAGTGCCGGGACAAGGTCATCTAGAGCCCAGGGCGAACATGCCAAACTGCCCCCCCCCCCCCCAGATCCATGTGTCAGCCAAATCCTCCCTAAAAAAACACTGAACAATAGTCTGCATACCTACTCCTAAGCATAAATTTACCCTCCCCCCCTAGTACAAATCTACCCCCCTGCTGAAATCCCCCTCGCGGCACCCATCATTGCCCCCCCATCCCCCCAGCTCAAATGCCCCCCCCAAAAAAAATTCACTTCCCCTAACAGAAATCATCTACCCCTAAAATGACCAACCTAGTACACATCTCCCCCCCCCCCCCACTTCAAATTTCTCCCTCCCGGCACCAATTCCCCCCAAATCCCCCCTTCTAACACAAATCCCCCTAGATCACCACTCTTAGCAATGACACCCCCCCCCCAAATCTCCCCTCCTGAAACAATACTTACCCCTTGCTCCTCCCCCTAATCCTCCTTCCAACACAACCCCCTAGCCCCCCCCCAATCTCCTTGTGTCGCACCCCCCACCTCACATGATAACACAGTGCCCAGGGCAGCTGTTCCTCCTGCCCACCCCTTGTCCCAGCCCTGCCTATCACTTGCCCAATGCTATCACATAGGGGGTATGTCAGCCCTTTTGTAATAGCAATATAGTTTTTAAGAAAAAATTAAAAATACAGTACGTAAATGTAAAAATAATGATAAAAGAACCCATTTTGGTCCATGCACACACCCAAATGCAAACCCACACATAGGAAATGTGCGTACAGTGCCTTGAAAAAGTATTCACACCCCTCGAAATTTTCCACATTTTATTATTATGTTACAACCAAAAACATAAATGTACCGTAATTTATTGGGATTTTATGTGATAGACCAACACAAAGTGGCACATAATTGTGAAGTGGAAGGAAAATGATAAATGGTTTTCAACATTTTTTACAAATAAATATGTGAAAAGTGTGTGGGGTACATTTGTAGCGCCCCCCGGAGTCAATACTTTGTAGAACCCCCTTTCTCTGCAATTACAGCTGCAAGTCTTTTTGGGGATGTCTCTACCAGCTTTGCACATCTAGAGAGGGACATTTTTGCCCAGTCTTCTTTTTTACAAAATATCTCAAGCTCTGTCAGATTGGATGGAGAGCGTCTGTGAACAGCAATTTTCAAGTCTTGCCACAGATTCTCAATGTGATTTAGGTCTGGACTGTGACTGGGCCATTCTAACACATGAATATGCTTTGATCTAAACCATTCCATTGTAGCTCTGGCTGTATGTTTCGGGTCCTTGTCCTGCTGGAAGGTGAACCTCCGCCCCAGTCTCAGGTCTTTTGCAGACTCTAACAGGTTTTCTTCTAAGATTGTCCTGTATTTGGCTCCATCCTTCTTCACATCAACTCTGACCAGCTTCCCTGTCCCTGCTGAAGAAAAGCATCCCCACCACATGATGCTGCCACCACCATGTTTCACGGGGGGGATGGTGTGTTCAGGGTGATGCGCAGTGTTAGTTTTCCCCCACACATAGCATTTTGCTTTTCAGCCAAAAAAATTAAATTTTGGTCTCATCTGACCAGAGCACCTTCTTCCACATGTTTGCTGTGTCCTCCACATGGCTTCTCACAAACTGCAAACAGGACTTCTTATGACTTTCTTTCTCCAATGTCTTTCTTCTTGTCACTCTTCCATAAAGGTCAGATTTGTGGAGAACACGACTAATAGTTGTCCTGTGGACAGATTCTCCCACCTGAGCTGTGGATCTCTGCAGCTCCTCCAGAGTTACCATGGACCTCTTGGCTCTTCTCTGATGAATGCTCTCCTTGCCCGGCCGGTCAGTTTAGGTGGACGGCCATGTCTTGGTAGGTTTTCAGTTGTGCCATACTCTTTCCATTTTCGGATGATGGATTGAACAGAGCTCCATGAGATGTTCAAAGCTTGGGATATTTTTTTTATAACCTAACCCTGCTTTATACTTCTCCACAACTTTATCCCTGACCTGTCTGGTGTGTTCCTTGGCCTTCATGATGCCGTTTGTTCACTAAGATTCTCTAACAAACCTCTGAGGGCTTCACAGAACAGCTGTATTTATATTGAGATTAAATCACACACAGGTGGACTCTATTTACTAATCAGGTGACTTCTGAAGGCAATTGGTTCCAATAGAGTTTAGTTATGGGTATCAAAGTAAAGGGGGCTGAATACAAATGTACCCCCCACACTTTTCACATATTTATTTGTAAAAAATGTTGAAAACCATTTATCATTTTCCTTCCACTTCACAATTTGGTGCCACTTTGTGTTGGTCTATCATAAAATCCCAATAAAATACATTTACGTTTTTAGTTGCAACATGACAAAATGTGGAAAATTTTGATGGGTATGAATACTTTTTCAAGGCACTGTATATAGGTACCCGCAATTGCACCACACACAGGGTATTTTAGGGGCCATAATTGACGGTTAGCTCTAAATTAATCACCATAAAGGCTTGTAAAGCCTATGGATACCTTGGGTTTTTTTTCACCATTTCACGGGCGCACACAAGGCTCAACATGTTTAAGATCTATTTTTTATCAAACCATCCCCATCTTTTATACAGTATTTTACCAAAAATTGTGATATTTTATCATATTTGTGTGCACTAAAACTTGTTTTAGTGAATTTTTTGCAGATTTTGAAATGCGTACGAAATTAAAAAAAAAAAAAATACAGCTAAAGTAGTGTCTATTTTTTACCGAGCCAGCCTCATCTTTTATATTTTACCAAAAAAATTTGATATTTTATTGTATTTGTGTGAACTAAAACTTGTTTTAGTGAATTTTTTTTTTCCTGGAAAAAAAATGCATTTGATGAACAGCTGTGCAAATATAGTGCAACATAAATTGCTGCTGCTATATCAGTGTTTTGTGGTTTCATATATTTTTCTAGTAAAAATAAAGAAATAAATAAATAAAAAATTATATAAAAAAATAAATAAAAATAAATGCAGATTTTGAAATATGTACGAAATTAAAAAAAAAAAAAAAATTACAGCTGAAGTGGTATCTATTTTTTATCGAGCCAGCCCCATCTTTTATATTTTACCAAAAAATGTGATATTTTATTTTATTTGTGTGCACTAAAACTTGTTTTAGTGATTTTTTTTTCCTGAAAAAACAAAATGCTTTTGATTGAACAGTTGTGGAAATATAGTGCAACATAAATTGCTGCTGCTATATGAGTGTTTGGGGGTTTCATGTAATTTTCTAGTAAAAAAAAAAAAAAATATATATATATATATATATATATATATATATATATATATAAATTTAAAAACAAATGCAGATTTTGAAATATGTACGAAATTTAAAAAAAAAAATTAAAGCTAAAGTGGTATCTATTTTTTATCGAGCCAGCCCCATCTTTTATATTTTACCAAAAATTGTGATATTTTATTGTATTTGCGTGCACTAAAACTTTGTTTAAGTGAATTTTTTTTTCCTGGAAATAAAAAAAAAATGCATTTGATGAACAGTTGTGCAAATATAGTGCATCATAAATTGCTCCTATATCAGTGTTTTGTGGTTTCATGTATTTTTCTAGTAAAAAAAATAAATAAAAAAAAAATATATAAAAAAAATAAAAATAAGTGCAGATTTTGAAATATGTACGAAATAAAAAAAAAAAAATCACAGCTGAAGTGGTATCTATTTTTTATCGAGCCAGCCCCATCTTTTATATTTTACCAAAAAATGTGATATTATATTGTATTTGTGTGCAATAAAACTTGTTTTAGTGATTTTTTTTTTCCTAAAAAAAAAATGCATTTGATTGAACAGTTGTGGAAATATAGTGCAACATAAATTGCTGCTGCTATATAAGTGTCTGAGGGTTTCGTGTAATTTTCTAGTTTAAAAAAAATAATATATATATATATATATATATATATATATATATATATATATATATATATAAATAAAAGTAAAAATAAATGAAATGCAGATTCTGAAATATGTACGAAATTTAAATAAAAAAAAAATATATATATGAGTGTCTGGGGGGTTTTTGTGTATTTTTCTAGTTAAAAAAAAATGATATATATATATACACACACATATATATATATATATATATATATATATATATATATATATATATATATATATATATATATATATATATATATATATACGTAAACTGTCGGCGCTATATAAATCCTGTATAATATATATATATATATATAATATATATATATATATATATATATATATATATATATATACATTTAAAAATAAATGCAGATTTTGAAATATGTACGAAATTTAAAAAAAATAAAAATTACAGCTGAAGTGCCAAAATAAAAACATCTGTATGATCGTTTGTAGGTCTACATTATTCGAACGAGTTGATGAAGCCCACATTCCTCCGTACGAGTTACGTCACAGCACATTTCAGAGCCATAGAAGCTGAAAAGCCAGTAAATTGCATTGAAGTTGGATTCCATCAAGCTGCGGAAATTAACTACAAAAGGCATTAAATTTTGATCCCACTTCATTAAATGTTGCACATTATATTGCTACAGATTAACAGAGATTTTCAGCCAATTAAATATGCAAAAAAAAATAAATGAATTTTGCCTTCCATCAAAGCTCAGGCGGTTTACTTCTGCATGTTCTTATTCTATGGTACGGATGAGTTGTGGATATCCTGTTCTCACTTCTGTATATGTTGTACGGTGAAAGGGAAACTCCATTACAAACCATATAAACTTTGCAAATGGAAGTTCTGAAAATGATATTCCGGGAAAAGCTACCCAGATGTGAAATGTCAAATTTTAGAAATTTTTGAATTCCGGTCAGTGAGTTTCTGTGATTCTACAAGTGGAGTGATGGAGCACTGGACTAGCTTGGATGGTAGTTCATAGCGATAAACTTCTTTTAAAGGGGTAACCCATTCCAGAAACATGGAAAAAAAAATTAAAAAAATAAAAATAATAATACATTAAAAAAAAAAAAAGCTATTAAAAAAAAAAAAAAAAAATTGAAATTCAAAAACTCATAGCTTGGTAATAATTTTGTTGGCATAAGCTTCTTTTAAGGTGAATCCCATTCTAATATATAAATATATATATGATATATATAGTATTAAAAAAAAAGAACAAAAACACAAATAATAATTAAAAAAAATAGACTTGTGATAATTTGTAGGGATGAGCTTCTTTTAGGGGAATCCCATACCAGTACACATAAAAAAATAATAATAAATAAATAAAAAGTAAAAATTATAAAAAAAAATAACAAAAACTCTTAAAAACTCTTAAAAAACATAGCTTGTTGCTATTTCATAGCAATACGCATCTTTTAAGGGGAATCCCATTCCAGACAAAAAAAAAACAAATAAAAATAATACATTTAAAAAAAAGAAAAGCAATAAAAATAATAAAAAAATAGAAATTCAAAAATTCATAGCTTCATAATAATTTGTTGGCATAAGCTTCTTTTAAGGTGAATCCCATTCTAACATATATATATTATATATAATATAAAAAAAAGAACAAAAACACAAATAATAATAAAAATAAAAAAAATAGTTAAAACAAAAACTCATAAAAATTCAAAAACTCATAGACTTGTGATAATTTGTAGGGATGAGCTTCTTTTAAGGTGAGTCCCATTCTAATATATATATTATATATATAATATATAAAAAAAGAACAAAAACACAAATAATAATAAAAAAATTAAAATAGTTTAAACAAAAACTCATTAAATATCTAAAACTCATAGACTTGTGATAATTTGTAGGGATGAGCTTCTTTTAAGGGGAATCCCATACCAGTACACATAAAAAAAAAAGTAAAATTATTTTAAAAAAATAACAAAAACTCTTAAAAAACATAGCTTGTTGCTATTTCATAGCAATACGCATCTTTTATGGGGAATCCCATTCCAGAACATAGAAAAAAACAAAAACAAATACAAATAATACATTTAAAAAAAAAAAGCAATAAAAAAAAATAAAAAAATAGAAATTCAAAAATTCATAGCTTCATAATAATTTGTTGACATAAAGCTTCTTTTAAGGTGAATCCCATTCTAATATATGTATAGAAAAAGAACAAAAACACAAATAATAATAATAAAAAAATGTAAATAGTAAAAAACAAAAAAAACATAAAAATTCAAAAACTTATTGTGATAATTTGTAGGGATGAGCTTCTTTTAAGGGGAATCACATAAAAAAATTAAAAAAAATATTTTTTAATATTTTTACTTTTTATTTATAACAAAAATTCCTAAAAAACATAGCTTGTTGATATTTCATAAGAATAAGCATCTTTTAAGGGGAATCCCATTCCAGTACATGTAAAAAAAATATATATATATATATAATAATAATATCAGCTTTGCACATCTAGACAGGGACATTTTTGCCCATTCTTCTTTACATAATATCTCAAGCTCTGTCAGATTGGATGGAGAGCGTCTGTGAACAGCAATTTTCAAGTCTTGCCACAGATTCTCAATGTGATTTAGGTCTGGACTGTGACTGGGCCATTCTAACACATGAATTTGCTTTGATCTAAACCATTCCAATGTAGCTCTGGCTGTATGTTTAGGGTCGTTGTCCTGCTGGAAGGTGACATTTGTAGGGATAAGCTTCTTTTAAGGGGAATCCCATTCTAATATATGTATTAAAAAAAAGAACAAAAACACAAATAATAATAAAAAAATTTAAATAGTTCAAACAAAAACTCATAAAAATTCAAAAACTCATAGACTTGTAATAATTTGTAGGGATAAGCTTTATTTTAAGGGGAATCCCATACCAGTACACATAAAAAAAAAAAAAAAATATTTTTTAATAATCTTACTTTTTCTTTATAAAAAAAAAAAACCTCTTAAAAAACATAGCATGTTGATATTTCATAGGAATAAGCATCTTTTAAGGGGAATCCCATTCCAGTACATGTAAATAAATAAATAATAATAATAATAATAATAATAATAATAATAAAAACAATTGAAAATAATTAAAAAAAACTCATAAAAATTCCAAAACTCATAGCTTCGTGATAATTCATAGGGATAAGATTCTTTTAAAGGGAATATCAGTAACAGTTCTAATTGTATAGAATGATTGTTATACTGTGGTGGCTTACTATTGCCCATTGCAGCCCCAATGGGGTTTCTGGGGGTGTCAACTTGTATGATGAGAAAGGATGAGAGCTCCAAGCTGTAGGAACCTAACGAGGACCAAAGCAAGTGTGAACAAGCTCTTAGACTTCAGTAGGGTTTTGGTGTCATGTTCAGTGTTCACAGACTGCCCCCTGGATTTTCCAAACCTCCCGACATTCCAACTTCGCTCAGTTTGTGTCAGGGCTGGGCTCAGCCCTTCCTTCTCTGAGCTGGCCGCTCTGCTGTCAGCTAATTGCCAGCTCCCATCTCTCCACAGTGACTCACCTGTTGATGATATCCTGCTCGTCAGTCCTGCCTACTTAAGCCATCCAGCCCAGATGATCTCTGCCTTCTCCTTGGTCACATCTCTAGAGGCGCTCTCCTGTGTTCCTGTTAAAGACTTGCTTGGCTGACATTCCTTCTGGCACCACATCCTGCTTGCTGTTCTACTACACTCATTTCCGGCTCCCTGATGTTTTGGCTTGTCTGACTATCCGTTCTGGTTCCTGAACTCTGGCTATGTTTTGACAATGTTTACCCCATTTACCTTTTTTTACTATTATTATTAAACAAGTGAGAATTAACTGTACTTGTTTCTGACAGTTTCCCTTATCCATAGTAGGGCTAATTGTATAGAATGATTATTATAATGTGGCGGTTCACTAATGCCCGTTGCAGCCCCAATGGGGTTTCAAGGGGCGTCAGCTTGTATGATGAGAAAGGATGAGAGCTCCAAGCTGTATTATTATTATTATTCGCGATTTATATAGCGCCAACAGTTTACACAACGCTTTACAATATAAAAGGGAGACAATAGAGTTATAATACAATGAAATACAAGAGGATTAAGAGGGCCCTTTGGCAGAAGAGCTTACAATCTAATAGGGTGGGGCAGGTGGTACAAAAGGTTGTAACTGTGTGGAATGAGCTGATGGAAGTGGTAAAAGATTAGTTGGAGAAGTGATAGGCTTCCCTAGGAACCTAATAAGGACCAAAGCAAGTGTGAAGGAGCCCTTAGACTTCAGTAGGGTTCAGTGTCATGAAAGGATGAGAGCCCCCAGCTGTAGGGGTTAGTCCAGATATTGGTCCAATTTGATTTTTTTTTTTTTACATTTTTATTGGATGTGTTTTATAGCAGAAAGTAAAAAAAAATATTATTTTTTTTCAAAATTTTTTTTTTTTTTATCACAAAAAATATAAAACCCAGTGGAGATCAAATACCACCAAAATAAATCTCTATTTGTATATATAAAAAAAATAATAATAATATATATAATTGTGTAGTCATGCAGCACTGTACCCAAACAAAATATATATATATATAATTTTTTTTTGGATACAGTGCTGCATGACTACACAATTACCAGTTGAAGAAACGCAGTGCTAAATAGCAAAAAAAAATGGCCTGGTCATAAAAAGGGTAAAATATTCCAGAGCTCAAAGTTTAGCAGCTTATCGCAAATAAATAAATAAATAAAAAATTGCAGAGGTGATTAAATGCCACCAAAAGAAAGCTCGATTTGTAGAAAAATATTGAGTAAAAATGTAAAAAAACATATATTTTTTTTTCTTCTAAATTATAGTTTATATCACAACAAATAAAAAAACGCAGTAGTGATCAAATACCTCCAAAAGAAATCTCTATTTGTGTGACAAAAAAAATGATATCAATTTTGTTTGGATACAGTGCTGCATGACCACACAATTACCAGTTGAAGAAACGCAGTGCTAAATAGCAAAAAAATGGCCTGGTCATAAAAGGGGTAAAATATTCCAGAGCTCAAAGTTTAGCAGCTTATCGCAAAAAAAAATAAAAAATTGCAGAGGTGATTAAATACCTCCAAAATAAAGCTCTATTTCTAGAATAATAATTATATAAATGATATCAATTATTATAAATATAAAGTACAGTGTTGCATGACCGCGCAATTGTTAAAGTAACGCAGTGCCACAAAAGAAAAAAAAAATGGCCTGGTCATGAAGTGGGGGGGGAAATCTTCCGGAGCTCTAGTGGTTAACTTTTCTTGACATTCATTCTCAAAAGAGTAAATAAATGAAGTCTCTGTTAAACGGCACCGGTGACACGCCATTGTTGACGCGCGTCATCACCGAAACAAACCTTCGTGGGAATTAAGATGGTTTCTGGAAACTTTTGTCAGGGACCGAATCGATCGATCGCCAAACTTCCCTTTCCTGCCGGCCGCGAGCTTTCAGTTGCCCTTTGTTCGGACTCGTCGCCCCCTTTCTCCTGCGACGTTATTGGATTTTGGTTTGCCCATAAATACATTGACAAAGTGCTGTTTGCTTTGTTTTCATTATATCTGTATTAAATTTATAACAATGAAATCTATGGCGGTGATTAATAGGATGCGGAGTGTTTTTGCCTCATGAGCCATTGATTTCCTATACCAATTTCACAGCGGAGAAAAAAGGATCATGAATAACTTCTTCTTTTTTTGTCAAATTCAAAATAACAGCGTCGGGTCTTCACATTATAAGTCCTGGAGGAGGACGAGAGAGAGAAAGAGAGAGAAAGTGAGAATGAGAGAGAGAGAAAGGGGGAGAGAGAGAGAGAGGGGGAGAGAGAGAGAGAGAGAGAGAGAGAGAGAGAGAGAGAGAGAGAGAATGAGAGAGAGAGAGAGAGAGAGAGAGAGAACAAGAGAAAGAGAGAGAGAGAACAAGAGAGAGAGAGAGAGAGAGAGAGAACGAGAGAGAGAGAACAAGAGAGAGAGAGAGAGAGAGAACGAGAGAGAGAGAGGGAGAATGAGAGAGAGAGAGAGAAAGAGAGAGAGAACGAGAGAGAGAACGAGAGAGAGTACGAGAGAGAGTACGAGAGAGAGTGAACGAGAGAGAGAGAGAAAGAGAGAAAGAGAGAGAGAACGAGAGAGAGAGAGAGAGAACGAGAGAGAGAACGAGAGAGAGAACGAGAGAGAGAACGAGAGAGAGTGAACGAGAGAGAGAACGAGAGAGAGAGAGAACGAGAGAGAGAGAGAATGAGAGAGAGAGAGAGAGAGAACGAGAGAGAGAGAGAATGAGAGAGAGAGAGAAAGAGAGAGAGAATGAGAGAGAGAGAGAGAGAGAGAGAGAGAACAAGAGAAAGAGAGAGAGAGAACAAGAGAGAGAGAGAGAGAGAGAGAACGAGAGAGAGAGAACAAGAGAGAGAGAGAGAGAGAGAACGAGAGAGAGAGAGGGAGAATGAGAGAGAGAGAGAGAAAGAGAGAGAGAACGAGAGAGAGAACGAGAGAGAGTACGAGAGAGAGTACGAGAGAGAGTGAACGAGAGAGAGAGAGAAAGAGAGAAAGAGAGAGAGAACGAGAGAGAGAGAGAGAGAACGAGAGAGAGAACGAGAGAGAGAACGAGAGAGAGAACGAGAGAGAGTGAACGAGAGAGAGAACGAGAGAGAGAGAGAACGAGAGAGAGAGAGAATGAGAGAGAGAGAGAGAGAGAACGAGAGAGAGAGAGAATGAGAGAGAGAGAGAAAGAGAGAGAGAACGAGAGAGAGAGAGAAGAGAGAGAGTGAACGAGAGAGAGAACAAGAACGAGAGAGAGAGAGAACGAGAAAGAACAAGAGAGAAAGAGAAAGAGAGAGAGAACTCTACATGACACTGAGGTGAAGTTCCTGCTGTATGCGGATGACCTCCTACTTTTGACACCTACAGAAAGGCCTACAAGACAGCCTGGAAGTGCTGGGGAAATACAGTACCACATGGGCACTACCAATCAACTCAAGTAAAACAAAAATCATCATGGTGTTTCAAAAGAAATATACTAAACCAACAAGGAGCCCTTCCTTTACATTAAACAACTGCACTGTTGATGAAACTAACAGCTACACATACCTCGACTTAGAAATTAACAAATCAGGAAGTTTCAAGCCAGCCATAGAGGCACTAAAAGACAAGGCATGCAGAGCCTTCTATGCCATCAGGAGACAGCTGTACCACCTACAGTAAAACCACCAGTGAGGGTCTGGCTCAGAATATTTGATAGTGTCATCACCCAATTCTTCTTTATGGCAGTGAAGTTTGGGGTCCTGTCACCTACCCAGACCAATTCAAATGGAACCCCAGCCCAACAGAAATATTCCATATGGAATTCTGCAAGCACCTCCTCCAAGTCCATCGGAGCACCTCCAACAGAAGAGGGCGCTATCATACTGGGACCACCTACAAAACAGCAGTCCCAACTCATACCACCATAAAGCCTTACTGAACAGTAAGGACCAGTCCAAGCCGTGTGGCCTGCAACAACTCATCAACACCTTGTCTATCCCAAACTCTCAACAATGCGGCCTGACAAAATCTCAAATAAGAGAGAGAGAGAGAGAGAAGAGAGAGAGAGAGAGAGAGAGAGAGAGAGAGAGAGAGAGAGAGAGAGAGAGAGAGAGAGAGAGAGAGAGAGAGAGAGAGAGAGAGAACGAGAGAGAGAGAGAGAGAGAGAGAGACAGAGAGAGAGAGAGAGAGAGAGAGAGACAGAGAGAGAGAGAGAGAGAGAACGAGAACGAGAGAGAGAGAAGAGATAGAGAGAGAGAGAGAACGAGATAGAGAGAGAGAGAGAGAGAGAGAGAGAGAGAGAGAGAGAGAGAGAGAGAGAGAGAGAACGAGTGAGAACGAGAGAGAGAGAGAAGAGATAGAGAGAGAGAGAATGAGAGAGAGAGAGAGAGAGAGAGAGAGAGAGAGAGAGAAGTGAGAGAGAGAGAGAAGAGATAGAGAGAGAAGAGATAGAGAGAGAAGAGAATGAGAGAGAGAGAATGAGGGAGAGGGAGAGAGAGGGAGAGAGAGAGAGAGAGAGAGAGAGAGAGAGAGAGAGAGAGAGAGAGAGAGAGAGAGAGAGAGAGAGAGAGAGAACGAGAGAGAGAGAGAGAGAGAGAGAGAAGAGATAGAGAGAGAGAGAGGGAGAGAGAGAACGAGATAGAGAGAGAGAGAGAGAGAGAGAGAAGACAGAGAGAGAAAACGAGAGAGAGAGAGAGACCAAACTGTCTGATGGAACTTTCCAACATTCCTAAGGCATTGTTCACTTTTGATAAAAAAATAAATAAATGTAGCAATGCTGATCTCATGATTAACCATTTCAACCTCGAAAGGTTTACTGTAAAACATATTGAAAAAAAGGACCTCTTAGACTTTAACCACTTGACCTCTGGAAGATTTACCCCCCCTTCCTGACTTTATTTTGCATGCAGCACTGCGTTACTTTAACCACTTGCTTACTGGGCACCTAAACCCCCCTCCTGCCCAGACCAATTTTCAGCTTTTAGCGCTGTCACACTTTTAACCAAAATATATTTGCGGTCATATAAGACTGTACCAAAATGAAATTTTATAATTTTATTCCCACAAATAGAGCTTTCTTTGGTGGCATTCGATCACTTCTGGGTTTCTTATTCTTTGTTAAAAAATTTTTTAAAAGACCGAAATCAAAAAAAAAAATACAAAACCGTTTTATATTTTGTTAATAAATTTTGAAAACAGGTAATTTTTCTCCTTCATTGATGTACGCTGATAAGGCTGCACTGAGGGGCACTGATAGGCTGCATTGATGGGCACTAATAGGCGGAACTGATGAGGTGGCACCTGTGGGCATTAATAGGTGGCACTGAAGGGCACTAATAGGTGGCACTGATGGGTGGCACTGATAGCTGGCACTGATGGGCACTGATGGGTGGTAGTGATTGGCACTGATGGGTGGCACTGATGGCCATTGATAGGTGGCACTGAAGGGCACTAATGTGTGGCACTGGTAGGTGGCACTGATAGCTGGCACTGATGGGCACTGATGGGCACTGATGGGTGGCAGTGATGGGCACTGATCAGCACTGGTAGATGACACTGATAGACAGCACTGCTAGGTGGCACTGATGAGGCACTGATTGGCACCACTGGTGGGCATTGATAGGTGGCACTGATTGCTGGCAGTTTTATTTACTGGTGGGCACTGAGTCATGGCACTGTGTGGGCACTGAGTTGTGGCACTGTGGGCACTGGAAGGTGGCACTGGCAGGCGATACTGGGGAGCACAGATGAGGCAGCTTCGCCTCTTCCTCTTCCTTCCGATGTCCCTTGCACAGAAGCCGGTGATGGGCTTTTTTTTTCTGCTCATGCTGTTAGCATGAGCAGAAAAATAAAAAGATTACCGATCTTCTGTTTACATCATGTGATCAGCTGTCATTGGCTGACAGCTGATCACGTGGTAAGGGGCCGGGATCGACCCCTTCTCCGATCTGTGATCACCCGAGTATCATTGACTTGGTGATCACAGCGCGCGCCCTGATGGGGGGGCGTCTATTGGCAAAGTAGATCCGGGCTGTAGCCGTCATTCCTCTATAGCGCGGATCTGAAGGGGTTAACTGACATTGCGCGGTCGTGCGACGCTGTACCCGAACAAAACTAAATGTCCTTTTTTTCCCACAAATAGGAGTTTTCTTTTGGTGCTATTTGATCACCTCTGCGGTTTTTATTTTTTTTTTCATTCCAAATTTGTTTTTGTTTTTTTTAACAAATGTTGACAAATTTGTTAATTGGAAATATCCAAAATTAATGAAAACCCGTTTAATGAAATTTCCCGAATATTCGTATATTCTTAATTTAATAAATTTGCAAATCGTAAATTTTTTAATTCGAAATCCGAAAAGTGGAATATCTGAAATAATACTACTGTAATAATAACTTAACTATTACTAACTATTAAATTATAGGTTTTGGAACTTCTTTCAAATTTGGCTGTTAGTGAACGTAACAAATACGAATTTATATGAAGTTGCGAATTATCCGAAATAATGAATGTCGCATCTAAATGAATGGAACGTAACAAATTATTATTAATAAGTAGCAATGATGATAATAAAAACTTTTCATTATTATTATTATTATTATTATTATTAATAATTTGTTCTGTTCCATTTGTTTACATGCGGCATTTGTTATTTTGGATGATTCGGAACTTCGGATAAATTCGTATTCGTTACGTTCACTAACAGCCAAATTTGAAAGGAAATTCCAATACCTATAATTTAATATAGTTAGTTATTATTAGTTAGTCTTTCAATTCTTTTTTCTTTTTGGATTTTCGAATTTAAGAATTTTCAAACTTCTGAATTTTTGATTACCAATTTATAGATTTACAAATTGTGATCATAACGAATGACCCGAAAAACAAACAAACAAACAAACAAAACAAAAATGAATGAAACTAAAACAAACTCAGTGCACTTGTCTAGTTTATAGTTACATAGTAGGTGAGGCCGAAAAAAGACACAAGTCCATCAAGTCCAACCTATGTGTGTGATTATATGTCAGTATTACATTGTATATCCCTGTATGTTGCGGTCATTCAGGTGCTTATCTAATGCCCCGTACACACGGTCGGACTTTGATCGGACATTCCAACAACAGAATCCATGGATTTTTTCCGACAGATGTTGGCTCAAACTTGTCTTGCATACACACGGTCACACAAAGTTGTCGGAAAATCTGATCATTCTGAACGCGGTAATGTAAAACACGTACGTCGGGACTATAAACGGGGCAGTGGCCAATAGCTTTCATCTCTTTATTTATTCTGAGCATGTGTGGCACTTTGTCCATCGGATTTGTGTACACACGATCGGAATTTCGGACAACAGATTTTGTTGTCGGAAAATTTTATCTCCTGCTGTCCAACTTTGTGTGTCAGAAAATCAGATGGAAAATGTGTGATGGAGCCTACACACGGTCGGAATTTCCGACAACAAGGTCCTATCACACATTTTCTGTCGGAAAATCCGACCGTGTGTACGGGGCATTATAGTTTCTTGAAACTATCGATGCTCCCTGCTGAGACCACTGCCTGTGGAAGGGAATTCCACATCCTTGCCGCTCTTACAGTAAAGAACCCTCTACGTAGTTTAAGGTTAAACCTCTTTTTTTCTTATTTTAATGAGTGGCCAAGAGTCTTGTTAAATTCCCTTTCGCGGAAAAGTGTTATCGCTATTGTGGGGTCACCAGTACGGTATTTGTACATAGCTCACGGTCAGCCCTCTTGTAATTTGTATGCAGCCATTCGGTTGTTATTAGAAGCATCGAGAGGGGACATCCATCCCTCCTGCTGCCTTCCTCAGCTCGCCCCGGGCTCTCCTTTCCCAACGGGCGACCCAAAACTACTAGCCGGCATGTCCACCGGCTGGCCAGAGACCCAAAGAAATCTGGGATCGGCTTTGATCGGGTTTTCGGATGTGGTGACCCAGAAGTGACAACATAACATCCCTTCCGGTTTAATGGAGTCTTAAAGGCGCCGGTTTAAAAAAAAAAAGTAAAGTACTCAAAAACGTCAATCTTGACATTTTAAATGCTTTCACAGGCAAAGGAGGGATTTTGGAAAAAGGTAAACCTCAATAGTGGGATTTTAAAGGCAATTGGGAAAACTATAGAAAGAAGTGTTTATAGAAAAATGAATAAAAAATTGAATTTATTTGTACAAAGTTAAAAATAGATAATAATAGAAGATATACAAAAAGGTAATCACACAGGTAACATAATCAAGAATAGTATTTAACAATTGAGGCAAAAACAGTCCGAGGGGTTTTGGGTCTTATAGACCCAGATCTCTCCATAAAGAGGACCTGTCACCACCTATTGCTGTCACAGGGATGTTTACATTTCTTGTGACAGCAATAAAAGTGATCATTTTTTTTTTTTAAAACACAATTTATTAATATAAAAATAAATAAAAGAAAAAAGAAAAAAAACATTTAAAGCGCCCCCGTCCCCGCGAGCTCGTGCAGCAAAGAAAACGCATACGGAAGTCGCACCCGCATATGTAAACGGTGTTTCAAATCACACATGTGAGGTATCGCCGCGATCGTCAGAGCGGGAGCAATAATTCTAGCACTAGACCTCCTCTGTAACTCTAACCTGGTAACTGTAAAAAAAAATTTAAAGCGTCGCCTATGGAGATTTTTAGGTACTGTAGTTTGTCACCATTCCACCAGTGCGTGCAATTATAAAGTGTGACATGTTAGGTATCTATTTACTCGGCGTAACATCAAATTCAAAATAACAGCGTCGGGTCTTCACATTATAAGTCCTGGAGGAGGACGAGAGAGAGAAAGAGAGATAAAGTGAGAACGAGAGAGAGAGAGAGAGAGAGAAGGAGAGCGAGAGAGAGAAGGAGAGAGAGGAGAGAGAGAGAGAGAGAGAGAGAGAGAGAGAGAGAGAGAGAGAGAGAGAGAGAAAAGAGAAAAAAAAGAGAATGAGAGAGAAAAAGAGAAAGAGATAAAAAGAGAAAGAGAGGAAAAGAGAAAGAGAGAGAAAAAGAGAAAGAGAGAAAAAGAGAAAGAGAGGAAAAGAGAAAGAGAGGAAAAGAGAAAGAGAAAAGGAGAGATAGAGAGAGAGAGAAAGAGTGAGAGAGAGAGAACGAGAAAGAACAAGAGAGAGAGAACTCTACATGACACTGAGGTGAAGTTCCTGCTGTATGTGGATGTCCTCCTACTTTTGTCACCAACAGAGAAAGGCCTACAAGACAGCCTGGAAGTGCTGGAGAAATACAGTGCCACATGGGCACTACCAATCAACTCAAGTAAAACAAAAATCATGGTGTTTCAAAAGAAATATACTTAACCAACAAGAAGCCCTTCCTTTACATTAAACAACTGCACTGTTGATGAAACTAACAGCTACACATACCTCGACTTAGAAATTAACAAATCAGGAAGTTTCAAGCCAGCCATAGAGGCACTAAAAGACAAGGCATGCAGAGCCTTCTATGCCATCAGGAGACAGCTGTACCACCTACAGTAAAACCACCAGTGAGGGTCTGGCTCAGAATATTTGATAGTGTCATCACCCCAATTCTTCTTTATGGCAGTGAAGTTTGGGGTCCTGTCACCTACTCAGACCAATCCAAATGGAACCCCAGCCCAACAGAAATATTCCATCTGGAATACTCCATCGGAGCACCTTCAACAGAAGAGGGCGCTATCATACTGGGACCACCTACAAAACAGCAGTCCCAACTCATACCACCATAAAGCCTTACTGAACAGTAAGGACCAGTCCAAGCCGTGTGGCCTGCAACAACTCATCAACACCTTGTCTATCCCAAACTCTCAACATTGCGGCCTGACAAAATCTCAAATAAAAAACATAATGAATGACTCCAAAGAAAAACATGTTGGAGAATGGAGAAATGAGCTAACAAACTCCAATAAACTAACTGTTTACCAGTCACTGCAGAGAGGCTACAAACTGGCGGTGCTAGAAGACCCCAAAGACAGACAGACCCTGAGCCTGTACAGACCGATCGCCCACAGCCTGGAAATCGAATTAGGACGGCACAGACAGACCTACAAGCCCAGGGAGAGTAGACTGTGCCAGCAATGTGACCAGGAGGTCCTGGAGGATGAGGACCATTTCCTGCTACATTACCCAAAGTACTTATCAGTGAGGGACACTCACTTCCAGAGACTCTCCACTCTCATCCCAGACTTCAATTCTATAGAAGAGAAGAGGAAACTCCAAATTCTAGAGAGAGAGAGAGAGATAGAGAGAGAGAGCTGTCACTATTTGAACGACAATTACTCAGTCATACAACACTGTACCCAAATGAAATTTTTTATAATTTTCCCCACAAATAGAGCTGTCTTTTGGTGGCATTTGATCACCTCTGGGTTTTTTATTTTTTTGTTAAGAAAATTAAAAAATGCCGAATTAAAAAAAAAAAAAATACAAAACCATTTTATATTTTGTTAATACATTTTGCAAACAAGTAATTTTTCTCCTTCATTGATGTATGCTAATGAGACTACACTGATGGGCACCGATAGGCTGCATTGATGGGCACTGATAAGGCTACACTGATGGGCACTGATGGGTGGCACTGATGGGCAGCACTGAAGGCCATTGATACGTGGCACTGAAGGGCACTAATAGGTGGCACTGATAGGTGACATTGATAGTTGGCACTGATGGGCACTGATGGGTGGCAATGATGGGCACTGATAGGCACTGATTGGTGACACTGGTAGGCAGCACTGCTAGTTGGCACTGATGAGGCACTGATTGGCACCACTGGTGGGCATTGCTAGATGGCACTCATGGCCATTGATAGATGGCACCGAAGGGCACTAATAGGTGGCACTGATAGGTGACACTGATAGCTGGGACTGATGGGAACTGATGGGTGGCAATGATGGGCACTGATGGGCACTGATCGGTGACACTGGTAGGCAGCACTGCTAGGTGGCACTGATGAGGCACTGATTGGCACCACTGGTGGGCATTGCTAGATGGCACTCGTGGCCATTGATAGATGGCACCGAAGAGCACTAATAGGTGGCACTGATAGGTGACACTGATAGCTGGCACTGATGGGCACTGATGGGTGGCACTAATGGGCACTGATGGGTGGCAATGATGGGCACTGATGGGTGGCGGTGATGGGCACTGATCAGTGACACTGATAGGCAGCACTGCTAGGTGGCACTGATGAGGCACTGATTGGCAGCACTCCTGGGCAATAATAGGTGGCACTGATTGCTGGCACTTATGTACTGGTGTGCACTGATTGGTGGGCACTGGTAGGTGGCACTGGCAGGTGGTACTGGTGGGTACATATGAGGCGGCTTCGCCTCTTCCTCTTTGGGACTGATGTCCCTTCAACAGAAGCCGGTGATCAGCTTTTTTTTCTCCTCACGCTTTCAACGTGAGAAGAAAAAAAAAACGATTACCGATCTTCTGTTTACATCACATGATCAGCCGTCATTGGCTGACAGCTGATCACGTGGTAAGGGGCCGGGATCGACCCCTTACTCTGATCTGTGATCAGCCGAGTCTCATTGACTCGGTGATCACAGCGCGCTGCGCGCGCCCCTCAGGGGGGGCGTGGCGAGCGTGCAAAGGGGAGGACGTCTACTGGCAGTCGCCCGTCAAAGTAGATCCGTGCTGTAGCCGTCAATCGACTATAGCGCGGATCTGAAGGGGTTAAAGTCCACCTGAGCGGGGACTCAAGTCGACCACAACATCCGGAGCGGAACCAAGCCAGCCACAGAGGCTGGAAAAACCTGGGCCGATTCCGGTTCAGTCTAAAAATAGACAGTCTTAAAATAGAACGCATGCAAGGTGAAATATATACCGATTATCCATTACCTTACCTTGTATACCGTCACAATATATATATATATATGTACATCAATCAAAAACATTTTTTAAAGTGCCCCCGTCCCCTGTGCTATTCAGTTCGCATTTGCAGCGCTTTACAAATCATTCATTCATTCATTCATTCATTCATTCAAGAGTTTGCATCGGTCCCGAAAACAAGCAAAACCGCGATCGTCCCACATATGTGAGGTATCACCACAAAGATCAGCTCATGGGTAGTAATTCTAGCACCAGACCTCCTCTATACATCTAAAGTGGTAACCTGTAAGGGCTTTTAAAGTGTTTCCTAGGGATAGTAAAATGTAGGTGGTTTGTCGCTGTTGTGCAGTCGTGCACAATTTTAAAGCGTGACATGTTTGGTATCTATTTACTTGGCGTGATGTCATCTTTTATACTTTACAAAAAAATTGGGATATGTATTGTTTTGTTTTTTTTTTTTTTGCAATAACATGTAAAAAAAGTGTTTTTTTTTCCCAAAAAACTGTTTGAAAAACCGCTGCGCAAATACCGTGTGACATAAAAAAATTGCAAAATCCACCAATTTATTCTCTAGGGCCTCTGTTTTTAAAAAAAATGTATAAGGTTTGGGGATTCTAACAAATTTTCTAGCAAAAAAAAAAAAAATTATTTTCACATGTAAACTAAAGGTTCCAGAAAATCCCTGGTCTTCTAGTGTTTAAGGGAAAAAAATGCTGTAACCTCTGAAAATGGTAGTCTCATATGGACACTGACAGACGTAAGGACCGACTGCACAGAGAGAGGCAATGTTTACAAGAAAGCAACAATCTGTAAGAAAACTAAGAAGGATTTGCGCTGTTTCCGTGAAACGGGATGTGTCAGGTAACGTTCCAAAGATGTGAAAATATGACAATCAGAGAAGTAATTTCCTTTGTTTGTGTATATTGTGAGATCGCACATGGAATTCCTGCTATAAACAAAGCTTCTGGGACAGGAAGGGTAAGACAACCGCCTTCTGATATTCTTTATTAAGCAGCAATTAGCGCAAACTCCGCAAGACGAGACATCTCCGGAAATATCTGAGCAATGGGACGCATAGCGTGGACTCTGCTGCCATCTATGGGATTCTAACTTTTCTCTTCTGCTAAATTGAAATCATTTTTTATTACAGACGGGTTTTAAGGTTCCAACACATCACCGCCCAAAGGTGGAGGGTCTGCTGTGTACTGCGCGCTCGCCGTCCAGCTTTAAATTGTTTCAACCCTTTTCGTGACCAAAGGCCATTGATGCCTAGGTGCCAAAACCAAATTTGGCATTCATTCGACTAATTTGCATACCTACATATTTTTTTTTATATATTTTTGAGATCACATAATGCTTTCATTTTATACAGTGTTTTCGCACAAAAAAAAATTATTTTTATTTTTTTTATATTACTGAAAAACCTGTTGCACTATCAATATAAAGTGCATAAATTCATAACAATTAATCAATCAAGTAAACATTGACATACAGTGGGGGGAAAATAATGATTTGATCCCCTGCAGACTTTGTAACTTTGTGAGTTTGGCCACTTACAAAAGAAATGAATCATTTTTATCAGAGGTGTATCTTAAATGATAGAGACAGAATATCAACCAAAAATCCAGAAAAAAAACACATGCTATAAATTAAATTGAAGTTCAGTGAGGAAAATAAGTATTTGATCCCCAAGCAAACATGACTGTGTACAGCACTTGGTGGAGAAACCCTTGTTAGCAAGCACAGAGGTCAGACGTTTCTTGTAGTTGGTGACCAGGCAAACATCTCAGGAGGGATTTTGGTCCAATCTTCTTTACAGATCTTCTCTAAATCCTTAAGGTTTCTTGGCTGTCTCTTTGCAACTCAAAGTTTCAGCTCCCTCCATAAATTTTCTTTAGAATTCAGATCTGGAGACTCGCTAGGCCACTCCATTTAATGTGCTTCTTCTTGAGACACTCCTTTGTTGCCTTGGCGGTATGTTTTGGGTCATCGTCATGCTGGAAGACCCATCCAACACCCATCTTCTGTGTTCTGGCTGAGGGAAGAAGGTTCTCACCCAAAGGTTCTACAATACATGGCCCCCGTCCATTGGCCCCCTCAAAGCGGCAAAGTCGGTCTGTACCTTTAGCAGAGAAACAGCCCTAAAGTATCATGTTATCAGCTCCGTTCTTGACTGTAGGGATGGTTAGCATTTTTCTTCCTCCAAACGCGGCGAGTTGAGTTGATGCCAAAGAGCTCAATTTTGGTCTCATCTGACCACAACACTTTCTCCCAATCCTTCTCTGAATTATTTAGATGTTCATTGGCATGACTGTACATGTACTTTCTTGAGGAGGGGACTCACCGTGTTTGGAGGAAAAAAAAATGCTGACTATGACCCTAAGAACACCATCTCTACAGTCAAGCACAGAGGTGGAAACATTATGCTTTGGGGTTTTTTCACTGCTAAAAGGTACAGGCTGACTTTGCCACATTGAGGGGCCAATGGACGGTGCCATGTATTGTAAAATCTTGGATGAGAACCTTCTTCCCTCAGCCAGAACACTGAAGATGGGTCGTGGATGGGTCTTCCAGCATGACAATGACCCGAAACATACCGCCAAGGCAACACAGGAGTGGCTCAAGAAGAAGCGCGTTAGTGCCATGGAGTGTTCTAGCCAGTCTCATTTTTTTTGTATTTATTTTACTTTTTATTCTTACACTGTCCCTTTATTTTATTAATTTTCACTGATCACTTTTTTCCAATTACAAGGAATGTAAGCGTCCCTGGTAATAGAAATAAGCATGACAGGTCCACTTTATTGAGAGATCTGGGGTCTCAAAAAGACCCCAGATCTCTCATATACCTTTAAAAACAAAAGAAAAAACTTTTATTTTTTTTACAGTTTGACTTAAGAAAAAAATAATAACTTGTTTATGTCCGAGAACCAGAAGTGATGTCAGAGGTCACTCAAGGGCAAAGAGCCAAGTGGGGCCCATCTTGACCTCACTCGACAACCTGCCCAGCAAAAGGCTGCATCGGATCACTTCCAGGCATTACCGACGGCTCTGGTATGGTAAGTCCGGAAACAACAGGGAAGTGGTGGGGGTGGGGGGTCAACCTCTCCTGCCTCCTCTAAAAGTGATCCCGCGGAAAATGTGCCCACAGGACCACCTTTATCTAACGCGGAATCGCCCATAGTGAAAAACGATACCGGGGTTGTGGCAGCTAGCTGCTTCCATGAAACTGGTATTAAACGTCAAAGTAATGACGTATTTTTACTATGGGCCAGTCGGCAATTTATTATTATTTTAACCACTTTCCCTTTTATTTTTATTATAGGCTGACAAATGTGCAAAAATATAAATAAATAAATAACCTTTTTTTTTTTTTTTTTTTAAATGCATTATTAGTTTAACTACTTTCCCTCTAGAGTGTTTTTTTTTTCACACATGTTAAAAACTGCGATAAAAAAATCCTAAAAATGATATATGTTTAGAATGTAGTCGTCCTATAGAATAAAAAAGATGAAAGTTCCAATTTTTTTATTAATATCTATTTTTTTTAAATATTTGTGCAACTGCTTATCAAATCTATATTTTTTCAGGAGAAGAAAACAAAACACTAAAATAAAAAATAATGAAAAAAAATACAATTTTAGTTTATACAAATACACTTTAATCCCCTTTTTTTTTTTTGTAGAAAATAAAACATGAGGTAGTGTTGTGTAAATAATAAGGCACGCCTCAAAACTGTGCCCACTAAATGATGGTACCCCATATTAGCAATAGGTAACGCTTTAAAATTCCTTTTTCCTTTTTAAATCCCAATCCAATATGTGTTGTACAATTGTTTACATATATGTGGTTACCCAATTTGAATTCTTGGGTGTGTGCGCAGGGCGATGAGGATGCTTTTCTCATTCTTTTTTTATTACTTTTATTTATTTTATTATATTTACATTTTTTTTAACATTCTCTCTCTTAAACCTAAACTTATCTTGCTCTGCCCCCTCCACCCTCCCTTGAAATTTATTATAGATTTGTATTTATTTATTTTTAAAATTGCAATTATGAAAGGGCAGAGCATAAAATAGTGCTGTGTACAAACAATCTCTATGATGCCCACATCAAAGATGGCTGACATGCATGCGTGGTGAGGTACTTCCTGGTTGCTTCCAACTCGTTTCATCAAATGTGACATCATCAGGAACTTCATAGTTCCCGAAGGTCTCTCCTGCTCTCTGCTCGAGTGGATTAAATATAGGAAGATGTGTGATCTGCTGTGCACCTGACTTTTTAGCTGGGATTTTGATAACTCTGAACTAGAAATACTTTCAGGTGAACTCTTCCAAGGTTGAACTCAGCAGGGGAGACCAAGTGACGTATGTTCCTCGATCTCCTCTCATTCATTATACTGATGTTTGTTGTGGTCCGGGGGGAGCAAGAGAGCACAGGAAGAATGGAGCGGGTGTCGAGCTGGGCTCAGCCCTTCCTTCTCTGAGCTGGCCGCTCAGCTGTCGGCTAATTGCCAGCTCCTATCTCTCCACAGTTACTCAGCTGTTGATGATATCCTGCTCGTCATTCGTGCCTTTTTAAGCCGTCCAGTCCAGAGGATCACTGCCTTCGCCTTGGTCATCATCACAGAAACTCTCCTGTGATCCTGTTCAAGACTTGCTTTGCTGACATCCCTTCTGGCTCCAGATCCTGATCCCTGATACTACATTGATCCCTGACTTCTGGCTTGGCTGACTATCTGTCCCGGTTACTGAACTTTGGCTATGTTTTGACTACGTTTGTTCTTACTTTTATTAATAAACAAGTGTGATTTAACTGTACTTCTGTCTCGGCCTGATTTCATGGTTTCTGACAGTGGGGGGGTTTGATAGGGGGAGTTGCACCCTTAGTCATGTAAAAGCAATCAGATAACTCTACAGAAAAGTTGGGAGCTTGCTGAACAGACCAGTAACCCATTGTTAATCACAATGGCAAGACACCCAACGATGTTTGTCAGCTACCGTCCTGTTTCTGAATGACAGATCCCTGGTGCTGTGGATATGTACAGACCAGGGATCTCAGGTGGCGTCATTGACCAAACCTGGCCTATGCCCCTAGTCGATGGCATCTCCTGGGAGCTGCTGCCCTCACCCTGCAGCAGGTGGGAATTCAGGCAGGCGAATGGCCGCATTAGGTTGGTGGGTCTGCAAACAGGCTGAGTTCACCTCCAACCAACCTGAGCTTGAATCTCATTACTGATGACCACTAGAAGGAGTGTTAAAAATTTGCATTTGTAATATGAGGGGAGAGAGGGCTCATCTCCAGCAGGGAGAAGGCTAGCATTCACCTCAGGGTAGATCCATGGCCACGGTAGGGAGCAGTACATGACAAGAAAGAACGCTGGTCACTATTGAACAGGGGTAGGCAACCTTCCAGAAGTTTGGATCTACCTGGACAACATAGAGGAAATCAAAGATCCCTGGCGTCATCACCCTTTAAAAAAATGTTTGTCACAGTAGGGTCTTCTGCCCCCCCCCCACATTTACACACATACACATACGTACACCCCCCCCACATACACACACAGTAGTGTCCTTTGCCCTCCCCACAGTAGTGTCCTCTACCCCCCATAGCAGTGTCCTCTGCATCACCCCTCCCCCTATAGTAGTGTCTTCTGCACCCCTGCATAGCACTGTCCTCTGCATCCCCCCACCACACACAGTAGTGTCCTCCCCCCTCTGTAGTGCCCTCTGCCCCCCCCCCCCCCCAGCAGTGTGTTGTGGAAATTAATATATGCTACGAATCAACTTCACTTCAGCTAATAAGCACACTTTTCAGCTCTTTTAGATACTGCAATTGAGTGCACTAAATTGCAGACAGACACCCTCGTTATTCTCACATTGGAAGCTCCACAGACATTCCTGCGTGACAATGGAAGCTTTGTTTATTTCTAGGACTTTGAACAGGGGTAACAAAAGAGACTTGGTGACTATTAGGGATGGGCCCGAACGGACCCTTGTTCGGTTCGCACCAGAACTTTTGAACACCGCGAAAGTTCAGTTCCAAATATCAAACCCTATTAAAGTCAATGGGACCCGAACATCAAAAATAAAGTGCCCATTTTGAAGACTTATATGCAATTAATTGGGCATACAATGGTTATAGGGGTCCGGGTCCTGCCCTGGGGGACATGTATCAATAAAAAAAAAGTTTGTGAAAAACTTCATTTTTAAATATGCAGTGATTTTTTTCATTTTTAAAGTGAAAGCATAAAAATGAAAAATTCCTTCCAATATAATTCCTGGGGGGTCCCCTTAGTCTACCTGTAAAGTGGCAAATCTGTACCATGTCTAGAATCTGCTGCAGCAATAATTGCATTTATAAAAAATGAAATTTTCCCTACAAGCTGCCTTTATTTTGCTCAGCAACAGCTGGGGAGCCAGTGTGTATGATGAGACCACAATGTAGTGCACTGGGAACAAGATTAGAGATTTTTTGGATACATTCTCGTGTCACTTTGACTTTGGAGAAAAGTAACGGGTGCGTTAAAATTGGTCTTTGGGTGTCGGTGGCGCCTTCCCACCGTAACCCTATAGAGATAATCTTGATGAAAGCAAGAATTGGCCTTGCTGTAGAAAATTGCAATGATATGTACCTGTCAAACAGGTGCAGAAAAATTGGTCTTTGGGTGTTAATTGTGCCCATGAAACCTATACCAAAAACATTCTTCCAGATGAAATGATTGAACACCCTCAAAGCTAGGCAGCCTCGAAGTCCTGCAGAGATTCCACATCCCAAAAAGACTTAATCAGTGACATCGGCATCAGGGGCTTCATAGCTGGTAATCCAGGACTGATTCGTTTTTATAAAAGTCAAACGGTCCACAGAGTCTGTGGACAGACGCGTTCTATGATAAGTAATGAAACCTCCTGAAGCACTGAATGCCGTTCTGAAAGCACACTGGATGCAGGGCAGCCCAACAACTTAATAGCATACTGGGCAAGTTCTGGCCAGTGGTCTATTCTCATTACCCAGTAAGTCAGTGGATCATCAGCTGGAAAGCTCTCCATCTCTGTTTTAGCCCCGAGGTAATCATTCACCATGTGATGCAGACACTGTCGATGGGATGTGGAAGCTGACAGCCCTGGGTGGGGAAGACTAAAAAAATTCCGAAATGCCTCACTTTGGCGGACGCCTTCTCCAACGCTCCTCTTTTGACCAACAGAAGACTCAAAACTCAGTTTTCCAGGACACTGTAACCTACTGGAGTCAGGAAAAACATTCAATAAAATTCTCTTGAACATGTCCTCAAGAGATTTTATCCTCAAGAGATTTTATCTTCTGCACTCTCTGTGGAGACGGGATGAGTTCTGAGACCTTCCCCTTATAACGGTGGCCAAGGAGGGTTGCCAACCAGTAATCATCCTTCTCTTTTATGCCACGTATTCTTGGGTCCTTTCGCAGGCTTTGAAGTATGAGGTTGCCCATACCCCTCAGATTTGCCCAGGCTTGAGAAGCAGACTCCTCTGGGTCACTCAGGATGACAGCATCTGAAACTTCCTCCTCCCAGCCACATACTACTCCTAAGGGTCCTGGGGTTGGAAAGCCATCGCTTACAGATTGACGCCATGTCTTCCACTTCTTCAAAGCCTATGAAAGTGCCAGAATCCTCATCCTCCTCCCCTCTCTCCTCCTGTGTGTTCTGTGGCATAGGAATGATGGTGTCTGGATAAAGTGGGCCTTGAGAGGAAAGGAAGTCCTCCTCTTCCTCCTGCTGCTTTGCCTCCAGTGCCCTGTCCAGAATGCCACGCAGAGTCTGCTCCAGCAGGAACACAACAGGGATTGTGTCACTAATGCATGCACTGTCACGGCTCACCATCCTTGTGGCCTCCTCAAATGCTGACAATACAGTAGATGCATCCTTAATGATCAGCCATTGGCATGGGGAAAAAAAAACGCTGAGGCGGCCTGAGCCTGTCGTCGTGCCGTATTCGCACAGGTACTCGTTGACGGCCCTCTGCTGCATGTATAGCCACTGCAGCATGGACAGAGTCGAATTCCACCTGGTGGGCATGTCACAAATCAGGCAGTTTACAGGCAGGTGGATTTCCCGCTGAATTTCAGCCAACCAAGCACTGGCTGTGTATGACTGCCTGAAATGGCTACAGACTCTTCTGGCCAGCTTTAGCACATCTTGCAACCCTGGGTACGTATTTAGGAAACGCTGCAATACCAAATTGAGGACATGTGCCAGGCATGGCACATGTGTCAACTTTCCCTGTCTAAGGGCGGACAGGAGGTTTGAGCCATTATCGGACACCACCATTCCTGGCTACAGCGGGCGTGGTGTGAACCACCTCTGGGCCTGTCCCTGCAGAGCTGCAAGAATCTCTGCTCCGGTGTGGTTCCCGTCCCCTAAACACACCAGCTGAAGCACTGCATGGCACCTTTTAGCCTGACTCTGGGAATAGCCCTTTGAACGCTTAGGGAGTACCTGATGGACATTCAAAAAGAACAATAAATAGGGGAGTGTCTGGTCATGTCTGTGCAGACCAGTGTGCACAATTTCCCACCCTTTTGTACCTGAAAACTGTGATTCTACAGTTAACAAAGGAGCCCACTTGTAGTGGGATTGGCGCCTAAGAAATCATGAACGCTGTTCGAACCATTACCGCGTCTACTATTGGCGCGAATCCTTATTCTGCATTGTTAAGAGAACAAGGCTTAGCCGGATTATACTACCGTTCCTATGGACGCGAGGCCATCTGCAGGGACACGCAAGGCGGCAATTTTTACCTGTATGCCTGTATGATGTGGATCAAAGATCTTGGCATCGTTTAAAACCTGTTGTTGGAGGGAGACATCCTAGCCACTGATGTAGGACAAAGGCCTTGCATTATATAAAGCTTACTGTTGGTGAGTGGGGACCCAGGAGGGGAGCCCGGAGTGGCACCTGTATCCTCACAAGCGGAAGTGTACACGTTTATTTGCTCTGAAGGACTATTTTGATTGCACTTTATGTGTTTGCACAGCACTTTACTATAATTTACTATTGTCATTTATGTATGTGTACATTTTTGAGCAGCGCTGAGTATAATCATTTTTGTGTTATCATTGGGTTTTTTTTAACCTTACACGTCAGCAGCAGCTCATTGTTTATTGATTTTATTTGGTTATTCATTATTTATTGCAAATACCATAGCGCGGGCACTTACAATCTTTTTCACAATTTTGAAAAAAAAAAAAAAAATTTTTTTTTACTTTTTGCTATAATAAATATCCAAAAAAACAAACAAACAAAAAAAAAACACATTTCTTCATCAGTTCAGGCCAATATGTATTCTTCTACATATTCTTGCGTATAAGCGTATATTGATTGGTTGGAGCGAAAGTTAGAGCCTCTACAAAATAGGGGATAGATTTATGGCATTTTTATTAATTTATTTATTTTTTACTAGTAATGGTGGCGATCTGCAATTTTTAGAGGGACTACGACATTGCGGCGGACAGATGGGGACACTTTTGACACTTTTTTTGGGACCAGTGACATTTATACAGCGATCAGAGCTAAAAAAAAAATAGCCACTGAATACTGTAAAAATGTGACTGGGAGGGAAGGGGTTAACACTAGGGGGCGATCGAGGGGTTAAGTGTTCCCTGGGAGGTGTTTCTAACTGTGGGGGCAATGTACTGACTAGAGAAGGAGAGAGATCGCTGTTCCTGATCACTAGGAACAGCAGATCTCTCTCTACTCTCCTGTCAGAACGGGGATCTGACTGTTTACATTGACAGATCCCCACTCTTTAGGTTCGCCACCTCGCATACCTCCCAACTGTTTGAGATGGGAATGAGGGACACCTATCAGCAAACGTATGCAGGCATAGGACACACCCCTTGCCACGCCCCCTTAAAGGAGAATTGTACCAATAAACAAGATTGGTTAAACCCACAAGTGCTTTTTTTTACCCCTACTATTCCTTCATATTGGCTTTTGGAATTTATAAATGCAGCAATTTAGAAATCGGATGAAAGGTTTAGCGCTGGGAAACACTTTTTGATAGATAAAAAGTAGGTTTTATATACATCTATATAGATCAGACCCAAATGAGGGACAAATGAGGAGGAATGAGGGACAGAGGGACATTGATCCAAATCAGGGACAGTCCCTCCAAATCAGGCACAGTTGGGAGGTATACCTGTTGGCAGGCCACCTGTCTGGTTTTGACCCGGACAGTCTGGGTTTTGACACATGTGCCCAGGGTTTCCACCCACCTGTAACCTGGCCACATGCCAGCAGCCCAACTGTCCCATGACCAGTGGCATAGCATGGGGAAGACGGAGACAGAGGGACATTGTTCCAAATCAGGGACAGTCCCTCGAAATCAGGGACAGTCCCTCGAAATCAGGGACAGTTGGGAGGTATGTTACTGAGTCACTGATGGGAAAAGAGCCCAGGACCTCGGTGCTGCAAGGTAAGATTACCAAAGGAAGCCCATTGCATGTAAATGGTTAATGGTACCTGAATGGTTGCAGCAATAAATTCCTTCATATAATGCTCTCATTTGCATTCCAGGGATCCGGATGAAAGCCATGTTTATCCCTTTTAATACAACATTTTGTATTTTATTTCCATTTTTCCCTTCAATTGACTGTCAGCTCAATCCTACTTTCATCATTCACATTCATAAATTCAATATTTGATGGTGTTGAAATTCAATTTTCATTTGCATTGCAATACAGCAATAAAGTATTTTACTGGGTGTGTATACCTTTCCCAGACAAAACATTGCCGAAATTAGTTTCTTTTTTTTTTTCTTTCAGTGGAGCTGTTTTATGTGCGATTTCCTGTCCTTCTACGATAATGTGTAGAAAGCTTTTAAAGGGGGAAACTTGCAGTCAGTGATAATGTTAAATAAATTGGAGTTACATCTGTGCGGATGGAGAGTATAGAGAGCAGGAGTGTGCGAGTATAGCAATTATGTCCATTCCACAAGAAGCTTACATTCTAATATCACACACTATTATTATTATACATTTATATAGCTCTGACCTATACCGCAGTGCTGTACAGTGAACATTGTGCAAGTCACATCAATCTCTGTACCAGAGGAGCTTACACTCTAAAGCCCCCCTACCCCCTCACAGTCACACACTATTATTATTATACATTTATATAGCTCTGACATACACCGCAGTGCTGTACAGAGATCACTGAGCCAGGCACATCAGTCTCTACACCAGAGGAGCTTCTCCACCAGGTGGTGCTGTTCTGCAGGGTGCTGTTTGGCTCACTCCGCTGTGATCTCAGCTGAGAGAAGCAGCAAGCCTGGGGCCTCTCATGCAGGCTTTTCCCAGGCCAGCATGGACCATGTTGGTAAAGACGAAGGTGGAGGCTTTCCAGAGGCACTGAGGCTTACTCCATGTGCTCAAGCTGCAATGGATCCTGGGCCTGTTCCTATGCAAGAGCAGTCCTTACCAGTCTTCCAGGATAAAGTGGTGAACAGACTTCACCGCATTGCTAAGGAGGAACAGAAACTTTTTGTCATGAAAGAAGATCTCAGGAAAAAGAAATCCCTGCATAGTAAGTCTGGAAACAGTAAGACGGAAGTCTCCAAGTTGACGTCTCTGGAAGAGGTATTGAAAAAGCAGATGAAGTTGGTCGTCTCTTTGAAGGAGAGCAGCGGTGTGTTCAGAGAAAAGTATGAGAATGAAGAGAGATTCCAACAGATGAAGGAGAGTGCCTGTGCCAGTACCAGCCAGAGGGTGGATACCAGAGCAACGGAGACAGTATGCATGGGGGATAAGGAAGTGGCTTCACATAGTGGCCCCAGTACTACCCCTGTCTCAGGATCTGTCATGTCTGAGTCAGTATCTGCCCCCCTCCCTCTCCAGCGGCCTGGGTCATCTCAGCAGGAGGTTGAGGAAAATGGCAGATTGCTGCAGGCCATTACAGAAATAGAATCTCCCTTGAGCGGCACCAACTCACCAGATGAGGATCATGATAATGGAGTGCTTTCTGAAAATCTCTCGCAATGTGTAGAGGACTTTCCCGAATTTGCCTCTGCTAAAAGATCCTTGCAAACAGCAGGGAATGCAGGATTAGCTGGCTGTGAGGAGTCCCACATGGACACTAACAGTGCAGAGCAGGAATGTCGCATGAACATTGAAACTGCAGAGCAGGAGGGCCATATGAACGCTGAAGCAGCTGGCGTTTTTTCTAAACAGAAGACTTTACTTGATGATGGGACTGCTGGTAACTGTGGTACTTCTGGGACTATGGTGAGTGGGACTGTTGTGCTGGAGGGGAGGAGGGAGGGTCAAGTGGTGGGTAATTTACCAAACCAGATTTAAGAGGTTTATATGCAGCCAGTTAATATTCCTATTCAACCAGTTAATGTGTCATCTGTCCCCGTTAGAAGTTATGCTAAGGCTGTGTCGGGACAAAGTTTTGCTGCTGGTGGTGGAAGGGAGCCAGTTGTGTGACATTCACCTAACGCACCTTCTTCCATTAAACGCAGGAATGTGGTACAGCTCAGGTGGGAAGGAGGAGATATTCCACCTATCAGGAGGGTGGTTGTGGATAAGATCCCAGCCATGGGATTTAAGGCAGAGGATATTTATGCTCTTATCAGTCCGGCTGGTTCCTATGAATATGATTTGTCATTTGTGTGTCCAGAATCACTGGATCTGTTTTGGGAGCGGTTTGAGCACGTATATGGGGGCCAGCCGGACTGGAATGGGCTTGTCCCTAAAGTTGTCTCAAGACAGCCCTTGATAAAAATGTGACTATCCTGACAAGGAATGAGTCTATACCCCCCGAGGATTTTTGGGTCTGGTTGAGGAGGTTTGATGAAACGTTGTGTCCCCTAAAAAAGATTGTGGATGATAGAGGAATCTGGACGGTTGGGTGGTCGGTGTCAATGAGGTTGAGTGTGTGTGGGAATGTGGTCCAGCATTTGCCCTCCTCTGCCTTTATTGGTAGAGATAGGATTACTGTCTTCTACCCTCGTCAACCTAAGCTGTGCCATAAATGTGGAGTCAATGAACATTTCTCCTCTAAATGTCCAGAACAGAAGTGCTCTTTGTGTCAGGAACTGGGGCATCTGGCAAGGGACTGTAACATCATTAAATGTAACTTGTGTGATAAGGTTGGTCACCCTTATAGCCGGTGCCCTGAGGCTTTGCACAATAAGCCAGAGTTAGTGGAGAAATTCTTCCATCCGGATAGAGAAGAGTCTGGGTTGGCGGAGGTTGTACCAGGGAATCCTAGTGTGTCTTTCCTGTCAGAATCTGTCTGTGAGGCCCTCTGTGGTGTCAGTGTCCCCCCAGACTGTGGTCTCCCAGTCAGTAACAGAAAGTGTGGTTGTCAAGTCTGCACCTATTGTTTCTCCTAGTGTAGTGAAGGCAGTGGAGGGTGCTGGACCAGAATGTATGGTGGTGCCAACCCCTCCTCCTCGGCGTGGCAGAAGTGAGGCTGGAGGTCGGCAGACACTGAGGGGTGGAGTGAGGGATGAATTGGATGATGGTGGAGGGGGAGGTGGGAAGGGAATGAGGGTGGCTGGTGCAGAATGCAAGGTGAATGATGTGGAAGTCGGAGTAAATGATGTGGGGGGAGGGGTTAATGAGGGAGGTTTGGAATCGCATCCTGATGGCGATTAAATCTCAAAAGGATTCTTAGCCTGGATTGTGTTTAAGTTGAGGTTCGGGGTTTGTAGCTTCTTTTTTGTTGTCATTAAAATACATTTCTTTCTATGTTATTTTGTCAGGAAATGTTTTTCTTGCTGATGTAAGCATGCTTGTTTTTGTTTAGTTGTTGTTTATTTTTGTGTAAATATGTTTTTTTTCAATATGCTGTATGTTTGTATGATTTTTTAATAAAAAAAAATTACTCTAATGTCCCCCCCCACAGTCACACACTATTATTATTATACATGTATATAGCTCTGACACATACCACAGTGCTGTACAGAGAACACTGCGCCAATCACATCAGTCTCATGTCCCCTCGTGGTCTCACACACACAATTGGGTCAGTCTAAGCAGAATCCAACTAATCTATATTTCTGGATTGTAGAGGAAGCCAGTACAATCACAAGGTACTCCATGCAGACAGTAGTACTCCATATGCACTCCATGCAGACAGTGTACTTGGTGGGTGTCAAATCCAGGATCTCAGCTTTAAAAGGCAAAAGTACAAAATTTACACTTTTATACTTTGCCACAAAATTATTTAATGAAGAGTATAAAAGAAGATGTAGCCATTTAGCAGATATCTACACTTCACTGGACTTGTTCTGTAATGGGGAAGACATTTGTAGATTCCCCAAGCCGCTTCTTCAGTTCTAATGAGTGTCGGGAACATATCCCAGCTATGCAGGCATCATCAAATGGCAGGGCCAATCAAGCGCAGCTCAAGGAACCCACAGCAAACCTCTGGAGGAACCATAGATTGAGAATGTCGAAGAAATGTCCAAGAAAAGATAAGCTGCAAAAGAGTTAGCACCTTCGCGCCCGGCCTTTAGCAGATTGACGGCCGGTGGGGCCTTTTGTCTTCCATCAGGACGTCATATGACATCCTCTCAGAAGGCATTGCTTGTGGGACTCGATCTGTCACTGGCTGTGTCCTAATCACTATACTGGCCTGCTGCCGGTACCATGTGATCGCTGTGACCAATCACAGCAGATCACATGACAATTGTAAACAATAAATGTCTTTCTCTCATGCCCTCCATTGTATACAATTGTGTTTCTAGCTGTGATTGGTCACAGTGATCACATGGTACAGGCGGGGCAAATCACAGCCCCCATGTGCCATGTGATTAGCTTTGGCCAATCACAGCTAATCACAACTAGGGATGAGCCGAACACCCCACCCAGTTCGGTTTGCACCAGAACATACCGTAGAAAAAAGGGGGGAAGGTTTGGGACTTTAAATGAGGCGCGGGTAGGCACCTCCATCCCTTAATTGAATCTAATGGAGAGGGAAATGGGACTTTAAATGAAGCGGCTGAACTGCGGAGGTGATGATATAAATATACAATTTTATTCATAACAAGGTAAATATGGTAATTTCATATATACATAAAAGCACAAGGTATAGACACAGTGATACAAAGTATATAAATATAAACATAAATAGGATAAATTCATGAGGTTAATGAATGGTATATGACAGCAATCTGGCCTTAAAATGCTAAACGCAGCATGCTCCGCACCTGTGTTAATAATCACATAAAAGGAATCTACAAATGTTGGGTTCATGTTATAACATCGTCAAAGCGTAGTGTGTGTCTCTGCAGCATCCAATAGCTCTACGAGTTTCGTGGAATTGTCTCCACTCGTCAGGAGCAGATGCAACAGGTTCCTGTAGATTAAATGGTTATGGTGAAACCACATTATGTATAAGAGTAAAGAATGTTATTTAAAGAAGATTAGCCAAATACACTCACCAACCCCGGCAGTGGGAGCGATACGGGGCGAGCGAGACACGGTGAACCGGAAGCACAGACCACATCGCGGGAGCTGAGGCGGCGTAACTGTACATGGGCAGCTTGGGGTGGTGGTATGATGCCTGAGGTGGTCCCCATGAATGTAGGTGCTGGCTTGGAAGTATGAGCAAATCAAAACATCTGAAAGCAAGAATGAGAATGTGTGTGAGGTGAGATGATGGGGATGTGTAGAAACAAACAGGGTATGTGTAAAGGGAATGATGAAAAAATGATGAAAAAGTAGTAGTGGTGTAAAATTGTAAGCCCAATGTGTCAGCATGTGTGAATAATGGAGGAAAAAGGATGGAATGTGAAGTGTGAATGGTGTAATGTGTGTGAAGTGGGCTAACCTATATGTGAGAATGGTCTGAGAAAAAAACAAAACCTAATAGTGAAATAAAGTGTAAAAAACGAATGTGTATAAACAAAAAAGTGCAAACCGCCTGGCGGTTTGACCCAGGTGCGGACGCCATCTCCCGCCCCCCCCTGAGTTCACGCACGTGGCGTTGGTGGCGTACCTGTACATATACCCTCAGTCAGAGCCGGCTGTTCACATGGCCGGTCTCTGCCTGGGGCTCCTGCACACCAGCTACTCCATCGCCTGGTGTTGCATGACATGCAGCTTGGGTAAGTGTCCTTTGGTTCAGACCCACACACAACACGTTTGGTTTTTGCACTTTTTTGTTTATACACATTCGTTTTTTACACTTTATTTCACTATTAGGTTTTGTTTTTTTATCAGACCATTCTCACATATAGGTTAGCCCACTTCATACACATTACACCATTCACACTTCACATTCCATCCTTTTTCCTCCATTATTCACACATGCTGACACATTGGGCTTACAATTTTACACCACTATTACTTTTTCATCATTTTTTCATCATTCCCTTTACACATACCCTGCTTGTTTCTACACATCCCCATCATCTCACCTCACACACATTCTCATTCTTGCTTTCAGATGTTTTGATTTGCTCATACTTCCAAGCCAGCACCTACATTCATGGGGACCACCTCAGGCACCATACCACCACCCCAAGCTGCCCATGTACAGTTACGCCGCCTCAGCTCCCGCGATGTGGTCTGTGCTTCCGGTTCACCGTGTCTCGCTCGCCCCGTATCGCTCCCACTGCCGGGGCTGGTGAGTGTATTTGGCTAATCTTCTTTAACTAACATTCTTTACTCCTATACATAATGTGGTTTCACCATAACCATTTAATCTACAGGAACCTGTTGCATCTGCTCCTGACGAGTGGAGACAATTCCACGAAACGCGTAGAGCTATTGGATGCTGCAGAGACACACACTACGCTTTGACGATGTTATAACATGAACCCAACATTTGTAGATTCCTTTTATGTGATTATTAACACAGGTGCGGAGCATGCTGCGTTTAGCATTTTAAGGCCTGATTGCTGTCATATACCATTCATTAACCTCATGAATTTATCCTATTTATGTTTATATTTATATACTTTGTATCACTGTGTCTATACCTTGTGCTTTTATGTATATATGAAATTACCATATTTACCTTGTTATGAATAAAATTGTATATTTATATTATCACCTCCGCAGTTCAGCCGCTTAATTTAAAGTCCCATTTCCCTCTCGATTAGCACCAGAACATACCAAACAGGCAAAAAATTCGGAAGAACACACGAACACTGTTAACCACTTGCTTACCGGGCAATTAAACCCCCCTCCTGTCCAGACCAATTTTCAGCTTTCAACGCTGATGCACTTTGAGTGACAATTGCGCGGTCATACAACACTGTACCCAAATTAAATTTTTATAATTTTTTCCCACAAATAGAACTTTCTTTTGGTGGTATTTGATCACCTCTGCATTTTTTTCTTGTTAAAAAAATGTAAAAAGACCGAATTTAATTTTTTATTTTTTTTTTATATTTTGTTATAAAAATTTTAAAACAGGTAATTTTTCTCCTTCATTGATGTACGCTAATGAGGCGGCACTGATGGGCACCGATAGGTGGCAGTGATGGGCACTGATGGGGGGCAGTGATGGGCACTGATGGGTGGCAATAATGGGCACTGATCGGTTACACTGATAGGCAGCACTGCTAGGTGGCACTGATTGGCACCACTGGTGGGCATTGATAGGTGGCACTTGTGGGCATTGATAGGTGGCACTCATGGGCATTGATAGGTGGCACTCATGGGCATTGATAGGTGGCACTGGTGGGCACTGTCAGGTGGCAATGCCAGGTGGCACAGAGGAGGTATAATTACCTCTTCCTCTTCGGGACCGATGTCCCTTGCAGATGTTCCGGTGATCGGCTTTTTTTTCTCCTCACGCTGTCAGCGTGCGGAGAAAAAAAAAAACGATTACCGAGCTTTTGTTTACCTCATGTGATCAGCTGTCATTGGCTGACAGCTGATCACATGGTAAGGGGCTGGGACCAGCCCCTTACTCGGATCGGTGATCACCCGAGTCTCAGTGTCTAATGACGGCCTCCCGAAAATACAGGTCAGCGCTGTGGCTGTCATTCGGCTATAGCGCGGACGTCAAGTGGTTAAAGTCTATGGGACCCCAACATGAAAAATCAAAAGGGTTAATTTTAAAGGCTTATATGCAAGTTATTGTCATAAAAAGTGTCTGGGGACCCGGGTCCTGCCCCAGGGGACATGTATCAATGCAAAATTTTTTTTTTTAAACTGACGTTTTTTTCGGGAGCAGTGATTTTTTTTAATGCTTAAAGTGAAACAATAAAAATGAAATATTCCTTTAAATATCGTGCCTAGGGGGAGTCTATAGTATGTCTGTAAAGTTGCGCATTTTTTCAGTGTTTAGAACAATACCACAGCAAAATGACATTGTCGGGTCTCGGCAATATAGATAAAACTCATTGAAAAAAAAAACATGGGATCCCCCCCCATTACCAGGCCCTTCGGGTCTAGTATGAATATTAAGGGGAACCCCGAACCACAATTTAAAAAAAAATTGTGTGGGGGTCCCCCTAAATCCATACCAGGCCCTACAGGTCTGATATGGTAATTAAGAGGAACCCTGTGCCACAATTTTAAAAAAAAGGCGTAGGGGTCCCCCCAAAATCCATATTAGACCCTTATCCGAGCACGCAACCTGGCAGGCTGCAGGGATAGAGGGGGAATGAGCGCCCTCCTCCTGAACCGTACCAGGCCACATGCCTTCAACTTGGGGAGGGTGCTTTGGAGTAGCCCCCCAAAGCACCTTGTCCCCATGTTTATGGGGACAAGGGCCTCATCCCCACAACCCTTGCCCTGTGGTTGTGGGGGTATGTGGGTGAAAGGCTTATTGGAATCTGGAAGCCCCCTTTAACAAGGTGACCCCCAGATCCCGCCCCCCCATGTGACCCCACACTGACCCCAAAGCACCCTTCCCATTTTGAGGGCATGTGGCCTGGTACAGTTCAGAAGGGGGGACGCTCTATTTTTTCCTGCGGCCTGCCAGGTTGCGTGCTCGGATAAGGGCCTGGTATGGATTTTGGGGGGACCCCCACACAATTTTTTTTACATTTTTGGTTTGGGGTTCCCCTTAATATTCATACCAGACCCAAAGGGCCTGGTAATGGACTAGAGGGGGAACCCATACCATTTTTTTCAATGAGTTTTATCTATATTGCCGAGATCCGATAATTCATTACAGCCACGATCAGTTTTAAATGACTTGTTTTCCTTTAGAAATGTCATTTTGCTGTGGTACTGTTCTAAAAATGGGGAAAATGCGCCACTTTACAGGCATACTAAAGACACCCCCCAGGCACAATATTTAAAGGAATATTTCATATTTATTGTTTCACTTTAAGCATTAAAAAAATCACTGCTCCCAAAAAAGACGGCAGATTAAAAAAAAAAAAATGCATTGATACATGTCCCCTGGGGCAGGACCGGGTCCCCAAACACTTTTTATGACTTGCATATAAGCCTTTAAAATGAGCACTTTTGATTTTTTATGTTCGTGTCCATTAGACTTTAAGGGGGTTCCGCGGCATTCGAATTTGCCCCGAACATCGCATATTGTTCGGTGTTCGCAGAACATCCAAGCAACCAAAGTTCGGCCCAAACTTATGCTCGGGCTGATCCATTCGCCCATCCCTAATCACAACAATAGACACTGAATGAATTAGTTTAATTCAGTAAAAATGGTTGCTTATACCAGTGAAATTCACTGGTATAAGCAATCATAATATGTATAAAAAATAATTAAAATACTGATCACTTGCCAAGAGTAATACAGAGTTACTATGGTAACACTGTATTGCTCTGGTTACAGTGTGTTAAAAAAAAATCATGAAAAATTGATCGATTTTAGTTATATATCTCATGGTTTGTGGACTCTATAACTTTCCTACAGACTAAATAATAAACACCGAGTTGGGTTATTTTCACCAAAGAAATGTAGCAGAATACATTTTGACCTAAATGTATGAAGAAAGATTATTTATTTGCAAAATTTTAGAACAAACAAAAAAAAATGCACTTTTTTTAGAAAATGTTCAGATTTTTTTTTTTGTTTAATTAAAAAATAAAAAATAAAATAAATAAACAGTGGTGATTAAATACCACCAAAATAAAGCTCTATTTGTGTGAAAAAAAAAAGATAAAAATTCAGTTTGGGTACAGGATTGCATGACTGCGCAATTGTCATTCAAAGTGTGAAAACTGGGCAGGAAAGGGGTGAAAGCGCCCCGGTATTGAAATGGCTAGTTATTATTATTATTATTATTATACAGGATTTATATAGCGCCAACAGTTTATGCAGCGCTTTACAATATAAAAGGGAGACAATACAGTTATAATACAATAAAATACAAGAGGATTAAGAGGGCCCTGCTCAGAAGAGCTTACAATCTAATAATTATTCAAAATCAACCATATTTACATAAAAGCTAATGTGACCGATTAACCCCTAAAAAAATAACCAGACCTATTTTTGCATTTTTGCACGATTAAAAAATAATTTTAGGCCTGAAGTTTACTGTAGTTGTTTTTTTGTTTTTTTTTGTTTTTGTTTTTTTATTCAGTAAATTTTTTATTGCTATTTCAAAATAGAAAAAAAAAAATTACCGTAGTTAAAACTCCCAAACATGAAATATTCCAGACCCTGGAAAATAAAATGGTGATAGTTTAATCACCACTTTTTTTTCCAAGGTCTGGCATATTTAACGTTTGGGGGTTTTAACTACAGTATTTTTTTTTTCTATTTTGAAATAGCAATAAAAAATTACTAAAAAAATTAAAAATAAACATAACTACAGTAATCTTCAGGCCTTTTTTTTTTTTTTTTTTAATCATGTGTGCAAAAAAAAAAAAAATGCAAAAATAGGTCTGGCTGTTTTTTAAGGGGGTTAACGGGTCATATAAGCCTTTATGTAAATATTACTGATTTTTAATAACTAGTCATTACGTAACATGCAGTTTATTTCTCTAGGGGCCCCTCCCTGCACTGAAAAAACCCACTTCTGTACTCAGATCTGAGCCATCAGCACTGCAGACTTTATCATTAGCATTCCCCATGTTAGCGCACAAAGAAATAAATTGAAGCACTGTGGGGAAACCAATGTCTGTGCTAACTATATAAAAATAATAAAAACCTCGTAACCGAGACTGTATCAGGAATAGTATGCCTCGGCCCGCAGCCTAACAAAATCTTTGTTTTTGCTTCAGCAAGATTTAAAAATGATCACACAGATAAAATTAAATATTTTATCAGCTTCACTGGTAAGCAGAACAATAAAAAAAAAAATAAAACACAATCTGTATTTTTACGATATTTTTGCAATCTTCCCTGGAATACCGACTCCCTTTTATAGAAACGTATGAAACGTTATTATTTTTTCAAACTCCTGAATTTTTGCCAGAAGATTTTACATTTATATAGCTGGCGTCAAGGTTGTTTGTGTGTTTATGCTGCGATGGGAGAAAAAAACAAAACAAAAAAAAAACAAAATAGATAAACCGGAATATTAGAGAGGCCTGGTCGCTGAATGGAAATTTGGATTTTAGAGGGGAATAAAATGTAGAGAAACCCAACATAGTTTACAAGGATAATTAGTACAGAGTTAAGGTTCAATTCAGCTTATTTTCTAGTTTTTTGGGTTTTTTTCACATCATTACGTCAATGTCAGTTGTCAGTAAACCAACGTGCCTGTAAATAAAAAAAAAAAACTCATAAATTCCCCCACAACCTTTATTTAAATTTACCTATGTGTGCCCATCATGGGTCTAGCCATTGCAGTGTTACCATCTCGGCACGCATGCTACCATTTTATTCTAAAACATTCTCCGCCTCACCCAGCTCTTAGTTGCCCACGTCACAGGCCGCCATGCCTCCCAGGGTGCCAGGTACATCATTGACAGTGGTTCCTCCAGGGTGGTCCAGAGTACATGATTGACGGTTCTGTTTTCGGGATGTTCCAGAGTACATTATTGTCAGCAGCTCCTTTAGGGTAGTGCGATGTACATGATTGACAGTGGCTCCTCCAAGATGGTCCAGAGTACACGGTTGAAAGTGGTTTCGCCGTTATGGTCCAAAGTACATCATTGACAGTGGTTCCTCCAGGGTGGTCCAGAGTACATGATTGATAATGCTTTTTTTCAGGACGGTCCAGAGTACATGAATGAGAGTCGTTCCTCCAGGGAGATCCAGAGTACATGATTGGCAACATCTTTTTTAAAGTGGCCCAGAGTACATAATTGACAGCAGCTCCTCTGGGATGGTCCAGAGTACATAGTGGAAAGTGGTTTCACCAGGATGGTCCAAAGTACATTATTGACAGTGGTTCCTCCAGGGTGGTCCAGAGTACACAATTGCTAATGCTTTTTTTCAGGACGGTCCAGAGTACATGAATGACAGTGGTTCCTCCAGGGAGATCCAGAGTACATGAATGACAGTGGTTCCTCCAGGGAGATCCAGAGTACATGAATGACAGTGGTTCCTCCAGGGTGGTCCAGAGTACATGATTGACAACGTCTTTTTTAAAGTGGCCCAGAGTACATTATTGACAGCAGCTCCTCTGGGATGGTCCAGAGTACATAGTGGAAAGTGGTTTCACCAGGATGGTCCAAAGTACATCATTGACAGTGGTTCCTCCAGGGTGGTCCAGAGTACATGATTGATAATGCTTTTTTTCAGGACGGTCCAGAGTACATGAATGAGAGTGGTTCCTCCAGGGAGATCCAGAGTACATGATTGGCAACATCTTTTTTAAAGTGGCCCAGAGTACATAATTGACAGCAGCTCCTCTGGGATGGTCCAGAGTACATAGTGGAAAGTGGTTTCATCAGGATGGTCCAAAGTACATCATTGACAGTGGTTCCTCCAGGGTGGTCAAGAGTACATGATTGATAATGCTTTTTTTCAGGACGGTCCAAAGTACATGAATGACAGTGGTTCCTCCAGGGAGATCCAGAGTACATGAATGACAGTGGTTCCTCCAGGGAGATCCAGAGTACAGATTGACAATGTCTTTTTTTAAAGTGGCTCAGAGTACATAATTGACAGTAGCTCCTCTGGGATGGTCCAGAGTACATAGTGGAAAGTGGTTTCACCAGGATGGTCCAAAGTACATCATTGACAGTGGTCCAGAGTACATGATTGATAATGCTTTTTTTTCAGGACGGTCCAGAGTACACGAATGACAGTGGTTCCTCCAGGGAGATCCAGAGTACAGATTGACAATGTCTTTTTTAAAGTGGCCAGAGTACATAATTGACAGCAGCTCCTCTGGGATGGTCCAGAGTACATAGTGGAAAGTGGTTTCACCAGGATGGTCCAAAGTACATCATTGACAGTGGTTCCTCCAGGGTGGTCCAGAGTACACAATTGATAACGCTTTTTTTCAGGACGGTCCAGAGTACATGGTTGACAGTGGTACCTCCAGGGCGGTCAAGAGTACATGATTAAAAAAAAAAAAAATAGGCTCCTTTAGGGAGGTCTATTGTACATGATTACCAGCAGTTCCTCCACACTCCCCCACAATGCTTCGATTTATTTATTTGTGCGCTAACGTGAGGAATGCTAATCTATCCTGGAGGTACATGATTGGCAGTGCCTCTTTCAGGGCTGTCCTGAGTACATGTGTAGTACATTAATAGATAGGTAAAGACTTGCTGGATGACATTAGGTAAATACTTGGACCTCTGTGACCAGGCCCCCGCGGGTGGGACGAAACGTGTCAGTGGGCATGGCCAGAGCAGCGCTGACTGCACATCTGAAGCACCGGGTAGGCTTTGAGTGGCGCCTTACCTGGCATACGCTCCTAGATAGCCTGCTAGGAAAGATTGGGTACATATATTTTCTAGCTATCCTGTAATCAGCAGAGCAGCATGTGATTGCTTTAGGCTGCTCTAGGCTCTGCAGGCATCAAGTTCGATTGCTTCTCACTGTCTTCTTGAGATTTCTAGAATATAGCGGGTTGGAGAGTCAAATGAGCAGTCTGAATGTTTATGTAGCTCCAGCCAATCCCTGGGGAGGTGTGCCCAGATGGTGATTGGGGAGTGTATAAATAGTTTGGAGCCTCAGAAAGCAGGATTCTTCCCCAAGAAGAGAGGTTCCCAGCCAGAAGGGCAGCCAGCCCTTCCTGGCAGCCCAGCTGAAGATTCTACCTGTCTCTTTGAGGTCCCAGCTGTGCCTAGCCAGAGGCCTTATTCTGCTGCAAATTCAGAGCGTGCTAAAAGAGGGTTTTCCCCAAGGATTCAGTCCTGGGACTCACCAGAGAGACTGTCTGCCTGAGTCTGGAGGGAAACATCCAAGCCCTAGGGAGACTGTGAGTGCAGACCTGAGAGAGGGATCCTTGTGACTGTTGCTGCTGTTAACCCCCGGTGCACTAGTATTAAGGCTTGCCTGGCCTAGAACATTGTTTATGGTGTCCTAGTGCTGTCCACTTCATGTCTCACTGCTTAAGGGACTGTTCTGAAAAGCAGCTGCAAAGGGAAGAATGTCCAGTTAGTGTACTGGAATATCCCACAACTTCCCTAAGCTCAGCTATTTTACTCAGCAATAAACTTGAAAAAAGGCAACCCAGGGCCAGAACAGTAAATGTTGCCTGGGACACAAATTCAGTGGCTCCTGCAGGGGATAGTGCTACACGATTGACAGTGGCTTCTCCAGGGCAGTCCGGTGTACATGATTGACATTGTTTCCTCCAGGGTGGTCCAGTGTACATAATTAACATCACCTCTTTCAAGGCAATTCAGAGTACATAATCGACAGTGGTTGCTCCAGGGTGGTCCAAAGTACATTATTGTACATAAACTCCTCCAAAAAGCCTTGCCATCATAATACTATGTGTGTTGTTTACTGAAGACATGTAATAACTTTTCCCCCACTCTGCTCCACGTGGCCCAGGGAGAAGGACAACAATAAGCCACAGAGATGTCATCAGGACACTAGACAAACTGATTATTTATCAGCGCAGCCCCCCCCCCCCCCGCGCGGATGCCCACACTGGACCACCAGGGAAGCCGCTAGGACCACCAGGGAAGCCCCCAGCATGTGGATGGCCAGGTATGTACCCCATGTCTATCCACATATAAAAAAATACGCCCAATACATGCCAATCAGTGCCCACAAATGGGCACTGACTGGCAACATTATGGATCAGTACAGACAAGTGATTCCCAGCAATGCAACCCATCAGTGTCATCAGTGCCACCCATCAGTGCCACCTCTCAGTGTCCATCTATGCCCATCAGTGCCACCTCTCAGTGCCCATCCATGCCCACCTATCAGTGCCCATCAGTGCCCATCCGTGCCACCAATCAGTGCCACCCATAAGTACCCATCAGTGCCTCCTATGAGTGCCCATCAGTGCCACCTATGAGTGCCCATCAGTGCCGCCTATGAGTGCCCATAAGTGCAGCCTATGAGTGCCCATCAGTGCCGCATACCAGTGCCACCTATCAGTGCCCATCAGTGCCACCTATCAGTGCCCATCATCAATGCCCATCAGTGCCACCTCATCAGTGTCCATCGGTGCTGCCTTATCAGTGCCCATCAGTGCAGCCATATCAGTGCCCGTCATTGAAGAAGAAAACGGACCTTTTTACAAAAAATTTTGTGTTTTTTTTTCTAAATTTTTGGTCTTTTTTTATTTGTTGTGCAAAAAATAAAAATCGCAGAGGTGATCAAATACCACCAAAAGAAAGCTCTATTTGTGGGAACAAAATGATAAAAAATTTGATTGGGTACAGTGTTGCATGACCACGCAATTGTCATTCAAATTGCGACAGCGCTGAAAGCTGAAAATTGGCTTGGGCAGGAAGGTGTATAAGTGCCTGGTACCGAAGTGGTTAATATATAGCATGGTTGTGGATTCTGTGCCCTAACTAATACCTGCACTCTTGTAAAAGGATTACAGTATCATCTCTGATAAAAGAGAGAGAGGGTTTTTGGTCTATAATCCATTCACCCATGTGTGTAATCTTATCTTTTCTGCACTTTCATACCAGAGATGTTTTTTTTTAAGCAAGAGATGCACTATATGGCTCAGAAGTCTGTGGAAACCTGAACATCACACTTATATCAGCTTGTTGGACATCCAATTCCAAAACCATGGATGTTATTATGGAGTTAGAACTTTATTTGTTGCTGTAACAGCCTTCACTCTTCTAGTAGGGCTTTCCTTTTTGGAGAATCTCGTGGGAAGTTGTGCCCATTTGTGAGATCACGTACTGATGCTGAATGAGAAGATCTGGCACATATGTTGGGCCACCAAAAAAATACATGGTTAACAATTTATTCCAATTCATCCCAAATGTATTCAGTAGGGTTAAGGGCAGGTCACTCGAGTTCCTTCACACCAGACTGGTCAAACCATGTCTTTATGGAGCTGGCTTTGTACACAGGGCACAGTCATGCTGGAACAGAAATGAGTCTTCACCAAACTGGTACTAAAAGGATGGGATCATACAAGTGTCTAATTTTCTTGTGAAAAAAAATACAAGTGCCTAATATATCGTTGTATGCTAGTACTCTTCACTGGAGACACCTAAACTCCATTATTTGGAGGGGATCTACATACTATTAGGTATATAGTAGGTGTAATGGTCAGGGTGTAGGGATCACTTGGGTGATTGGAGAGGAGCACCCGAAAAAAATCTGATGATTTTTATAGTTTATTGAGGATAAAAGTATACAAGTACAAGAAGAGTAGGAATTGCCTCCCCATTCTTTAGGACTATATTTCTTGGAGAATGGTTAGACTCTGAGAGGGTTAAATATATCCTCTGCAGTATGCCAGGCATTGTGGAGCAGAGACAGCCCAGTATAGGGATGACATTCAAGTTTGGGTCAGACGTGGGTTTGAGGTGAACCCAACCTGTTCAGAGTTTGCGGACCCGCTGGATAAATTGGCCAGTTTGCCCACCCAAACTCTTGGCTTCCGTAAACAGACAGTGATATAACTGACCAAATTTTGTCATTGACCATATATATAGTCAACAACATCAACCAGGATTCCCAGCGCATTACATGCCAGGGATCTCTGGGAGCGCAGTGGGTAAACATCAGAGGACGTCGTGTAGTCATGATCGGTGGATGCTGTGATTGACAAAGCATTTAAATCAGCGTACTTCCTAGTTGGGGAGGATTTACGTCTGAGGACATTTTTATCCTTTTTTTTTGATTCATGTCATTTAAACACTTTTTTTCTAATGTGTGTTATTTTTAATTGGCTTCAAAAAGAGTGGGCTCAGGGCACGAAACATGTAAGTCAGGGCAACAGCACAGCTTGCGTTCCACAAGCTGACCACAGACGCCTCCTCCTTCTTGGCTTTGCTAGGCTCCTCTGGTTCCCCTCAGTTGTGGTGTCATGTCACCGCCAAGAAGTCTGACCCGCTAAGTCCAGTGTCTTCGCCCGCATCCAGGCAACCTTACACCTTAGTCTGGACATACACGGCCTTCTGTCCTCCCACACGTAGCGGCTTCATCCATCTTTGACCCGGCTATATCGCCATCTCACACAGCCTTTGGGCTCCTTGGGACCGGATTTCTATCCTCTTCAACATGGGCATGAGGTCACCTGTGGTAATGTTGAATAACTTGTATCTGTCCATTACACCATTGTTTTTACACTTGTTTCCCAGCTGAATTTTTAGACTTTGATTTTTAGACTTTGCACCAGTTTATCATATTTATGATGGAATAAACATTGTTGGATCATCATACCATGGTTACTAGTGCCTTTTTTTTTATGACCACCACACTTCGGATCTTACTCATAGAGCACTGCTTATAGTTCCTTTTGTTTGTTCTACATTATTCCAGTGTTGTGTCAGCTACACTGAGTTTGATCATTATCAACCACGGATTGGTTACTTCACAGACACATACAATCTTATATGACCCTTGTAGCCCCTTGTACCGCTCCAGGATATTTATTTTTCTCTCCTCTACACTTCAAAGACTGGAAAAACATCCTCTATACTGCACTTAGCTAAAGTAATATTGTGTTGAATTCAACGTGTGTCTTATGGAAGAGATAAGCTGTAGGTGACCATGCTGGTCAGACAGGCTGGGCCTAAAGAGGTAAGTCATTGTACAAAGTGGCGTTTGAAACAGAATAGTAACTGTTGTAGATGTGTGTGTGTGTCAGATTTTTGGCTGGCGTTACCCTTTAATCATGAAGAGGCGGTGTCCATTTTTCTCCCGAACTCCTGAAAGTCCTCGCTTATCAGCTCATGTGTGACTCTATTAGACAAAGTGCCTAAATGCCTCAGAATCCCGGGAGGACTCCGCTATGTTAAATGACCAAATCCATAATGCGGGATAATTTCTCGGAGGAATTTAAATACAGATTACAAATTAAACAGGTATTATTATGCTTCCCTTCACACAAATTAACCAGGAATCAAATAAAATTTCTGAGATGTAAATCACAGAGCAGCACCAGAGCAACTCATGCAAAACAAATGAAATCTTCCTCCCATTTTCTAATTAGGGCTCGGAGAACGTTCTATCGGCGAGGTTCACATCTGCAGGTGAACGACTCTACAATTTGCCGGGCCGGGGACGGCTCTGAATGACAACGTGGCGCCGAGGGAGGGTGACATTTGGGTGTCATTGATCGTCTCAGAGTAATGTCTTCTTCGGTACAATGTAACAAGCTGCGGTCAATGTTATCCCTCACTTATATATATATATATATATATATATATATATATATATATATATATATATGTGTGTGTGTGTATACCCAAGAACACGCACATACATACAGTGTAGCGCTACTACAGTGGTAACTCAATACTACACTTTGTGCAAATTATAAGTAAAAATGTAATATAATAAAAAATTCCAATCAATCAACATAAATCCTGATAGTTGTACTTCAGTGTTAATATCCCATCACCGTGCTTTACAAAAGCTCTTATTGCTTGTGCACATCACCACCAGATACTTTATCTGCTCACCTCAGGGATGAGTCAGGTAGGCTCAAATGAACTCTCTATTTCTCCTTCCCTGAGCGTCTTTCCTTTCTATCAGGAATCAGTTGATCTCCAGGACTACACAGCCTCGCTCTAGATATTCCTCCACCTCAAGGGACTCGTATTATCATGTAATCAAAAACACAACCGACATAGTGCTCTCCGCTTTATAAAATGTATTTAAAAGCTGCTGGGGAATAGCAATCAGAGGTGATACACGTGGGGATGGGGTGCTCCAGCCCTGGATCGGCCTCCCTGGCACTTCCCCCTCTACCCTTCCTGACTGTCACCCATCTACTCTTTGCTAGTGCCTGCACCTCTTTGTCTCCACCCGCCTCTGTGCTGGCCCCTGCCGGCCCCTGCCGTGTACGTTCCTGGCTCTCCTTTCGTATGGAGGGACTTTTCAGTGCTGACAGTTGCTTCCCCAGATTCAGAACCTGGGCTTCCAGGGAAACAATGTGCTTACATTTTGCGCAGAAGTATTCGCCCTCGATCGGATGATCAAGGAACGCATACATGACACTAGATGTACACTGAGTCGCATCTCCACACCCACCGGACATCGTACCTATTAATTTAATGAGGATTGGGGATTATACCCTGTCCAAATTACTTAACAACTAGCTTCCTGACACTAATACTCAACAAGACAATACACAGGTACTCAACAAGACAATACACAGGTACTCAACAAGACAATACAAAGGTACTTAACAAGACAATACATAGGTACTCGCAAACCAACGTGCGCTCGCTGACCCACGTGCACTCGCAGACCAACGTTCAAACGTAAACCAACGTGCACTCGCTGACCCACGTGCACTCGCAGACCAACGGGCACTCGCTGACCCACGTTCAAGCGCAGACCAACGTGCATTTGCAGACCAATGTGCACTCGCTGACCAACGGGCACTCGCTGACCCACGTTCAAGCGCAGACCAACGTGCACTCGCACACACACAATACACAAGTACCAACGATCCACACACACACTACTCAGACAACACTCAGGTACTCACAATGCACAGATACTACCTGACACTAATACTCGATACAGCCCACGTGCACTCGCAGCACTCATGTACTTACAATACACAGGTACACACTCAGCGTACACAGGTACTTGACCCCTGTTATAACCTCACCACTTAGTCCAGTTCCACTTGGTCTAAGTTCCAGCAAGCTCAAAGATGAGCAGGCTCACAATGAGTTCTACATAAAGTTATATAGGCCTCAAGCACCTGGGACCAATTAACCGCTCCCCTTAATTAGTAGGCTGAAGGAAGCAAAGAAAAAAAAAAGCTGTTTAAAAAGTGACAGAAAAAAGGTGTTAAAAAGCTACAAGGAAAAGCCCCAAAAAGAATCTAAAAATGCAACCCAGCAATCACCAGCAGTCAAAAAGCAAAACTTGTTCACACTCTCTACTCAAGGTCCCCACTGTTTAGCTTCCAACCAGCAGTCACCAACTGGTGCATGCTGGGTCGTTGGCATCACAGGGGGCGCTGCCACCAGGTGACGTCGCCAGGTGGCTTCGCCCCTTACCGATTTAGGAACTGTCACACGGCGGAGCAGGTAGAAGACGGTTAGCGGGCGTCGTGTTCTTTCTTTTCTTTTCTTTCAGGTCTGGCGGTGCAGCGAGGGTTTGATGATGGATCTACATCGGGGGACACATTGTTTTTTATTTATAATAAAGAAATGATCAAAAACTGTGTGTGTGTTTTATTTCTTTTTGACACTTTTGGTACAATGTACCCCAAGCTCATTCACATGGGGAGGGGTGGGATAAGCCCCCAGCCCACACGTCCCCACAACCACCACCCAGGTTTGTATGGAAGAAGCCCTTTTTCACATCAACATCAACTATGTTAAGGGCGTGTGGCCTGGTATGGCTCAGAAGAGGGGGCACTCGCTCTTAACCCCCCCCTTTCCTGGCCTACCAGTCTGAATGCTCGGATAAAGGTAAGGTATTTATTTGGGGGGGAACCCAGGTCATTTTTTTTTCAAAATTTTGGCATGGGGGTTCCTCTCGAGATCCATACCAGACCCTTAGGGGACCCCACACCATTTTTTAATGTGGGGTTCCCCTTAAAATCCATGCCAGACCCAAAGGCCCTGGTATGGATTGGGAGGGCCCCCATACCATTTTCAATAAAATTTCTGTATTGTCGGGTTTTTTTTTGGGGAGGGGGGGGGTTCAAGAAAGCTTGCAGCCGGGAAAATCAATTTAACTTTTTTTTGTTCTTAATAAATGTCAGTTTTGCTGCAGCAGGTTCTATACATGGTATAGATGCACCACAGACAGACTAAGGGAACCCTTTAGGCACTATATTTAAAGGAATTTTTCATTTTTATTGTTTTACTTTAAACATCATTAACCACTTCCCTACCCGGCCAATGTCAAATGACGTCCACAAATGGGATCTCCCATCCTGGGTGGACATCATATGACGTCCTGGGCTTCCCGGCCGCCTAGGGGGCGCGCGGGCGCGCCCGCCGGGCACACGTACCGGGTCCCGAGCAACGCGATGTCTGCCGGGCACCCGGGATTGCCCGTTAACCGGGCCGGACCGTGGATCTGTGTGTGTAAACACACAGATCCACGTCCTGTCAGTTGAGAGGAGACCGATCTGTGTTCCCAGTACAGCGGAACACTGATCGGTCTCCTCCCCTTGTACGTCCCCGCCCCCTACAGTTAGAATCACTCCCTTAGGAAACATAATTAACCCCTTGTGTCCCCCTAGTGGTTAACCCCTTCCCTGCCTGTAACATTTACACAGTAATTAATGCAATTTTATAGCATTGATCGCTGTATAAATGTGAATGGTCCCAAAAATGTGTCAAAAGTGTCCGATGTCGCAGTCATGAAAAAAAAAATCGCGATCACTGCTATTACTAGTAAAAAAAAAAAAAAAAAATATTTTTTTTTTTTAAAATGCTATAAATCTATCCCGTATTTTGTAGACGCTATAACTTTTGCGCAAACCAATCAATATACACTTATTGCGATTTTTTTTAACAAAAATATGTAGAAGAATACGTATCGGCCGAAACTGAGGAAAAAATTTTTTTTTTTTTTTTTTAAATTGGGATATTTATTATAGCAAAAGTAAAAAATGTTGTCTTTTTTTCAAAATTGTTGCTCTTCTTTTGTTTATAGCGCAAAAAATAAAAACCGCAGAGGTGATCAAATACCACCAAAAGAAAGCTCTATTTGTGGGGAAAAAAGGACGTCAATTTTTTTTGGGGTACAACGTCGCACGACCACGCAATTGTCATTTAAAGTGCGACAGTGCTGAAAACTAAAAATTGGCCTTGGAAGGAAGGGGGTGAAAATGCTCCTGTAAAAATGATCTTTTTAAAAAAAAAAAAAACATTTTTGAATTGGTACATGTCCCCCAGGGCACTACCCGGGCCCCCATACCCTTTTTATGGCCAATAACTTGCATATAAGCCTTCAAAATGGGGACTTTTGATTTTTCATGTTCGGGTCCCATAGACTTTAATATGGTTCACGATTCGGGACCGAAATTTTTCCATGTTCAGGAGTTCTGGTGCGAACCGAACCGGGGGGGGGGGGGTGTTCGACCCATCGCTAGTTACAAAGTAGATTTCCCTGAATACCGTTTCAGCCTCTTTAAACAAGTCTTTCACACCCCTGAATTTGCAAGCGTGCATCGGTACAATTTTTTGGGGGGTTATCCACAGATCAAGAAAGCAACCTGCCTCATTTGTGTGCATGTGTGTTCACTCCTTTGGTTCAAGCATGCTTGTTAGTATATGACTACATGAGCTTTCCAAATTCTCCTCTTGCAAAAACTTTGAAACCACAACAAGTTGAGTTTAGTTGAGTTGAGAGGTATCTTAATATAGCGCGGTCTTACCCCGAATGGTCCTGACGCGCTTGCCGGAGTCCCTGGTGAGACCCAGGGACTAGGAGGAGACAGCAACAGGAAAGCAGCATGAAAAATGGAACCAGAAAGGCTAGGCAGGAAAGGCTTGTGTGAGGAGCCAATTCTTCAATTACCTGCAAAATACCAGGATGGTAGGGGCCTCCTGGAGCTCAGCAGGGAGGCTATTTCACAGCACGGCACCCTGGTGGGAGAAAGCTCGACCACTACGCCGGGTCTTCTTAGGCACAGAGATGTGGATGAGGTCTCTTCTGCTCGAGCTAAGTGATGTTGTTTCCAAACCTGTGCCCAATCTCAATCCAGCGCTGTGCCCGAGAGCAGTGGCTCCCTCCTCTCTCTCCCTCCTCACTGGCCATGGAGGCCAATGGCTCCTGCTGCTATCAATCACAGCCTGTGAGGAGAGAGCAGAGGGTTGGACAGAGCCACGCTGTGTGTTAATCCTGCAAGCCCACATGAGTGCCCCCATAACAATCAGGCACTTAGAAGGGGGGGGGGGGGTAAGAAACTGAAGCACTGGCGAGGGGACCTGAGAAGAAGAGGATCAGGGCTGTTGTGTGCAAAACCATTACACAGAGCAGGTAAGTATAACATATTAAAAAAAAAACTCTCTTTACAATCATTTTAAGGCCACCAGATGGAACTGAGGACACCACAGGACATAAATACTTTTATCAATTAAATATTTTGTGGCAATTGTCATGAAAAAAAAACTTCTCCAGCTAGGTACGGTTAGATTGCATTCACACCATTGTGCACATTTTCTATGATTGTCAGTTCCATCTAGTAGTTAAAACGCACTCTTTTTTTTTGGGGGGGGGGGGTGCATTGGCTGGGAATCTAATTTAGGCCTCCTGTGTAGCAGGCGAGAATTCTACCACTGAACTGTTCGTTTTTTCTAAACTTTTCGCTTTATGAGTAAATAACTTTCGACCTGTGGGCGAATTAGCCAGAGAAGAACATTACATTTTGACCTATTCAAACCAAAGACCTATTCATGCTGAACTAATATACCAGAAGTTTCACTGGATAAATAGCTATACATTTTTTTTTATAAAAACATCCCTTTATATAAGCTGAAAACATGATTAAACTGTTAGAAAAAAAGTAGCAAAAAGGACCAACTCTTTGCACCAAAGCAGTTCTGAGGTTTTTAAAGCTAAATTCAAGGAGTTCATCTACTTTATAAAAACTGCAGACATGCCATGTGTTAAGTCCAACGAGGTGCCTGCTGACCATAGCTCCCAACTGTCCCCGATTTTGAGGGGCTGTCCCTGATTTGGGACAGTGCCCCTCTGTCCCTCATTCCTCATTTTGGTCTGATCTATATTAGTTGTATATAAAGTGCACTTTTTATCTTTCAAAAAGTATAATCTGCTGCATTTGAAAATGTCAACAACCAGTATAAAAATAATATTTTCTAGGACATTCAGGACAATACAGGACATTCAGAGTGTCACATACATACATACATGTATATACACACACACACACACACACACACACACACACACACACACACACACACACACACACACACGTTAACCAGCCTTTCCTAGCTAATAGTATTAATGCAGTGATGTTACCCCAATCATTTAGTTTCTGTTATAGCTGGTCCACAAACCATTTAGCTTCTGTTATAGCTGGTCCACAATTTCCTCTTTGAACAGGACTTAGGACGTTAAAGTCATTGTAAACGATCACCTTGTAAAACAACCCATTCCGTTTATAATTGAAATGAAAGGCAAAACATCTGTGTATAGATATAAGAAAAAACATTATAATGCCATACCTTTGTCTCCCTTTTTTAAAAGTGATCCCCTCTGTTCTCAGCTGCATGAGAGCTGGGGGAGCAGAAGAAATAGTACATCAAACTTCCCAGTCACTGGAATTGCTATCCCCGCCGCTCCCCTCCTTCTGCCCATTCAAAGAAGCCTTTGTATTGAGTGAACTCATTCACAAAATACAAAGGCTCCTGTGAATTGACAGTATTATATGTACTTATGTGTAAAGAAAAACTGTGCTGTATCTCAATCCCTATTGTGGCCGCAACTCCATTGTGGAATATACACAAATAAATAAATAAATAAAACGGAATAGGAGCTAAGTTCTAAATATATAAAGTGACAATAGTGCAAGTGACACATGAGTGACAAAGTGTGTCAACATTACCGCAGTGACACTAAGAAAAGTGTATAGCAACAGGTCCCAAGATGGGTGAGTAATAAAGGAAGAAAATGAGTCCTCCAATTAAAGTGTATAGGAACACCTGATGTATAGAAGTCCTCCTGTGACTGTATTATTCACATAGGATAAAGTGTTAATCCACCACCACCTGAAGTTCACGCTTACCAGCTTGCACAAGCTAGCTCACTTGTGGCTAACACAGCCTAGGCCTTTTCCTCTGGGAATGGCAACCGAATGGCGCATTGATCCACTACCGCCTCCACACACCACTATCCAGTGGATACTCCTGTGTATTCACAGGAACAATGGCAATCCAAGGTCCTCACTCAACATTGGTATTCATACAGCCCAAAGGAAAGGAAAGGATCGCCACAGGTAAAAACAGACTGGTGTTTATTAAATAAAAAACAGTACCACTTACATATGAGTAAGGTTCTTCCAATATGAAATGTAAGCCGGCTACAATACAAACACCCGTCCTGTCGGGACATTGAGCAGTGTAGTGAGGTCAGCTCGTCGCTCCTCCCAAAGTATATGTACTTATTCACAAAACACAAAGGCTTTGTAAATCGTCAGTATTGTATGAAGTCATTCACAAAATACAAAGGCTCCTGTGCATCGGCAAGATTATATAAACTCATTCACAAAATACAAAGGCTCCTGTGAATCAGGACTATCATATGAACTTATTAACCAAAAATACAAAGGCTCCTGTGAAATGGCAGTATTGTATGAACTCATTCACAAAATGCAAATCCTCCTTTGAATTGGCAGCATTATATGAACTCATTCGCAAAATGCAAAGGCTTCTGTGAATCAGCAGTATTATACAAGCGTATTCACAAAATACAAAGGCTCCTGTGAATCGACAGTATTATATAAAATCGCTCACAAAACACAAAGGCTCCTGTGAATCAGCAGTATTATATGAACTCATTCGCAAAATGCAAAGGCTTCTGTGAATAAGCAGTATTATATGAACTCATTCGCAAAATGCAAAGGCTTCTGTGAATCAGCAGTATTATATGAACTCATTCACAAAATGCAAAGGCTCCTGTGAATCTGCAGTGTTGTATGAACTCATTCACAAAATACGAAGACTCCTGTGAATCCGCAGTATTATATTATGAACTCATTCACAAAATACAAGAGCAGGGGGGTGGGGCGGGCATAACTGCTGTGTGTGCTTCTCTGCTCTGTCCTCCAGGAATAGAAAAAACCTGTAAAAAAAAATTATATATTTATATATATATATATATATATATATATATACACACATATATATGTAATAGAGATAAGTCCCGGAGGTGAGATGCACCTAATTGCACTTAACTCGTAGAGTGTGCCTTCACTTTTCGTTGCTAAAGTTGCTGAATTCCTAAATTGTATTCAGTTGCATTCTCAATGGAAGAGTTGTTTTGTTGAGCGGTTTCTGTGTTGCCTGTTTTTTTTTAGATGCATCTCAACACAAGAAATGTGTTCTGTTTGCTCAAGACGAGGCCTTAGACTCCCGTTGAAAATGAATGCCAATGCAGTGCAAAGTACATACGTATCGCCATGCATTGTTGCAAACACTAATCAAAGAGCCACGAGGTGAATGCAACCAGAAGTATGAAGCCAGAGGAGCTTTTCCTGTAATTGACAAAAGAGAAAGTTTCGAGTTTCCATTCTCTTGGGTTTCCTAAGTTTTCAAAGCGACCGTTGCCGGGCTCCCCGTCTCAGCGGCGCGGAGCTCGGATTGGTATGGCCGCTGACTCTCTTCACTCAATAGAACTTATCTGATGTCTACATCTGTGCCGGCCGCTCCACCACGCCACAGCCGCCATTTCCATAAAAATATCAATAAATTCAATAACCATCACAACCTTCCTGGAGCGTAAATGCACGTCAGGTCTCCTCTAGAACGAATCACACATTCCATCGGCGAAAACTATTTTTATGCGCCTCACCAAGTCTACGGAACGTGGGCCGTGCGCTGCTAGCATGGAGAAGACTCCCCCGGGAGGGAAGAGATACCAGCTTGTCTCTGCAGCTAAAACTCTGTGCCGGCCGGTAACCTGGCACCATACACAATGGATTAGTGATTATGGCTTTATATCTTACAGCCCCGGGGGGGGGGGGGGGGGTCCTCGGTTTGAATCCCAGTCAGGACACTGCATGGAATTTGCATCTTCTCCCTGTGCTTGCTTGGGTTTTCTCCAGGTACTCCCACACTCGAATGACAAGCTGGTAGGTTAATTCCCTACTGTCCAACTTGGCCCTAGTGTGTGTGCGTATGTAAGATAAGGACCTTAAATTGTAAGCCCCTCGGGGGCAGGGACTGATGTGAATGTAAAGTGGTGCAGAAATAGGCTGCTAAAATATTGGCAAAAGTATAAATAACATAAATATAAATTAATATAAACAAAAATGCTCTAGCGCAGATTTTTATATATTTTCCGATATTGCCAAAAGTATTGGGACGCCTGCCTTTACACGCACATGAACTTTATTTGCATCCCAGTCTTAGTCCGGAGGGTTCAATATTGAGTTGGCCCACCCTTTGCAGCTATAACAGCTTCCATAGTGGTGCGTGGAGGGGAGGGGAGGGGGGGTGTCAGGTGTGCCCGGGCACACCCTAATCACCCCAAGCACATTAGCATTATCGCTGTGTGTGCCAGAGGGAAATATCTCCCTGCGACCAGTTCTGCCATTAATGAAGTGCTACTGTACTTCTCTTTCACTGTACTGGCTATGCCATAAGAGTGTGTGTGTGTGTATCTATATATATATATATATATAGATACACACACACACTCGTGTGTTTGAGCTTTGGGGTGCACGATGCAATAGGCTGTGCACACCTATAACAGCTTCATCTCTTCTGGGAAGGCCGTCCACAAGGTTTAGGAGTGTGTCTATGGGAATGTTTGACCATTCTTCCAGAAGCGCATTTGTGAGGTCAGAGGCTGATGTTGGACAAGAAGGTCTCCACTCTAATTCATCGCAAAATCTATATACAGAGCATCCACAAAGTATTCACAGCGCTTCACTTTTTCCACATTTTGTTATGTTACAGCCTTATTCCAAAATGGATTAAAGCGGAGTTCTACCCACAAATTTTTTTTTTTTTTAAATTATATCTGTTACTATCATATGATGATGTTTTTGCATTGGTTCGTGTGATAAATAGCTTTGTTTTAGTTACTGTTTTATTTAAAAACTCACCTTATATTCCTTATGCTCAAGGTTCCCATCTTGCTTGTGGGCAGGCGAAGTCCACAAGCATAAACTTCTGAGATTCGGTGCTGCTGAATAACCAGCATGCACCGCCCGTTCTGGCGCATGCGCAGTAAGCTCATTTAGCAGCGATTCTAGCCCTCGGCGCTACCCACTGACTCCTGGGAAATGATGACACACATCTCCCAGGAGCACTAGCGGACCCAGGCGCTGACGGAAATGATTACAAGGGGAAGATTACAAGGGGACCCCATAGCAACAGCCCTGGACAAGTATGTAAAAAAAAAAAAAAATCAAATGTTGTTTCTGATGCTTTTTGCAGTTGATTAATGTAAAGTTAATTTTGTGGGTGTAACTCCACTTTAAATTCATAATTTTCCTCAAAATTCTACAACCAATACTCCATAATGACAAAGTGAAAAAAGTTTGTTTGAAATCTTTGCAAATTTATTAAAAATAAAAAATGAAAAAATCCCATCTACATAAGTATTCACAGCCTTTGCCATGACACCTAAAATTGAGCTCAGGTGCCTCCTGTTTCCTCTGATCATCCTTGAGATGTTTCTACAACTTGATTGGAGTCCACCTGTGGTAAATTCAGTTGATTGGACATGATTTGGAAAGGCACACACCTGTCTATATAAGGCCCCACAGTTAACAGTGCATGTCAGAGCACAAACCAAGCCATGAAGTCCAAGGAATTGTCTGTAGACCTCGGAGACAGGATTGTATGGAGGCACAGATCGGGGGAAGGGTACAGAAACATTTCTGCAGCATTGAAGGTCCCAATGAGCACAGTGGTCTGTCTCTATCATCCGTAGATGGAAGAAGTTTGGAACCACCAGGACTTTTCCTAGAGCGGGCCGCCTGGCCAAACTTAGCGATCGGGGTAGAAGGACCTTAGTCAGGAAGGTGACCAAGAACCCGATGGTCACTCTGACAGAGCTTCAGCGTTTCTCTGTGGAGAAAGGAGAACCTTCCAGAAGAACAACCATCTCTGTAGCACTCCCCCAATGGGGCCTGTATGGTAGATTGGCGAGATTGAATCCACTCCTCAGTAAAAGGCACATTACAGTTGGAGTTTGCCAAAAGGCACCTGGAGGACTCTCAGATCACGAGAAACGAAATTCTCTGGTCTGATTAAACAAAGCTTGAACTCTTTGGCCTTAATGGCAATCATCATGTTTGGAGGAAACCAGGCACCGCTCATCACCTGGCCAATACCAATCCTACAGTGAAGCATGGTGGTGGCAGCATCATGATGCTGTGGGGATGTTTTTCAGTGGCAGGTACAGGGAGACTAGTCAGAATCAAGGGAAAGATGAATGCAGCAATATACAGAGACATCCTTGATGAAAACCTGTTCCAGAGCGCTCTGGACCTAAAACTGGGGCAAAGGTTCATCTTCCAACAGGACAATGACCCTAAGCACAGCCAAGATAACAAAGTATTGGCTACAGGACAAATCTGTGAATGTCCTTGAGTGGCCCAGCCAGAGCCCAGACTTGAACCCAAATGAACATTTCTGGAGAGATCTGAAAATGGCTGTGCAACCGAGGCTCCCCATCCAACCTGATGGAGCTTGAGAGGTCCTGCAAAGAAGAATGGGAGAAACTTCCCCAAAGTAGGTGTGCCAAGCTTGTAGCATCATACTCAAAAAGACTTGAGGCTGTAATTGGTGCCAAAGGAGCTTCACCAAAATATTGAGCAAAGGCTGTGAATACTTATGTACATGGGATATTTATTTTGTGATTTTTTTTTTTTATCAATTTGCAAAGATTTCAAACAAACTCCTTTCACGTTGTCATTATGGGGTATTGTTTGTAGAATTTTGAGGAAAATTATGAATTCAATCCATTTTGGAATAAGGCTGTAACATAACAAAATGTGTAAAAAGTGAAGAGCTGTGAATACTTTCCGGATGCACTGTGTATATATTTATATATATATATATATATATATATATATATATATATATATACAGGGGCGGACTGAACTCATGGGGCCCCCGGGCATCAGAAGATCATGGAGCCCCCTGTATCCCCACCCACACTCAAGCCACACCTGCACAGGGAGGCACTGGGGGGGGACCAGGAGAGTATCATGGGCCTTCCTGCGTCCTGTTGGGGCCCGGGCCCCATACATCTGTACTGAGCCCTTCCTCTGATGGCGGCCCTAGTGTCTCTATACTCCAGTAAAAAAAGCTTCACCCGCCCCATACCTGTACTAATACTGCTAACAGCCAGCTGCTCCCTGCCGACCCCTCCACTCTTCTCGTCCGTCCCAGGTGACGTCGTGTACAGTACAAGCGCCTGCGGTGGACAGGAGGGAAGGAGGGGTGGCAGGAAGCAGCACGTTGTTAGCGGTATTTTCCCGAGGGCCCGGTGGGTCAGTCCGCCCCTGTGTATATATATATACATATATATATATATATATATATATATATATATATATATATATATATATATATATTGAACCTGTGTAATTAATATATTTTTGGTTTTAAAGGGATTTGCTCCACCTGTGCAGGAAGTCTGAACTACACCTGCCTACACATGGCTTAAAGCGGAGTTCCACCCAACTTTACAAGGTGGTCTTAAACTAAAGATCACCCCTCCACCCCTCGTTTTTGTATATATATATATATATTTTTTTTTTTCCTTTCCTTTTAAGAAGTACAAAGGTGTACTTCCGCCCCAGGCAGGCAGCGGCAAAGTTCCTCATTTCCTCTTCTGCGGCAAGCTCTCCTCCTTCTCCCCCGCTGCCGAGGTGGCCATTCAGAAAGCGCTGCGCGCCTCATGCAGTAGGCAACCGGTTGTGAAGTCTGAAGGCTCCATTGCCGGTTTCCCTTAGTTGTAATGGTGGCGCCTGCGCCGGTGGATGAATTGGCCTGGGGGGGGTGACATCGCCGGCTCCCTGGACAGGTAACTGTCCCTATTAAAAGTACTTGCAGCTGCCGAATTTTAAAAAAAACTTTGGAGGCTGGAACTCTACTTTAACCTCTAGCCACCCGCACAATGCATATGTGTGGGACAAAAAAAATAGCCACGCGTGCACATATGCGTCCATGGGTGGCAGAGATTTCAGTGCTGAGAACATGCTCACTGTGTGCCTCCAGAACAGGTACTGAGCTGTCAAAAGGGAGCTGTCGGGATTGGCTACCCGATCAGGGGCGGCCCGTCCATTAGGGGCGCCCGGACACCGCCCCTTCTCTCCACGCTACAGCATGAATCTATCCATGGCTGCCGCTGCCACCCCCTATTGGTGCGTCTGGCCCCTTTCAGGGCACCAGGCGTATGAATGACGGTGGCCATTCCCGGGCGCATGAATGACAGCGGCTATCACTAGGCGCATGAATGACAGCAGCCAGGGTTTCTTTTTAAGCACCTGATTAGAGCCAGAGGCTCTAATAGGCCTTAAAATAGGATAGGCTCGGGTCGCAGAGAACCTGACCGGAGCCCAACCAGGTGTGTTACAACAGTGAATGAATATTCGCTGTTGAAACACTGATCTCAATCCGGCCAATCAGAGACCCATTTTCTGATGGGCCAAAAGAACAGGCGATCCTAGGAGGAGGAGGTCACGCTGCGGCCGCCCATAGGACAAGCTGCCTGCCCACCCATCTGCTACCTAGATGGGGTAAGTACCGGGCTTACCTAGTCCGTCCGGCCGCAGGGAGGGGGTCGTGGGTGCCTCTGACCAACTGGGTTGGGTGATTGTTTGCTGCGCCCCCACCCAAAAAAAAAACACCAGCCACCACTGCTCCCAATCATGACCATCAATCACAGTGGTCATGTGATCAGGAAGAAACCCCCAGGGTGGGCAGGAAGGGGTTAAAAATGGCCTGGATTGGGCAGGAAGCATGGAAGCCAAATATCCTGGATTTGCCGGGAGAGTCCCTGATCTTTGACCTCATCTTAGATATATACACTCCGTGCAGATAGCGCCCCCTGATGGACAATGAACCCAACACCCCAGTGCTGCAAGATCACAGCGCTGTCTATTATGTTGACCACAAGTGATGAAGGGCCAGTAATTGGGAGATGATTATTATTAGTATTATTATTAATATACAGAAAGGAAGATGTGTCTAAAAGGAACCATCGGACCAGGGTTACATTTACTAAAAGTACTAAGCACCAAGCCACCGCCGGGAGGTCGCCGACATCTATGTTCTGCAGACTTATAAAGACACGGAACTTATCAGAGCAAACAGATCCCGGTAAATGTAATGTAGCCTATGAAACAGATGGCACATTTCGGCTTTCGCAGTGTAATTATCTACAAAGCTGAGCGGAGTTTGAAGATATCATAGACTTGGGGCCTCGTAAAACCTTGTAGAGCAAATAAATGATTTCCATTTTTTTTTTTTTTTAATAAATGCCCTTGTCCATATTACGTCGTCTTATATGAAAGGCTCCGGCTAATGAATATACAAAGATCGTAATGGCTAAGAAGTGCCACACCGAGCTGCTTTTTATAGGCTGCGGAATTAATTGAAAACATAGAAAGAAATGAGATTTATCTTATTGGTAGTTTCGTTCGATGCAGCGGGGAGAAGGCGGCAATTAATGAGCTGCAGGTAGATTATGAACATACAGATGAAGGACATTTCACAAGATTGGCCTAAAATAAACCTTTTTTTTTTTAATCCCAGGAGTATAGGTTTAGTGAAGATTAAAAACCAGTTTTGGTATCGGTGTAGATCAGGGGTCTCAAACTGGCGGCCCTCCAGCTGTCCTCCTCCAAGTCCCACGAGGCATTGCAAGGCTGACGGTTACAAGCATGACTCCCACAGGCAGAGGCATGGTGGGACTTGTAGTTTCACAACAGCTGAAGGGCCACCAGTTTGAGACCCCCCCTGGTGTAGATACAGTATGGACATTAAAGTGGTGTTCCGGCCGAAATTAAACTTTTTAAATAAAAATACCCCTATAATACACAAGCTTAATGTATTCTAGTAAAGTTAGTCTGTAAACTAAGGTCTGTTTTGTTAGTTTATAGCAGTAGTTTGTTATTTTATAAACTTACAGCAGGCCGCGGCCATCTTAAGTGTGGGCATCTGAAGCCAGATTGTATTTCTTCCTGGCTCTCATCCTTGCAGATCTCGCACATGCTCAGTGCAGCACAAGCAGTGTAATAGGTTTCAGGTCAGGTTTCCATACCAACGGCAGTGTCAGAGGAAGTTGCCGCCCCTTTCCCAGAAGGCATTGCAAACAGGAAATGATGCGATGGGCCACGGCCAGGGAGGAGGAAGTGAAAAATGAATACAGCAGATATACAGTAGGTGCTGAGAAAAAAACATTTAAAAATATCCAATTCGTTTACAGTGCACAGTTTAGTGAGGGATGCTGAAGAGTTGTAAAAGTGGGTGGAACTCCACTTTAAATGAGGTGTTTGTGGATGGGGTTCAACAGAGAAGACCCAAGTGAATTAGCTCTACCTAGGCAGAGCAAACCAGTACAGGTGACCCTTTGGACTCCTTATTAGGTTCCAGTACACATCTCGCGAATGCGTGTTCCTGATTGCGATTTTTTTTTTAGCGTGATTTACACACGTTTGTCATGGAAAAAAAAGAAGCTCAAGGGCCAAATTTTGGCCCCGAAACAATTGCAAACAAAATGGCGCCACGTTTGGGGGGGTGACATAAAGTATGAATGGCACACCAAAAATGCGTCAAGCGTTTTGCCGCGATTTTTGGCACGTTTTGGAATCATGGGCAGAACCTCGCCAATTCTGCCCCGTGATTCCAAATCACTAAGTGTGAATGGAGCCCCAGGGATCAGTGTTCAGTGCAAAAACTAACCCCTTCAATACCGGGCACTTCCACCCCCTTCCTGCCCAGGCCAAGTTTCAGCTTTCAGCGCTGTCACACTTTGAATGATAATTACACAGTCCTGCAACATTGTATCTAAACTAAATCTTTATAATTTCTTTTTTAAGACACATAAAGATTCATTTTGGTGTTATTTAATCACCATTGGGTTATTTTTTTTTATTTTTTTGCTAAATAAATGAAAAAAGACTGAACATTTTGAAATAAAATGCGATTTTCTTTGTTTTTGTTAGAAAAGTTGGCAAATGAATAATCTTTTGTCATAAATTTAGGCAAAAATGTATTCTGCTACATATCTTTGGTGAAAATAACCCAAATCAGTGTATATGATTTAAGCAGGCCATACATGGTCGAATTTCGAACTAATTTTCTTTTCAAAATCAGAAATTTCGTTTTTTTTTTTTGTGATCCGATGGCGCCACCATTGATTTTCGAAGTTCGGCTGACCAAGCCTTCAATTTCACCTCATGTTGCTACAGAAAAGAATTTTCGTGGCCGGGAATCTTCTTTTTCTCTCCGTAAATTTTCTTTTCTTGCACATTTTTTTTTTCTTATTACATTTTTCGCACGATTCTCCCATCATTGATTAGAAAATCGTTCGTTTTTCAACAAAAATTTCCAACATGTCCGGTTCCTCAAATTTGATGGCCGCACGAAAATCGTCCGTTGCTGCAGCTCCACTAATGGTGCGAAATTCGTACGAAAATTCTTAGATACGATTTTCGAAAGAAAATTCTTTCGAAATTCGAACCGTGTATGGCCGGCATTAGTCTGTAGGAAAGTTACAAACTATGCGAAATTTCTGAAAATTGATCAATCCTGGTGTACCGATCTCATTTCTTAAGGCCTAATAACACCAGGACAGTACAAATACCCCCCCCCTCCCAAAGTTACCCCTTTTTGGAAAGTAGACAGTCCAAGGTATTTAGTAGGAGGCATGGCGACAATTTAGAAGTTATAATTTTTCATCGCAATTTTTCGGCAAAGACATTTTTCACAATTTATTTTATATACTGTCACCAGTGCAGTACAGCATCATCATATGACTGGTGTGGCGGTGAATCAGGGACACTGACTGGTGATGCCATGTAAAAAATATAACGATATATATATATATTTTTTTAACTTATTTTATATCTTTTTTCTTACGCTAATTTCTTTTTTTTTACAATTTTTTTCACACATTGTGACCAGAGCAACACAATGTTACCATAGTAACACTGTACTACTCTGGGGAAGTGATCAGGATTATTATTTTTTTTTTTTACACATTACGATTGCTTATTCCAATGAATTTCATTGGTGTAAGCCAGTGGTTCCCAACCTCAGTCCTCAAGTACACCCAACGGGCCATGTTTTCAGGTTTTCCTTTACTTTGCACAGCTGCTTTAAATTAATATCAATGACATGGTATTAAAAAGAGCTTTTTTTATCTAAGGGAAGTTCCCGAAACATGGCCCGTTGGGGGTACTTGAGGACTGAGGTTGAGAACCACTGATATAAGCAACCATTTATACTGAATGAAACGAGTTCATTCCGTATTTCTTGAAACAACGGTGAGGCTAAATATACAGTAGTAATGCAGCTCATCCCTGATTTATCAAAAGTGAAGTGAATTAATAATTTGATTTTAGCGGTGCCAAAAACAAGATCCATCAAAATAGTAAAATTAACAAAGTTTAATTGATACATAATAAAAACATAATAATTCATAAAATGCACATGCTCATAACATGGTCAACTTGAATACATTAAAGTGGGGTTCCACCCAAAAAAACAAAAATACATGAAAAATCCTAAAAAACAAAACAAAAAACATTTGGATATATTTTTTTTTTCAACTTACCTCTAAATGCCTGTTGCTAGGGGGTCCCTCGTAGTCTGCCCCTTCCAGTGCCAGGGCTGGTGACATCACTTCCCCCTCGGCACAGGAAGGGCTCGGCTCTGCTCCCTCCCTCCTGTCAATCATCTGGGATCCATTATAGGTCCCAGGTGACTGAGAGGCCAATCACGGCGCGCGGCGCCGCTCGCGCATGCGCAGTGGGTGCCAGGCTGTGAAGCCACAGCCCAGCGCCCACAGTTGCAATGCCGGTGCCGCTGAACGGAGGGGGGGATGAGTGGGGCTTCGATCCCCTGCATCGCTGGACCCTGGTACAGGTATGTGTCCAATTAAAAGTCAGCAGCTGCAGTATTTGTAGCTGCTGACTTTTATTTTATTTTTATTTTTTTTACTGGACCCCCTGGGTGGAACTCCTCTTTAATGCAAAGGCTGGTACTGTAGTGTCCGCTCCCGACATGTTTCCCCAGTGATGGCTTCTTCAGGCGACTTTGAAAGACACGAATACTTAATGGACCAAGCAATTACCGACAAACTCCCACCTGGCCCCCAGCATCAAAGGGTGGAGAGAGGACGCCGCATGACCACAGAAGGCATATAAGGACCAAGACAATGGGGTTTATTTACTAAAGGCAAATCCACTTTGCACTACAAGTGCACTGCAAGTACACTTGGAAGTGCACTCGCTGTGGATCTGAGGGGGACATGCAAGGAAAATAAAAAACAGCATTTTTGCTTGTACATGATTGGATGATAAAATCAGCAGAGCTTCCCCTGCTTTCAGATCTTCCCCTCAGATCTAAAGCAACTGCACTTCCAAGTGCAAAGTGGATTTGTCTTTAGTAAATCAACCCCCATGTGCGCAAAATGAGAGATTAAACCGAGGGCAACATGATTGGATACCAGAGCAAACATTTTGCCAAAGTCTGTCTGTGTCAGCACAGTCCTCGGGACTCCAGGAGACACACCTTTGCATATTGTTTGCTCTGGTGTCCAACCGAGTTGCCCTCGGTTTAATCTCTCACTTTGCGCACATTGTCTTGGTCTTTATATGCCTTCTGTGGTCATGCGGCGTTCTCTCTCCACCCTTTGATGCTGGCGGCCAAGTGGGAGTTTGTCGGTGATTGCTTGGTCCATTAAGTATTAGTGTCTTTCAAAGTCCCCTGAAGAAGCCATCACTGGGGAAACATGTCGAGAGCAGACACTACAGTACCAGCCTTTGCCTCATGTATTCAAACTGACCAAGTTATGAACATGTGCTTTTTATGAACTATTAGGTTTTTATCATGTAGAATAGAAAAACACATATATGTGTGCTAGTGGTGCTGCACACCCCGAAACATTTGTATAATGGAGAAGTTCCATCATGGGGTTTTTTTTAGCAGCCAAGAATTAATACAAAGATCATTAGTTAAAATTCTTTATTATATCTAAAAGCAATTTGACAGTTACATGAGAGTTGTAAAAAATTGTGCTCTGGCATTCACATGAAAATGACAGAACCATTGATCAAGATGGAATTACATATTGTATGAAATTTTGATAAAATAGCATTTTACTGCAAAAGAATAATCTTCCACATAAAACTCCTACGCGTTTCGACCCTTCTAATTGTGGTCTTCTTCAAGCGGGTATTTTATTCTATACAGAAAGAGATGGAAATATTTTAAATTTTGATAATCATTTGGTTTATTTGCCTATATGTCTAATCACACAAAGAGATGTAAAGTTACCAATCAAGACGATGGAAGAAAGAAAAACATATCCTATAGCCAGAGATTTCTGATCTAAATAATTTCAAATTGACCATGTTATGAACATGTGCTTTTTCTGAATTATTATGTTTTTATCATGTATCGATTAAACTTTGTTCATTTTACTATTTTAATGGATCTTGTTTTTGGCATCGCTATAATCCCATTATTATTTCATTCCACTTTTGCTAGTGCATTCAGTGTCTTTTGTTGTGATTAGCTGTGATTGGTCATAGCTAATCACTTGGTACAGATGGGCTATGATTTGCCCTGTCTGTACCATGTGATCACTGTGACCAATCACAGCTAGCAGCACAATTGTACACAATAAATGGCAGGAAAGGAAGCCATCCATTGTTTACAATAGTCATGTGATCTTCTGTTATTGGTCACAGCGATCACATGGTGCTGGCAGCGGGCCGGTACACTGATCAGTCATCGCCTGTGCGCACAGCCAGTGACCGATCGTGTCCAAGTGCGGCCCATTCCGGGAGGACCTCCACCAGGAATGACAAATGTCCTGCCCAGCTGTCATTTGACAATAAGCTGGGCGGGAAGTGGTAAAGTTTGGACTGAACATTGGCTGTTCATTTGAATGGACTACCCCATGTGCATTTGTTGTGGCAAAGAAGCTCAAAGACCAAATTGTGGCCCTGAGCCTGTTTGGTCACCGACAATTGTGACAAAATTGCACCACATTTGACACCCAAATGCACGTCACGTGTTTTGCCACAATTTTTGTGCTATTTGGAATCGCAGGCAGAATCGGGGCGATTCCAAATGGTTAAGCATGAATGGGGCCTTAGGGATCAGCTCAGTGTTTCATTCAAATGTAAGTTCTGACCAAACATCAGGGCTGCTGATAAGGCAGTACAGCCAGCCCTCCTGTAGTGGGCCCGGGCCCCATCAGTTCAAAAGGGGGGCCCAGGCTCCTGCTGTACTGTCTTATTGCAGACACCGATTCTCTTCTGTGCCAGACAGACTAGTCACATGACACTCTCAGACAGGGCTGTAGATAACGGGGCACCACCAGCCCCCTCCTATGGGGCCCAGGCCAGCAGGGGGGCCCAGGTAGCTGGGTAAATTGGATGTGGACAGAGAGGGTGATTAGCATGGTGGGGGAGGAAATTACTGGAACAACCATTCAGGTTGGTTGTATGGGGCCCCATGGTTTCTATCAGCAGCCCCGCTCAAAGACAATTACTACTCCTCCCGCCCTCACTGTTTCCAACGAAAGTATAAAACAAGACCCTTCATATATGCAGAGAATAGGAAAAGGGGAGTGATATGGAGGGTAGTTGAAGCCAATCTGATGGGTATGAAGAAGCAGTTAATTAATCTACCAAGCAACATTATTGTGAGTGCAAGAAAGGGAACAGCACCCTCTAAGTGTAGCAAGACATTAACCACTTCAGCCCCGGAAGGTTTACCCCCAAAAAAATTGCTGTCCATTTTTTCCCACAAATGCGCTAGAAACAAAAAAAGACTGACAGTTTTGAAAAAAAAAATATATATATATTTTACTTTCTTCAATAAAACCAATTAATAAATGTAAAAAATAGAATGTTTTCATCAGTTTAGGCCGATATGTATTCTGCTACATATTTTTGGTAAAAAAAAATCTCAGTAAGCATATTTTGATTGGTTTGTGCAAAAGTTATAGCGTCTACAAACTATGGGATATTTTTATTGAATTTTTATTTATTATTTATTGGTAATGGCGGCGATCAGCAATTTTTAGAGGGACTGCGACATTGCGGTGGACAAATCTGACACTGAAGCCTCATACACACGATCATATATATAGATAGTTACATATAGATAGTTACGATCAGACTTCAAACAAACTTTTCCGTGGATTTCTGTCCAAAGGGCGTTGGCCGTGAACTTGGTATGCATACACACGGCAGGAGTTTTTCAGCCAACTTTCACCAAATCACGTGGTTTTTTCAGCTCTTTACCGCCACCCTTTGGTCAACTTCTGTATTGTTATCTGATCTTTTGCATTGGTTCTGAGCATGCGTGTTTGTACTTTGGACTAAAGTCCTATGGACTTGTGTACACACGATAGGATTTAGCACCATCGGACTTTTGTTGCCGGAAAGTTTGTCTGTTTGCACAGCCAACATTTGTCCGATGAAAAACGAAAAAGTTTGTCCGATGGAGCGTACACACGGTCGGATGTTGCCTTAAAACAGGTAATTTGCATGTTTGTTGTCAAAAAGTCCAGTCGTGTTTATGGACACTTTTCGGCGACCAGTGACACCAATACAGTGATCAGTGCTTTTAAAAAATGCACTGTCACTGTACTAATAACACTGGCAGGGAAGGAGTTAACATCAGGGGTGATCACAGGTTTAAAATGTGTTTCCTGGGCGTGCTTTCTAACTGTGGGGGAGGTGCTTTAAACGGGGGGAAGACAGAGAAATCCGTGTTCCTGCTTAGCCGAAACACAAGATCTCCATCTTCCCCTCTGACAAAACGGCGGTCTGTCTTGTTTACATAGGCAGATCGCCGTTCTGCCTCTTCTATGAACAATCGTGGGGTGCCGGAGAACATTGGCTCCCGCTGTGTCCAATCACAGCGGGAGCGGTTCTCCAGTGGCGCCCACGCGTGCCCCCCAACCCCGTTCACGAAATCTCGTTCAGGTACGTGATTTTCGTGCAACCGGGCCACCCTGCTGCAGTATATATATATGTTGGGTTGGTCCAGAAGCGGTTAACATGCTGTCATGATCAGGCGCCAGGCTTGAAGACCAGTTGCTATAGCAGTTACCAGACTACCACTGACCAGAAGGATAGGTACACAGGCAGTCACCCTGGCAGGTGACAAAGGCTCACCTAGGTGCGAAGTCTAAGTACGAACCGGTGTTCTCCAGAGCTCCTGATGGTGGAGATGGATTTAGCTGCGTGCTAGTACCAGGTCGCGGTCCTCAGGTTTGCCCCACAAGGGTGTGAGCAAGGGTCCAGAAGTGGTTGAGCAGATAAGGATCAAACAACAGAGTGGTCAGTAAACAAGCCAAAAGGTCGGTAACAAGAAGTTGCAGGTTGGGATCAGGCAGTCGAGTAGTCAACGTACAAGCCAAGGGTCAATCACGAGTGGCAGCAAAATACAGACGGCAGCAGGGAAGACAAGAGCAAGGCACTGGCTGAGAAGGCACAACAACCTGGCAAAGAGGAAGTGCTACGACAAGGCTTATATAGGAAGTTCACTGGAGGAGCAAGGAGTTCAAGGTTCAACAGCAATCAAGACACAAGGCAGGGTTATTCAATGGATCAGATAGGATTGTCTAATAGATCAGGCAGGGAGCTGTCCAGCATCCCAGAGAGCTCAGTGGGATGAGTCAACGCCAGACACCGAAGAGGTCCCAGGTCCTGACACATGCTTTATTGGTTTTAAAATAGGCAACTCACAACGAGAAAGATGCGTTGTTAAAACAGTATGGTCCACCGAGCAGCTCTGGGTTAACCCCGCTGTGTGTGTGTATCCCAGAGTAGAACACTGGCGGTTGCTCTGGTGGGTTCCAGTGCTTCCTGGTAGACTCGGGGACACCTTGGGCGAGATGACGTCACAGCCGGGTACTTGAGCATCAGATGCAGCATGCGTTTGGAGCATGACATAGGGAGAGCCATCTTTAGTGTGGTATAAATAGTCTTTGGCTTGAGTACCTACATTGCCAATCACCCTTGTGCGTTGCAAAGGGGCACATTCTTCAATGTGTGGGCACGGTACAAGATGTGCAGTGATGGTAACTGAGTTTATGTCACTCCGACGACATGGGGGGGGGGTCCTTCAAACGTTAATGCATGTTGTTGTATCCATGAGTTAACCAAGTGAAATATATTATTCTTCGATATCTGTATCGGAATTCTTCATTGTTTTTCCGGCAAGCAAGGACACCGTCCTCCACCGCCAGCAGGAAGGAGAGAAAAGAGGCATGCAGTGCAGAACATTGCCACAAGTGAGTCTTTACTGCATCTCATTCTGTACATTATACCCAACACAAAGGCCTCACCAATTCAATGGCAGGTTGTGTGCGAAGAAATTATTTGTAATGCTCATTTTGCTCTTTTGTGCCTTCAGAAATCATCTGTGGTGATAAATGGAAAGTAGAGAGATTATGTTCCTTGCTATTGAAGAAAATGCAGATACAGTTGGGTAAGTATTTGTTTCATTTACACCTGTGTGCGTGTTAACGTGTGTCTTGCTTTGTGTTAAGTCCTTCGTTGAAACGAGTTTCAGCTCGTATGGAAGCATTGTGTAAAGCAAGCTTTACCAAAGGATTGGTAAAGCTTTTAGCAAGCTCCGGGCATCTTTTCTGAAGCTTTAAGGGGTCCATTCCCACCTGTGTGTCCTAACGCACATCAACTTGTATACCCAGATTAGCCATTGTATGAGGGCTACACCAAAAGTAATGCAAAAGTGGGCATATCTTTTTTTTTTACTGACTTACAGAGGTCATTCAAATTTCACATGTTGGTAGAGTAACTCTTATGCCGTGTCAACACGGTCAGACTTTTCGACCGGACGTGGTCCGACAGACTTTCCAGCGTACTTTCGACGGACTTCCAACTGACTTTCTAACGAATGGACTTGCCTCCACACAATCACACCAAAGTCCGACGGATTCGTACGTGATGAGGTACACCGGACTAAAATAAGGAAGTTGATGGCCAGTAGCCAATAGCTGCCCTAGCGTCGGTTTTTGTCCGTCGGACTAGCATACAGACGAGCGGATTTTTGGGTCTGGCGGAGTTACGATGTAAAGATTTGAAGCATGTTCCAAATCTAAAGTCCGTCAGATTTGCGACTGGAAAAGTCAGCTGAAGGTCCGGTGAAGCCCACACACGATCGGATTGTCCGCCGGATTTGGTCCGTCGGCATCCGTCGGACCAGTCCGGTCGAAAAGTCCGACCGTGTGTACGCGGCATAACTCTATACAAAGGTACTACTCAACATAGTCTCCATCACAAGTGATGTATTTGCGCCATCGTTGAACCCAGTTTTCGAAAGAACTTTGAAGAAATTAAAGCGTTGTAGTCACTTCCGCTTTCACCTCATCTGTATCATCAAATTGTTGTCTCCAAAGACCAGTGGCGATCGATCCATATGGGGCACAGCCCCTCTAATCCATGAGCCCCGTTCCTAATCTACCTGCAGGGTGCCGGACACATGGATTCCAATGGGGATTTTTTTTTTTTTTTAAGCACATGATTAGAGCCTGAGGCTCTTATTGGCTTAAAAAAAGGGTGGGCTCGGGGCGCAGAGCACTGCGCCCTGAGCCTACCCAGTTGTGTGACAATAGCGAATAAATATTCGCTATTGTCTTCCTGATTCTCCTCCCAGCCAATCAGGAAACGGGTGAGATCCGATTGGCCGAGAGACGAAGTGATCGTATTGGCCACTGCACTGAGGGAGGAAGGAAGGGAAGCCGCCGAGGAGGAAGCCGCCATGAAGCCTGAGACACAGAGGAGGAGGAGATGCAGGAAGGAGCTGAAGCTGCCCGCCACCTAGATGGTGTAAGTGCGGGGCTGACCGACTGACCGACTGGGGCGGGGGCAGCAGAATGTCTTGTTTACCGCCCCCCCAAAATATAAAGCACCAGCCGCCACTACCAAAGAGCACTGACCAGACGAAATTACAGGTTGCCTAATTTGTTGCAAAAGATTTGTTTGGTTGCATATTTCATGGTGCATGTGGATTACACCGAATCGAAATTCGGATGAAAATTTTGTTATTTGGATTTATCCGAATTTATGAATCACAATAGTAATGAATTTCAACAAACCTAAAAAATTCATTATAACGAAACAAAATAACAAATTATCCAAATTTGAAGGTGAATTCGGATTTGAATTTGAAAATTGCAAGGCATGAAAGTGAAATAAGATGATGATAACTACTTAAGCTGCTTTATAGAATAAAACAGAATACAATACAATACAGTACAATATAGGAAAGAAAAGAATAGAAAAGAAAAGAATAGAACCGAGCAGATCAGAGCAGACTTAAAATCCGGTGTCAACTGCTGAGGTTCCCCTAAGTCAAGGGTCTCAAAGGGCCAGGTTACTGTCCTTCAGACTTTAGGGGGGCTGAACTGTGGCCATTGGGCGTAGAAAAGGTCCCGATGTCAGTGGGTAAAAATAATGTCCCATCGTTTGTTTCAGTGGGAGTAATAGTGCCCCATCATTGGTGCCAGTGGGCCCCATTGTTGGCGTCATTAGGAGGAATAGTGCGTTGTTGGTGTAATTGGGAGGAGTTATGTCCCTTCATTGGTGTCAGTGTGTGGGGGTGGGGGGCTTATGTCCCATTATTATTATCAGTGGATGAAATATTGCACCCTCCATAAAGCACCCTCCCCATGTTGAGGGCATGTGGTCTGGTATGGTTCAGGAGAGGGGGGTGCTCTCTCATCTCCCCCCCTTTTCCTGCGCCCTGCCAGGTTGCATGCTCAAATAAGGGTCTGGTATGGATTTTGGGGGGACCCCCACGCCATTTTTTTTTACATTTTGGTGCGGAGTTCCCCTTAAAATCCATACCAGACCTGAAGAGCCTGGTATGGATTTTAGGGGGGACTCCCACGCCATTTAAAAAAAAAAAATTGGCGTGGAGTTCTCCTTAATATCCATACCAGACCCGAAGGGCCAGGTAACGAACTGGGGGGAGGGGGGGCCACGCTGTTTTTTTTCAATGATTTTTTTATGTATATTGCCGGGATACGGCAATACATTACAGCCGCAATAAATTTAAAATGACATTTTTTCCTTTAGAATTGTCACTTTGCTACGGTACTGTTATAAACATATATTCTCTACTTTACAGGCATACTATAGACACCCCCCAGGCACAACATTTAAAGGAATATTTCATTTTTATTGTTTCACTTTAAGCATTATTAACTGCTCCTGAAAAAAACGGCCGTTTTTTAAACTTTTTTTTGCATTGATCCATGTCCCCTGGGGCAGGACCCGGGTCCCCAAACACTTTTTATGACAATAACTTGCATATAAGCCTTTAAAATGAACACTTTTGATATTTCACGTTGGTGTCCCATAGACTTTAATGATGTTCGCACAAATTGTTTGTCTGTTTGCATGTTATGATGGGAGGTCTCCAATCCAATGCAAAATACATTCATATTTATGTGCAAATAACATATGTAAAGTGACCAGTGCTGCATATAACAAATCCAGTGTTGTTTTACCAAAATCAAAATCAAATTAAAAGTGCTGTAAACAGTGTGTCAAAATCACATCTGAGGATTTATCCAGTCGTTATTATATATATGGCGCTTTTTGAACAAATGATTTTGATCTGGTGTAGCCAAAAAACACAGTATGCAGTGTGCCTGGTGTCTCCACACGTGCTCGGGGCCATCTTGCTGCACCCTCCAGTTATTTATGGTGTACTGTATCCTAACAACCCAGGGACATGTGGCTCGTGGCCATGTTTTAATTGATGTCTTGTAATGTATGCAGGAGGGTGCAGCAAGATGGCGTTGCTCCTGATGACGTCATTGTGATGAAACGCGTAAGGAGAAGCTACAGCGTCATTGCATCACTTCCGGTTTCAGGTCCACGGAATGCATCGCATCCCGGACTTCCAGTGTTTTTACAAGCTGATGTGTTTTTACAAAGCCAATGTGATTTTAAACAAATGTAAGTGCAATACTTTACTTTTCACAATAAACTAAGTTAAGTTACGCTATGAAGCCTGTCTTTGATGTTGTCTTTGATGTTCCCTTATGTATGTGAGACTCTGGGGCAGGTTTAACTGTGGATATTGAACTTTGATACAGGCAGGAAGGGCTGTGAATGTGGGCTACCCCTATATGGGAAGAGATTTCTGGTGAGTAGAGCAATAAGAGGGGGAGCACGGGGGGAGACTGTGCATGCAGTGGCAGCCCATCCATTAGGGACCATGCATCCAGCCCCCTACATCTACATTCAGGGTGCTGGATGCATGTATCCAATAACAGGTGTGGTTTTTTTGAAGCACAAGATTAGAGCCGGAGGCTCTAATAGGCTTCAAAATAGGGTGGGTTCGGGGCACTCCGAGCCCACCAAGTTGCGTGACACTAGCGAATGAATATTCGCTATTGTCACACTAATTCTCCTCCCAGCCAAACAGAAAGCGGGTCTGAGACCGGAAAGGAGAAGCTACGCTGGCTGCCGGGAGGGGGAGGGAGGAGAAGGCGAGGAGAGGAGACAAGACACAGGAGAAGCTAGCCGGTCTCCTGGGGGAAATGTTGCAGCCGGGTGACCGACCAACCTGAGGGGGTAGAGGTGCGACGGTGCACTGTTTGCCACCGGCCGCCACTGATTGCATGTGTGTTTTTTGGCTACACCAGATCAAAATCATTTGTTCAACAAGCACCATTTACAGTATCTCACAAAAGTGAGTACACCCCTCACATTTTTATATATTTTATTCTATCTTTTCATGTGACAACACTGAAGAAATGACACTTTGCTACAATGTAAAGTAGTGAGTGTACAGCTTGTATAACAGTGTAAATTTGCTGTCCCCTCAAAATAACTCAACACACAGCCATTAATGTCTAAACTGCTGTCCAAATTGGGCCCAAAGTGTCAATATTTTGTGTTGGCCACCATTATTTTCCAGCACTGCCTTAACCCTCTTGGGTCACAGGTTGCCACTGGAGTCCTCTTCCCCTCCTCCATGATGACATCACGGAGCTGGTGGATGTTAGAGACCTTGCGCTCCTCCACCTTCTGTTTGAGGATGTCCCACAGATGATCAATAGGGTTTAGGTCTGGAGACATGCTTTGCCAGTCCATCACCTTTACCTTCAGCTTCTTTAGCAAGCCAGTGCACGACTTGGAGGTGTGTTTGGGGTCATTATCATGTTGGAATACTGCCCTGCGGTCCAGTCTCTGAAGGGAGGGGATCATGCTTTGCTTCAGTATGTCACAGTACATGTTGGCATTCATGGTTCCCCCAATGAACTGTAGCTCCCCAGTGCCGGCAGCACTGATGCAGCCCCAGACCATGACACTCCCACCACCATGCTTGACTTTAGGCAAGACACACTTGTCTTTGTTCTCCTCACCTGGTTGCCGCCACACACACTTGTCACCATCTGAACCAAATAAGTTTATCTTGGTCTCATCAGAGCACAGGACATGGTTCCAGTAATCCATATCCTTAGCCTGCTTGTCTTCAGCAAACTGTTTGTGGTCTTTCTTGTGCGTCATCTTAAGAAGAGGCGTCCTTCTGGGACAGCAGCCATGCAGACCAATTTGATGCAGTGTGCGGCGTATGGTCTGAGCACTGACAGGCTGACCCCCCCACCCCTTCAACCTCTGCAGCAATGCTGGCAGCACTCATACGTCTATTTCCCAAAGACAACCTCTGGATATGACGCTGAGCACCTGCACTCAACTTCTTTGGTTGACCTGTTCTGAGTGGAACCTGTCCTGTTAAACCGCTGTATGGTCTTGGCCACCATGCTACAGATCAGTTTCAGAGTCTTGGCAATCTTCTTATAGCCTAGGCTAGTGATGTTGAACCTTGGCACCCCAAATGCTTTGGAACTACATTTCCCATGATGCTCATGCACTCTGCAGTGTAGTTGAACATCATGGGAAATGTAGTTCCAAAACATCTGGGGTGCCAAGGTTCCCCATCACTGGCCTAGGCCATCTTTATGTAGAGCAACAATCCTTTTTTTTCAGATCCTCAGAGAGTTCAGGTGCCATGTTGAACTTCCAGTGACCAGTATGAGAGAGTGAGAGCGATAACACCAAATTTAACACACCTGCTCCCCATTCACACCTGAGACCTTGTAACACTAACAAGTCACATGACACCGGGGAAGGGAAAATGGAGTTAGTGTTAGTAGAGCTGCACAATTCTGGCCAAAATGAGAATCACAATTTTTTTGCTTAGAATAAAAAGATCACAATTCTCGCGGCGTAAAATTCTTTCACATTATAAAAAAAAAAAAATTGGGCTAACTGGTTAGTTTTTTTTGTTTTTTTTAAAGTGTAAATTTTTCTCAAAAAATTGCATTTGAAAGACTGCTGTGCAAATACAGTGTGAAATACATAAAATATTGCAACAACCACCATTTTATTCTCTAGGGTCTCTACTATGTATATATATATATATAATGTTTGGGGGTTCTAAGTAATTTTCTAGCAAAAAAAAAATAAAATAGATTTTAACTTGAAACCAACAAATGTCAGAAAAAGGTTTAGTGTTTAACCGCTTCAGCCCCGGAAGATTTTACCCCCTTCCTGACCAGAGCACTTTTTGCGGTTCGGCACTGCGTTGCTTTAACTGACAATTGCGCGGTCGTGCGATGTTGCACCCAAACAAAATTGACATCCTTTTTTTTCCCACAAATAGAGCTTTCTTTTGGTGGTATTTGATCTCCTCTGCGGGTTTTATTTTTGGGCTATAAACAAATAAAAGAGCGACGATTTTGAAAAAAAAAAAACGCATTATTTTTTACTTTTTGCTATAATAAATATCCTCCAAAAATATCAAAAAAAATATATATTTATTACATTTTTCTATATTTATAAATATATATTTATAATATTTATATATTATATATATTTATATTTTTAAATATTTTTCTATATTTATAAATATATATTTATAATATTTTTTTCCTCGGTTTAGGCCGATATGTATTCTACATATTTTTGGTTAAAAAAAAAGCACAGTAAGTGTATATTAATTGGTTTACGCAAAAGTTATAGCGTCTACAAAATAGGGGATAGTTTTATGGCATTTTTATTTTTATTTATTTTTTTATTAGTATTGGGGGTGATCTGCAATTTTTATCGGAACTGCGACCTTATGGCGGACGCATCGGACACTTTTGACACTATTTTGGGACCATTGTCATTTACAAGCATACCCCACTTTTAAGTACACATTGCGGTTTATTTACTAAAGCTGGAAAGTGCTAAATCAGGCTCAATTCTGTATAAGAACCAATGAGCTTCTAACCCCAGCTTGTTCAATTAAGCTTTGATAATAAAACCTGGAAGCTCATTGGTTTCTATGCAGAAGGGAGCCTGATTTTGCACTTTCCAGCTTTAGTAAATAAACCCCATTGTGTACTTAAAAGTGGGGTATGCCTGTATACAGCGATCAGTGCTGTAAAAAAGCACTGATTAGTGTGTAAATGACACTGGCAGTGGAGGGGTTAATCACTAGGGGGCGATGAAGGGGTTAAGTGTGTCCTAGGTTTTGACACTATTTTGGAACCATTGTCATTTTTACAGCGATCAGTGCTATAAAAAAGCACTGATTACTGTGTAAATGACACTAGCAGGGAAGGAGTTAACCACTAGGGGGCGATGAAGGGGTTAAGTGTGTCCTAGGGAGTGATTCTAACTGTGGGGGGGTGGGCTTCAAGTCACATGACAGCGATCACCGCTCCCGATGACAGGCCAGAACAGGGGAAATTCCCCGTGACACGATCGCTGGGAGACCGGCGGACATAAAGTCTGCCAGTCCCGCGGGTACGGTCACGCTGTATGCGGCACGCACCTGCTATCCCCGGCTCTTTAAGGGGATGTACAGGTACGCCCATTTGCCCACCGCTGCCATTGTGCCGACGTATATCGGCGTGCAGCGGTGGGCAAGTGGTTAAGTGGTTGAACTTCATTTACACACCAAAGTGTATTCCTTTTGATCTAAATAACAAATTGTTACAATGTTTATACTTAAGTTCCTCTGCTAAAGAATGTTGTGATTCTTGGCAGACTGGCCTTTTTTTTTTCCCCATTTTTTTTGACGGCTGTCGGCTTTAGCAGAGCAGAAAGAATCCTCTGCATAGAAAGAATCGGGAAATACTATCTCAAGATCGCAACGGGAAAAAAAAAAAACGCCATAACGATTCTTAACGATTAATCGTGCAGCTTTAAGTGTCAGAATTACAAAGTAATACCTCTGCGCACATAACTATTTGCTGTGTCCAGGGGCGCCGTTACCTGTCTGCTAGGGAGTCGAGGAGTTCAAATAAAAGGTGGCAAAGGTTTTAGATTTCCCATCAGCGATTATTCAGCGACTGCAAAAAAAAAAAAAAAAGTAACATTTACGCTTTGTTTCTGCAAATGCCCTCCAACACTTTGATCTTTTTTTTTTTTTTCTGGGCGACACAATTGCCGGATTTTAATTGCACCGAAAAGAAGCTTTTTTTTCCCGTAGTTCAGTCAGAACACTAAAGCACTTAGCGTAACCTGCGTCGCACCCGCCGCCTTTCTCACGAGTGGCCTCTGAGGGAGACATTTTATTATTTTATTGCAGTCATCATAATCTATGACATTTTGCGTATTTCCTGTCAGCTTTGTAGGTTTTAATAACGAAAACAAAAAAAAAAAAAGTACAATCCGATAACAATGTCATTTAAGAAAATAAAGGAACGCGCTACTTAGCTCCACAGCGCCGGGTTTGACAAACAAAATTATTATAATTCTTTTTTTTTTTTTTTTCTTCTTATTTGTATTTGCAGTGATGCCTTGAATAGAATGGAACGAGGTGTGAAATTGATGTTTCTTATAATAGAAAAACCTCTTAAGGAAACAATAGAAAGAGGCCAAATGCTCTGCACGGAGGAGGGCGTTCTCTGAGCTCAAATCGTTCTGATTAGAATATTATCGAGTCACCGGGGTCTCTGTGGCCGGCCGGGCCTATGTTAATGATCTGCAGTAAATTGAAACAGATTACCTCTAAGTGTGCAAACGGAATATCTCCTGGTGACACTTCCATGGCCGTTGCGTGGTTTGTGATTACATTTATGAAGCAAGAGTTTAGTGTATCGAAGGAATACTTCATAATGCAGCTGTTACTGTACTTTTACACCGGCCAGACATGACCTAATATTGAGGAGGTCCCTGTTTTGCTGCCAAAACAGCCCTGACCCCATCGAGGCATGGACTCCACTTTGACCTCTCAAGGTACGCGGTGGTATCTGGCACCAGGCCGTCAGTAGCAGATCCTTTAAATCCTGTAAGTTGTGAGGTGGGGCCTCCATGGCTCAAACTTGTTTTTTCCAGCACCCCCCACAGATGTTCGATTTGATTAAGATCTTGATCATTTAGAGGCCAAGTCAATACCTCAAACACATTGTTGTGTTCCTCAAACCATTCTTGAACTATTTTTTTCCATGCAGCAAGGCGCATTATCCTGCCTGAAAGAGGCTCTGCCTTCAGGGAATACCGTTTCCATGAAGGGGTGTGCATGATCACCAAGAATGTTTAGGTAGGTGGGACGTGTCAAGTAACATCCATATGAATGGCAGGACCCAAGGTTTCACCTCCATCAATAAGCCTTCCTCCATCTCCATCAATGAGCCTTCCCTCCCCCACCTCCATCAATAAGGATTCCTTTCCCACTCCCATCAATGAGCCTTCCCTCCCCACCTCCATCAATAAGCCTTCCCTCCCCACCTCCATCAATGAGCCTTCCCTTCCCACCCCTATGAATAAGCCTTAGCTCCCCATCTCCATCAATAAGCCTTCCCTCTCCACCTCTTTCAATGAGCATTCCCCTCGCCACCTCCATCAATGAGCCTTTCCTCCCCACCTCTATCAATGAGCCTTTCCTCCCCACCTCTATCAATGAGCCTTTCCTCCCCACCTCTATCAATGAGCCTTTCCTCCCCACCTCTATCAGTGAGCATTCCCCTCCCCACCTCCATCAATGAGCCTTTGCTACTCATCTCCATCAATGAGCCTTCCCTCCCCACCTCCATCAATAAGCCTTCCCTCCCCACCTCCATCAATAAGCCTTCCCTCCCCACCTCCATCAATAAGCCTTCCCTCCCCACCTCCATCAATGGGCCTTCCCTCCTCACCTCCATCAATGAGCCTTCTTTCCCCCATCTCCATCAATGAGCCTTCCCTCCCCACTAACAACAATGAGCATTCCCTCCCCACCTCCATCAATAAGCCTTCCCTCCCCACCTCCATCAATAAGCCTTCCCTCCTTACCTCCATCAATAAGCCTTCTCTCCCCACCTCCATCAATGGGCCTTCCCTCCCCACCTCCATCAATAAGCCTTCCCTCCCCACCTCCATCAATAAGCCTTCTCTCCCCACCTCCATCAATGAGCCTTCCCTCCCCATCTCTATCAATGAGCCTTTCCTCCCCACTTCTATCAATGAGCATTCCCCTCCTCACCTCCATCAATGAGCCTTTGCTACTCATCTCCATCAATGAGCCTTCCCTCCCCACCTCCATCAATAAGCCTTCCCTCTCCACCTACATCAATAAGCTTTCCCTCTCCACCTCTTTCAATGAGCATTGCCCTCCCCACCTCCATCAATGAGCCTTTCCTGCCCCATCTCCATCAATGAGCCTTCCCTCCCCACCTCTATCAATGAGCCTTCCCTCCCTCACCTCTATCAATAAGCCTTCCCTCTCCATCTCCATCAATAAGCCTTCCCTCTCCACCTCTTTCAATGAGCATTGCCCTCCCCACCTCCATCAATGAGCCTTCCCTCCCCCACCTCCATCAATGAGTCTTCCCTCCCCATCTCCATCAATAAGCCTTAGCTCCTCATCTCCATCAATGGGCCTTCCTTCCCCACCTCCATCAATGAGCCTTCCCTCCCCCACCTCCATCAATGAGCCTTCCCTCCCCACCTCCATCAATGAGCCTTCCCTCCCCCACCTCCATCAATGAGCCTTCCCTCCCCCACCTCCATCAATGAGCCTTGCCTCCCCCACCTCCATCAATGAGCCTCCCCCCCACCTCCATCAATGAGCCTTCCCTCCCCACCTCCATCAATGAGCCTTCCCTCCCTACCTCCATCAATAAGACCCCCCCCGCCACACCTCCATCAATGAGCTTTTCCTCCCCCACCTCCATCAATGAGCCTCCCCTCCCCCACCTCCATCAATGAGCCTTCCCTCCCCCACCTCCATCAATGAGCCTTCCCTCCCCACCTCCATCAATGAGCCTTCCCTCCCCCACCTCCATCAATGAGCCTCCCCCCCACCTCCATCAGTGAGCATTCCCCTCCCTACCTCCATCAATAAGACCCCCCCCCCCCCGCCCCACCTCCATCAATGAGCTTTTCCTCCTCACCTCCATCAATAAGCCTTGGCCTCCCATGAGCCTGTTGCAGGTTCAGCAGTTCTCCTTCCTTGGACCACTTTTGGTCAGCCCTGGCCCCTGCAACCTGGGAAGATCCCATAAGATATAACATTTACAAGAACATGCACTTTCCCAATGGGGCAACAAAGATCCTCTGATGTTGAATAGCGGTCAATTTCTCCATAGAATATATATCAAAATAAACAGAACAATTCATCAAGGGGAGTCCCAGGATGTAATACGTACGGGGGGGAGGAGCCACGCATGACGTCACCCGCAGCCATCTTTCTGATTGAGACGTATACAGAGAGCGCTCGTATTATGCATTTGTGACAAGTTCCGGATTTGTGTGTGTTTTATTCCTTTTATTCTACATTAAAAAGTTATTCTAGCAGAGAACACTGTTTATTTTTATATATATACTATGGAGAAATCATCACCTTTGACCTCTATTTACTATCAGTGAATCTTTGTTGCCCCATTGGGGAAAGCGCATACTGACCATTCTGATTTCAGGGGTTATACCTTTAAGGTGATTTATTAGGTCGTTGGTGGAGGTGCTGCACAGATTTGAAGACCTGCATTTTTCATTTGGAAATACACCTTCACAGTGGCCGTTGTGCATCAGATTCTTCATCTTATGAACTGTCTTCTTATAAATTTTATATATTGATGTATGGACTTGTTTAATCATTTAGGCTGCACAATCTTATTTGTATATTCCTGTTTGAGTGTTCAGCATGCAATGTATGTAGTAGGGTTGTCTTGATACCACTTTTTTAAGACCGAGTACAAGTACCGATACTTTTTTTCAAGTACTCGCCGATACCGATTATCAATACTTTTTTTTTTAATGTCATGTGACAGTAGCACTGATAGGTGGCATGGATTATGCAGCACTGATGAGAACTTATGGGTGGTAATGACTGATGAGCACTGTTTATGTAGCACTGATAGGCACTGATAGGTGGTACAGACTGATGAGCACTGATAGGTGGTACAGACTGATGAGCACTGATAGGTGGTACAGACTGATGAGCACTAATGAGCACTGATAGGTGGCACTAATTATTCAGTACCGATGAGCACTGATAGGTGGCACTGACTGATGAGCACTGATAGGGGGCACTGATTATGCAGCACTGATGAGCACTGATAGGTGGTACAGACTGATGAGCACTGATAGGTGGTACAGACTGATGAGCACTGATAGGTGGTACAGACTGATGAGCACTGATAGGTGGTACAGACTGATGAGCACTGATAGGTGGTACAGACTGATGAGCACTGATAGGTGGTACAGACTGATGAGCACTGATAGGGGGCACTAACTGATGAGCACTGATAGGTGGTACTGACTGATGAGCACTGATAGGTAGCACTGATTATACAGCACTGATGAGCACTTATAGGTGTTACTGACTGATGAGCACTGTTTATGCAGCACTGATGAACACTAATAGGTGGTACAGACTGATAAGCACTGTTTATGCAGCGATGATAGGTGATACAGACTGATAAGCACTGTTTATGCAGCACTGATGAGCACTTATAGGTGGTACAGACTGATGAGCACTGATCGGTGGTACAGACTGATGAGAACTCATGAGTACTGATAGGTGGCACTGATAGGTGGCACTGACTGATGAGCACTGATAGGTGGCACTGACTGATGATCACTGATAGGTGGCACTGACTGATGAGCACTGATAGGGGCACTGATTAAGCAGCACTGATGAGCACTGATAGGTGGTACAGACTGATGAGCACTGATAGGGGGCACTAACTGATGAGCACTGATAGGTGGTACTGACTGATGAGCACTGATAGGTGGCACTGACTGATGAGCACTGATAGTGGCACTGATTAAGCAGCACTGATGAGCACTGATAGGTGGTACAGACTGATGAGCACTGATGGGGGCACTAACTGATGAGCACTGATAGGTGGTACTGACTGATGAGCACTGATAGGTAGCACTGATTATGCAGCACTGATGAGCACTGATAGGTGGTACAGACTGATGAGCACTGATAGGTGGCACTGATTATGCATCACTGATGAGCACTGATAGGTGGCACTGACTGATGAGCACTGATAGGTGGCACTGATTATGCAGCACCAATGAGCACTGATAGGTGGTACTGACTGATGAGAACTGATAGGTGGCAATGATTATGCAACACCGATGAGCAATAATAGGTGGTACAGACTGATGAGCACTGATAGGTGGCACTGATTATGCAGCACTGATGAGAACTGATAGGTGGCACTGACTGATTAGCACTGATAGGTGGCACTGACTGATAAGCACTGAAAGGCGGCACTGACTGATGAGCACTGATAGGCGGCACTGATTATGCAGCACTGATAGGTGGTACTGACTGATGGGCACTGATAGGCGGCACTTATAGGCACTGATAGGTGGTACAGACTGATGAGCACTGATAGGTGGCACTGATTATGCAGCACTGATGAGAACTGATAGGTGGCACTGACTGATTAGCACTGATAGGTGGCACTGACTGATAAGCACTGAAAGGCGGCACTGACTGATGAGCACTGATAGGCGGCACTGATTATGCAGCACTGATAGGTGGTACTGACTGATGGGCACTGATAGGTGGCACTTATAGGCACTGATAGGTGGTACAGACTGATGAGCACTGATTATGCAGCACTGATGCATAGCACTAAATAGATGCAGACACAGACTTGACAACCATACTTTCTGACACTGACTGGGAGACCACAGACTGGGGGGACACTAACACCACAGGGAGCCTCACAGACAGATTCTGATGGGACAGAGACACTAGGATTCTCTGGTACAACCTCTGCCAACCCAGACTCTTCTATCCAGATGGAAGAGTTCCTCCACTAACTTAGGCTATAAATATCCTCTGCCTTAAATCCCATGGCTAGGATCCTATCCACAACCACCCTCCTGATAGATGGAATACCTCCTCCTTCCCATCTGAGCTGTACCACATTCCTGCGTTTAATGGAAGAAGCACCTTTAGGTGAAAGTCCAACAACTGGCTCCCTTCTACCAGCAGCATGATTTTGTCCCGACACAGCCTTAGTATAGTTCATAACTGGGACAGATGACACATTTACTGACTGCATAGGAATATTAACTGGCTGCAAAGGAACCTCTGAAATCAGCCTTCCAACACAGCAGTCCTAGAAGTACCACAATTACCAGCAGTCCTGTTATTAGGTACACCATCTGTTTTAGTGTCCACGCGACATTCCTGCTCTGCGATTTTAGCATCCATGTGGGACACCTGCTCCTTCTTCTCACAGACAACAAGAACTTATTTGTCAGGATTGACACCATCTTCTCCTGCATTCCTTGCCAACTGCAAGGATCCATTGACAGATGCAGTCTCTTTGTCTGTAGCAGCAATAACAGGAATGGCATCCATACACGGAGCAATATTCTCAACAAGCATTCCTTCACCAGCATTTTCCTGAACTGAAACAGCCTGTCCTCCATTTGCAGACACTGTAGCACTGCCGCCATCTTGATCAGACTTGAGTGAAACTTTTTTCACAACTTTCCCCCTACAGGCTGAGGGACGACATCCACCTCCTCATCTGATGAGTCGTGCCACTCAGGGGAGATTCCATTTCCATAATGGCCTGTAGCAATCGGCCATTTTCCTCAAAATCCTCCTGACATGACCCAGGCTGCTGGGGAGGGAGGGGGGCAGATACTGACTCAGACATGACAGATCCTAAGATGGGGTAGTACTGGGGCCACCATATGAAGCCACTTCCTTAACCCCCATCTATACTATCGCCATTGCTCTGACATCCACCCTCTGGCTGGTACTTGCACAGGCACTCTCCTTCATCTGTTGGAATCTCTCCTCATTCTCATATTTTTTTCTAAACGCACCTCTGCTCTCCTTCAGAGAAGCGACCAGCTTCTCCTGATTCTTCAATGCCTCCTCCAGAGACTTTAGTATGGAGTCTTCCCTCCTACTCCTCCCAGACTTACTGTGCAGAGATTTCTTTTTCCTGAAATCCGCTTTTAGGACAGCAAGTTTCTGTTCCTCCTTGGTAATACGAAGAAGTCTATTCACCACTTTATCCTAGATTGCTGCTAAGGACTCCCCTTGCATGGAGACAGGCCCAGGATCCATTGCAGCTTCAGCACATGGTGTAGATCTCAGTGACTCTGGGGAGCCTCCACCTTCGTCTTCCCCAACATGGTCCATGCTTGCCTGGGAAAAGCCTGCAGGACAGGCCCCAGGATTGCTACTTCTCTCAGCACAGTGAGCCAACAGAACCCTGCAGAACAGCACCACCTGGTGGAGAAGCTCCTCTGGTGCAGAGACGGATGGGACTGGCTCAGTGTTCTCTGTACCGCGCTGTGGTATATGTCAGCGCTATATAAATGGTTCATGCTTGCCTGGGAAAAGCCTGCAGGACAGGCCCCAGGATTGCTATTTCTCTCAGCTGAGATCCCAGCAGAGGGGATGCAGCTCGCAGCAGCATGATAGGATCCAAGATGGCGCCAATACACCACGAGGAGCAATACAGTGAGGACTCTCAATCGGCTCCTGAGGACTCAGGTAGGGGTAAACCCCGATCGGAACACCCCCTAACCTATTCCAATATGTCAGTGTTTGCTGAGGACATTAAGTCCACCTTTTCTGCAGCAAATACTGACCTGAAAACAAATCTGCTTGTGCTGACTGAGAAGCTGGCATCTGCAGAAGCTGCAGGGAAACACAGAGATAAGGCCATACACAGGATGGAAAGGATCTCTGTTACACAGTCACAGCACTTCATAGATAAAAATAGTGGTGTAGTGGTTAGCACTTTCACCTAGCAGCAATAGGGTCGCTGGTTCAAATCCCGACCACGACACCATCTGCCTGGAGTTTGCATCTTTTCCCTGTGCCTGTGTGGGTTTACTTCAGTTTCCTCCCACACTCCAAAGACATGCTGGTAGGTTAATTAGACCCGGTCTAAAAAAAAATGGCCAAAATTTGTGTATGTGTTTGTAAGCACGTCGAGACCCTACGGGGTAGGCACCGCACTATACCGCAGATCAGGGGTGGACTGACAACTCATGTGGCCCCCGGGCATTAGAGGCTCATGGGGCCCCCTTTGTCGCCACACCCACACAAAGCCCCATGTATATATTGCACTGCTACATTACATGCATTGGTCACAGAATTTCTCTACTGTATGTTCAAAATAAATGTTTAAAGAGTTAAGAAAATAAAGAAAAATAAACTCACATTAACCACGTACATTTACTGTGAGCAGAATCATGTACAGGTACTTGATTCTGCACTTGTGGGTCTGCGTGCTGTTTGACCCGTTGCCGCTGTGATTGGACACATCAAGAGCTAATCAGCGGGTTCGGAGGTCCCCGGCGATCATTTCCAACAGAGGCAGAACTTTGGTCTGCTGATGTAAACAAGTCCCCAGAGAGCCTTCCCTTACATCAGGGTCCCCAAAGAGCCCCCTCCTTACATCAGGGTCCCCAGAGATCCCCCAACCCCCCCTTACATCAGGGTCCCCAGAGAGCCCCCTTTTACATTAGGGTCTCCAGAGAGCCCCCCCTTACATCAGGGTCCCCAGAGAGCCCCCCTCTTACATCAGGTTCCTCAGAGAGCCCCCCCCTTACATCAGGGTCACCAGAGAGCCCCCTTCTTACATCAGGGTCCCCAGAGAGCCCCCGACCCCCCTTACATCAGGGTCCCCAGAGAGCCACCTCCTTACATCAGGGTCCCCAAAGAGCCCCCGACCCCCCCTTACATCAGGGTCCCCAGAGAGCCCCCCCTTACATCAGGGCCCCCAGAGAGCCCCCCTTACATCATGGTCTCCAGAGAGCCCCCCCATAAATCAGGGTCCCCAGAGAGCCCCCCCATACATCAGGGTCCCCAGAGAGCCCTGCCTTACATCAGGGTCCACTTCCAAGAGAGCCCCCCCCATACATCAGAGTCCCAGAGAGCCCCCTATAGATCTGGGTCCCCAGAGAGCCCCCCATACATCAGGGTCCCCAGAGAGCCCCCCATACATTAGGGTCCCCAGAGAGCCCGCCCCCACAGCAGCAGAACGGCTCTGCCGCAGCACTGCCAGCAACATACCCCTAGATCTGACGGGCATCTCTTAGGAACTTCTCACGGGCCCCCTACTGGCTGCGGGCCCTCGGTCGGCGTCCGAATGACTGAATGGTCAGTCCGCCCCTGCCGCAGATGGACACCAGCAGCAAAAGCGCCCGGAGGCGATTCAGTTCGCATAGGTAGTGCTATACAAGTCACTCATTCATTCATTCAAGAATGACTTACACAGCAACACTGAGCTTATGTACGTGTATGAGCGTCCCTCCACAATCATTGACTGTACACAGCATAAGATCTCGGGCAGACTTTGCTGATCCGTTTTGATCTCTGTAACTAGGGAGACCAGGGACATATAGACATTATAAACTGATGGTCCTTGACCTACATGAGAAATCCCATTCTGCCATGTTCAACTCATGCAGTGGCTCCCAATCTTTGTTTTGTTTGGTATCCAATTTTCACTTTTACCTTTGCTTAGGGTTTAATTGCCAGCTCCCATGGCCTATCATCCCGCGGGATGGTTGACTGTGTAGGCTTCAGGTAGTGCCTTTTACCAATTGATTGGACTCATGACTTGTTTAGCCAGGCTCATAACACCCTTTATGGTCATTTAGACTACTCCTAACAAATGTCAAAGGGGAATTGTCACCAAGTCAAGTCATTTGTCGCTTCCCTCTTACCCCACAGAGTGTCCCTGTGCTTCTGAGTACAGATACAGGGTACACTACTTTAGTAAGTGACTTCTTCTGGGGTGGCTGATTACCGCCTCAGGAGAAGGCAGATTCATATTCCTGAAAGGGACATTTGGGGGCTTGCCGGTGACACTGGTGAATGTGTATTTACCCCAACAGGGCGCACGTGACGGTGTTACAGGGTTTCACTTTGGGTTGCTTGATCATGGGAGGTGACTTTAATGTGCCACTAAACCCACTGACTGACACCTCCAATGGAAAAACCTGTATCGCGTATAGAATACTTAAATTGATTAAATCTCTATTACAGTCCCTATAGCTGGTAGACACCTGGCACTTCCTTAATCCTGAAGGCCGGGATTTTACATACTTTTCTACCCCACATTCCAGATATGTGTGTCAAGACTATCTGCTTATCTCACAAGGAGACCTCCCAACCGTGAAAGTGGCACATATAGGTATTCAGTTGTTTTCAGATCACTCTCCCATCTCTTTAACACTGGACCTTATGACTTCCTAACATAAGCAACCAATGGAGACTTAATTCTTCACTACTGACTGACCCATCACTTCTTCCCAAAATCACCTCTGTCCTGACAGATTTTTTTTATACGTAACTCGACACCGGATGCAGATCCACTAGTGGTTTGGGGGGGGCACATAAATGCACAATCAGGGGGAACTGATCAGGTTGGGTTCTAAATGCAAAAAGGAAAAGGAGAATAATATTCTAAGCCTGATAGAGCAAATCAGAATGTTAAAATCCCTCCACAAGCAGTCCCTCTCAGTACAAACAGCAAAAAAAGATTTGTAAAACATATTCGACTCCAGAACGAAACGCATGCTGTTTTTCAAAAATAAGCTTTACTACGAGTTAGGGAATAAGACGGGTAGATTTCTGGCCAGGGCCTTGAGAGAACAAACCTATGCCAATAATATTGCCAGTATCAAACGTGAAAATGGCAACACTGATGTGGCGTCTGAGGCGATAGCTGAACATTTTCACAAGTTTTACACGAAGCTAAATAACTTACCTTCACAACACAGACAACAGGATATGGAGGGAGATAGGGCACAAATTATTCAAGAATATCTAAATAAGAGTGGACTCCCGACCCTACAAGACCTTGACATCTCCTTACTAGAAGCACCAATCTCACCTCTAGAGCTCAGACAAGCTATCAAGCAACTGAAATTCAGAGAAGAGCCCAGGGCCAGATGGTTATTCCTCCATCTACTACAAAACCTTCATAAACATTATCACGGAACCACTTACTGAGGCCTTGAATTACATGTCCTAACCTAGGAAAGTAACTCCAGATTTCCTTTCTGCATACATTGCGGTGATACCAAATTTAGGTAAAGACCCAATGGATTGTGCCAGTTATTGTCCCATCTCCCTGTTAAACCCAGACGTTAAACTATTCGCAAAAATCCTTGCTCAGCGGTTGGGACCACTTCTTCCGGAGCTCATTGGCCTAGAACAGGTGGGCTTCATTCTTGGTAGAGAAGCCAAAGTCAACATGACCAAAGCCCTCCTCCTAATTCATGCAACGAGAGCGCGGGACATCAAAGGCTTTCTCCTTTCCACTGATGCAGAGAAGGCCTTCAATCATGTTGCCTGGGATTTTATGATGGCAGTGTGCAAACATGTGGGGCTAGGCCCACATATGTTGTCATGGATCTCTGCGCTATACCAAAACCCATCGGCGAAATTAAAAATCAACGGCATATTGTCCGAAAAGGCGCACATAAGGAATGGAACTAGACAGGGTTGTCCTTTATCACCCTTGCTATTCATCTTGTCCTTAGAACTATTTATCAGTATGATTAAAACAAACACCGCAATCACTGGCTTCCGGGTTCAGGACAGGGAATTCAAGTTACTAGCCTATGCTAACTTTCTAACAAACCCGACAATAACCCTGGCCAATTTGCTAAAGGAACTTGCCCAATATGCTTATATCTCAGATTTGAAGATAAACTATATGAAATCCGAGGCGTTAAATGTTTCACTTCCGGATAGAATACTTTCACTGACTAAGACCAACTCGCACTTCAGATGGGACCCTCAGGCATGCAAATACCTTAAAATCTGGCTAACCCCACAATCACAAACTATCTTTAAACAGAATTACCCCCCCCACACACACACACACACACACAAACACACACACACTTAAGAACTGTGAAAAGGACCTTAGAGGCTGGCACTTAGGATACTTTTCTTGGTTTGGCCATGCGGCAATCATCAAAATGGTGATCTTGCCCAAGTTCCTTTATCTGATGCGCACTCTACCCATCAGAATTCCCCAAAATGTCCTCAAGGCACTAAACTCTATCTTATTAAGATTCTTATGGAACCAGCAGAAATCTAGAATTAGACCTAACTGGTTGACTAAACCTAAGGAGTTGGGTGGGATGGGCCTACTGGATCTCAAACATTACTACTATGCTTCACACCTTGCTAGAATAATTGACTGGCACTGTCATGAACATATGGAAGACTGGGTATCACTAGAAGCAGACTTGAATCCGATACTGCTGAAATACTCTCCTTGGATCCCCTGGACCAGTTATCCCCTTAGTTTACATCGGCACCCCCTTACAGGCAACACACTGGAGATTTTGCATTCCATTGCCAAACATACGATCATCACCACGTCTCTTAGCCCACTGACACCACTGAAAGGCAACACTAACTTTGTCCCGGGTCTCAGGAACACAGTATTTCAACCAATATAGCAGAACGCCCCACTGTTGTCAGGCGACTGTTTCACTGGGGGTAAAATCAAAGAGTGGACCACTCTCAAGTTAGAAAACAACCATCCTCATATGCATCACTGGTCCTACCTTCAACTACAAAGCTATTTCGGCAAGAAAGGCAAACCACAGGACTTTCACAGACCCCTTACTGACCTGGAATCGGTGTGCAATGGTAGTACCCCAATTATCAAGGCCACCTCAATCACCTATTCATGGCTACAGCACTCTAAGGATGCCGGGGCGGATGGACACAGGAGGAAGTGGTCGGAGGAATTACAGGAGGAAATAACAGATAAACAATGGAGGCACGCTTGCATATTAGCACATAAGTGTTCCATAAGCACGAAAATGCAGGAAACAAGTTATAAGTTGTTGACACACTGGTACAACACCTCGCATAAGCTACACAGGTGGGATCCACAAAAAACGTCTTCTTGCTGGAGGTGTCACAAAGAAAAAGGCACACTAACCCACATATGGTGGCATTGCTCCCTAATCACATCCTTTTGGAATAAAGTCACGGAACTGATTAAAAAGATAACAGAGACTAAATCTAAACGCAGCCTGCTGCTTATTACACGTGACTAATTTTTCACTTAAAAGATATAAGCACCCCATTAACTAAACACCTTTTAAATGCGGCCAAATCATTGATTCGTCTACGATGGAACTCTCCCCGGGTTCCATCCGCCAGATTGGCTAAACAAAGTCAAAGACATTTGTGATATGGAAGATACTCTGGCGCTGGATACAGACGGTGTAGAAAGATTTCACAAGATCTGGCAACCCTGGTTTGCCTTTAAATATTCCCAGGATTTTGAGGATGCCATGTCCTCCCACCCCTCACAATGACAGAACAAAAGCATACTCCCACAGATCCATATCTGTAATTCACATTGTTTACGTGGAACTGAAAGCTGACCCTGTAGCCAAACTCCTTCCTTTTTCTTCTCTTACTTCTCTCTCCCTACTCCTATAATTATGAGAGCAGAGGACGACAAGAAAACAAGCTAGAATAAGGGTAACAATGTTTTTTTTTTGTATTATTCAGTTGATGACAGAGGTAAAACCGAAGTCTTTTATCTTTGGATATGATAGTTTATGAGTGGTTAAGAAAGATCTGACCTCTTCTGACAACCACAACAATTGAGCATTATCAGATAATGTTTTTTTCAGGTTATTACACGGTATTTTAAGCTGTACCAAAAAAACATATGCAGTTGTACGTGCGACTTGCATATTGTGCATCTTTTCTTTACTTCTTTTAATAAACGTTGAATGACAAAAAAATATAAAAATAATCAACAACTAAACAAAAACAAGCGTGCTTACATCAGCAAGTAAAGAAAACCGTTTACTGACAAGATAACATAGAAAGAAACATATTTTAATGACAACAAAAAGGAGACTACAAACCCCGAACCTCAACTTAACCACTTGAGCCCCGGACCATTATGCTGCCTAAGGACCAGAGGTCTTTTTCCAATTTGGCACTGCGTCGCTTTAACTGCTAATTGCGCGGTCATGCAATGCTGTACCCAAACGAAATTTGCGTCCTTTTCTTCCCACAAATAGAGCTTTCTTTTGATGGTATTTGATTGCCTCATTGCAGCTCTCATTTGTTTTTGAAAATGAAGAAAGATAAGAAAAAACTTTTTTTTTTTTCTTTTTTCAATTTTCAAAACTTTGTGACAAAAAGTGAGGTCTGCAAAATACTCACTATACCTCTCAGCAAATAGCTTTGGGTGTCTACTTTCCAAAATGGGGTCATTTGGGGGGGGGGGTTTGTGCCACCTGGGCATTCCATGGCCTCCGAAACTGTGATAGGCAGTGAAGAGTGAAATCAAAAATTCACGCCCTTAGAAAGCCTGAAGGCGGTGCTTGGTTTTCGGGGTCCCGTACGCGGCTAGGCTCCCAAAAAGTCTCACTCATGTGGTATCCCCGTACTCAGGAGAAGCAGCAGATTTTCACATATTCCCATGGCATGTTCGAGCAATATATCATTTAGTGACAACTTTGTGCAAAAAAAAAAAAAAAATTGTCTCTTTCCCGCAACTTGTGTCGCAATATAAAATATTCCATGGACTCGACATGCCTCTCAGCAAATAGCTTGGGGTGTCTACTTTCCAAAATGGGGTCATTTGGGGGGGGGGGGGTTGAACTGTCCTGGCATTTTATGCACAACATCTAGAAGCTTATGTCACACATCACCCACTCTTCTAACCACTTGAAGACAAAGCCATTTCTGACACTTTTTGTTTACATGAAAAAGTTATTTTTTTTGCAAGAAAATTACTTTGAACCCCCAAACATTATATATTTTTTTAAAGCAAATGCCCTACAGAATAAAATGGTGGGTGTTTCATTTTTTTTTTCACACAGTATTTGCGCAGCGATTTTTCAAACGCATTTTTGGGGGAAAAAACACACTTTTTTTAATTTTAATGCACTAAAACACACTATATTGCCCAAATGTTTGATGAAATAAAAAAGATGATCTTAGGCCGAGTACATGGATACCAAACATGACATGCTTTACAATTGCGCACAAACGTGCAGTGGCAACAAAATAAATACATTTTTAAAAGCCTTTAAAAGCCTTTACAGGTTACCACTTTAGATTTACAGAGGAGGTCTACTGCTAAAATTACTGCCCTTGATCTGACGTTCGCGGTGATACCTCACATGCATGGTGCAATTTCTGTTTACGTTTGACGACAGACCGCCGCTTGCGTTCTATTAGACCCTAGATCTCTCCTCTGCCCTCAAAGCATCTGACCACACCAAGATCGGTGTGATAAAATGCTTCCCCAATTTTCCAATGGCACTATTTACATCCGGCGAAATCTAAGTCATAAAATGCTCGTAGCTTCCGGTTTCTTAGGCCATAGAGATGTTTGGAGCCATTCTGGTCTCTGATCAGCTCTATGGTCAGCTGGCTGAATCACCGGCTGCATTCTCAGGTTCCCTGTTGAGACAGGAGAGCCAGAGAAAAACACGGAAGAAGGTGGGGGGGGGGCATTCCCTCCCACGGCTTGTAAAAGCAGTCTAGAGGCTAATTAGCCCCTAGTATTGCTTTTACATGAAAGCCGACTGCTGGCTGAAAAGAATGATACCAAGATGATACCTAAACCTGCAGGCATCATTCTGGTATAACCACTCAAAGTTGTGAATGGCGTACCTGAAGACAAAAAAATGGTTAACAATAAAACACAGTAAACGGTAAAGTATAAAAAATTGCATACCTGAAAAACAAACATGATAAAACATAATAAAAATAAAACATTGCAGAATAGAATACAGTAAAAAAGAGCAGAACACTAGAGAGAGAGAGTAGAGAGAGAGAGAGAGAGAGAGAACAATAAAACGACAATTATTTATTTTTTTTTTATTTTATATATATATTTTTTTTTTACACTTTTTTTTGTAACTAACTTTTATAACTGTAACCGGTTCCAGGTTCGGGTCTCTCAAAATGCGATGGCATCTTGGGAGACCCTGTGAAAGTGTGCCTAGTCTGTGCAATGCTGTACCCTACGCTAATACTCAACTAGTGAATGGTAGCGTTCAAAACATTCACCAATGCAAAGACCAGGATTGTCAGGACAGGAGGGACAATAATAGTGGGTGTCACACCTATATCCGCGCTTGCTGCAGACACGACATCTTTTTTGGGGGGGTTCGTTGGGTAGGGGTACTCGGGAGGACATAAAGAAAATGCCTCTCATGCAGCCGACTGCATTTGGTTGGGGATGTGAATGGGGGAAGTACGGGCGCTGCAGAAGTGGTGGGTTCCCAATTAGGATTGGCGAATGCAGCAGGAAGGGCACTATGGGCACGACGGGCCTGTGTTTGTCTTTTTGGTGGCAGCGGGACACTACTTGTGCTTGCCACCTCACCAGCTTGAACTGCACTTATGGGACTCGCCACGTCACCAAGTGTTACTGCAGTGCTGGTTTGACTACGACCGGGGTGTACTACGCCGCTGGTGCTTGCCAGTTCACCAAAATGCTACCAAAAAAACTGTTAGCGATCGCAGGGATCAGGCCTGAGTCTGCGAACGCTGCAGTTATGCGTTTAGTGTTTTGTAAGTGACAGTGATCGATCGATACTGCACTTGGGTGGGCTGGGCCGGGCGGAGGGGCAAAACGCAGGTGCTAGCAGGTATCTGGGCTGATCCCGCTAACACTGCGTTTTCGGGAACCCTAAACTGCTGGGGACACTAGTATAGATCTGATCGGATCAGATATCGATCCGTTCAGATACTATACCACTAAGGGAGGCGTATGGTGCGTGCGTGGGTGTTAGCGGTACTGGCGCTAATCTGACGCTGCCTGGGGCGACGCATATCACCGCCGGGCGATCAGGGGGCTAAACCTTTATTCGGTAATAAACGGCGGGTGCCCTGACACTATAAAAAATAAACAAACTAACCAGCGTCACCCGTAACGGTTATACGGTGATCAGTGGTGAAAGGGTTAACTAGGGGGCAACCAAGAGGTTAAAACATTTATTAGGTAGTATATGGGGGTCCCTGTCGCTATAGACGCTGACGGCGAACCTAAACATTTTCTTCCCTAACTTGCATCACCAGCGACACTAATACAGCGATCAGAAAAATGATCGCTTAGCGACACTGGTGACAGGGGGTGATCAAGGGGTTAAAACTTTATTAGGGGGGGTTAGGGGGGTACCCTAGACCTAAAGGGGGCTAACAGTAACTGTCCTAACACTGTAACTGTCACAAATTGACACCATGCAGTAATCAGAAAAAAAAAAAAAAACTGCTTGGTGTCAGTTTGTGACAGGGGGGGGTGATTGGGGGGGGATCGGGGGGGGGTCGGGGTGTTTTGTTTGCCATTCCCTTCCCTCCTCCCCCCACCATCATCCAATCCATCCCTCACTCCACCCCTCGGTGTCTGCCGACCTCCAGGCGCACTTCTGCCACACCGAAGGTTTGGCACCACCATACACGCTGGTCCAGCACCCTCCACTGCCTTCATTACACTAGGAGAAACAATAGGTTACATAGTAGGTGAGGTTGAAAAAAGACACAAGTCCATCAAGTCCAACCTATGTGTGTGATTATATGTCAGTATTACATTGTATATCCCTGTATGTTGCAGTCGTTCAGGTGCTTATCTAATAGTTTCTTGAAACTATCAATGCTCCTCGCTGAAACCACCACCTGTGGAAGGGAATTCCACATCCTTGCCGCTCTTACAGTAAAAAACCCTCTACCTATCTAGTTTAAGGTTAAACCTCTTTTCTTCTAATTTTAATGAGTGGCCACGAGTGTTTTTAAACTCCCTTCTGCAAAAGTTTTATCCCTATTGTGGGGTCACCAGTACGGTATTTATAAATTGAAATCATATCCCCCCTCAAGCGTCTCTTCTCCAGAGAGAATAAATTCAGTGCTTGCAACCTTTCCTCATAACTAATATCCTCCAGACTCTTTATTAGCTTTGTTGCCCTTCTTTGTACTCGTCCATTTCCAGTACATCCTTCCTGAGGACTGGTGCCCAGAACTGGACAGCATACTCCAGGTGCGGCCAGACCAGAGTCTTGTAGAGAATTATTGTTTTATCTCTGGAGTTGATCCCCTTTTTAATGCCAATATTCTGTTTGCTTTGTTAGCAGCAGCTTGGCATTGCATGCCATTGCTGAGCCTATCATCTACTAGGACCTCCAGTCCTTTTCCATCCTAGATTCCCCCAGAGGTTCTCGCCCCAGTGTATAGATTGCATTCATATTTTTGCCACCCAAATGCATTATTTTACATTTTTCTACATTGAACCTCATTTGCCATGTAGTTGCCCACTCCATTAATTTGTTCAGATCTTTTTGCAAGGTTTCCACATCCTGCGGAGAAGTTATTGCCCTGCTTAGCTTAGTATTGTCCGCAAATACAGAGATTGAACTGTTTATCCCATCCTCCAGGTCGTTTATGAACAAATTAAATAGGATTGGTCCCAGCACCCTGGGGGACACCACTACCCACCCCTGACCATTCCGAGTACTCCCCATTTATCACCAATTATCACCACCCTCTGAACTCGCCCTTGTAGGCAGTTTTCAATCCATGTACTCACCCTATGGTCCATGCCAACGGACCTTATTTTGTACAGTAAACGTTTATGGGGAACTGTGTCAAATGCTTTTGCAAAATCCAGATACACCACGTCTACAGGCTTTCCTTTATCTAGCTTGCAACTCACCTCCTCATAGAAGGTTAATAGATTGGTTTGGCAAGAACGATACTTCATGAATCCATGCTGATTACTGCTAATGATACCGTTCTCATTACTAAAATCTTGTATATAGTCCCTTATTATCCCCTCCAAGAGTTTACATACTATTGATGTTAGGCTAACTGGTCTGTAATTCCCAGGGATGTATTTTGGGCCCCTTTCAAATATTGGTGCTACATTGGCTTTTCTCCAATCAGCTGGTACTATTCCAGTCAGTAGACTGTCAGTAAAAATTAGGAACAATGGTCTGGCAATTACTTGACTGAGTTCTCTAAATACCCTCGGGTGCAAGCTATCTGGTCCTGGTGATTTATTAACGTTAAGTTTCCCAAGTCTAATTTAATTCTGTCCTTGGAGGTGCTTCCTGTGATGTGTCATGAGGATAAACACTGCAGTTTTGGTTACTGAAGCCCCCCGATTCCCTCATGAAGACTGAGGAGAAGAATAAATTCAATACCTTCGCCATCTCCCCATCCTTTGTAACCAGAATCCAGATGTCTTTCCTCATCCTTTATGGGGCCAATATGGCCTGTCCTCCCTTTTTTTACTGTATACATTCTTAAAGAATTTCTTGGGATTTTTTTGCTCTCCTCTGCTATGTGTCTTTCAATAGGTGCACAGACAGAGACTTGACAACCACACTTTCTGACACTGACTGGGAGACCACAGACTGGGGGGACACTGACACTACAGATGGCCTCACAGACACAGATTCTGACGGGACAGATACACTAGGATGACCTGGTGCAACCTCCGCCAACCCAAACTCTTCTCTATCCAGATGGAAGAATTCCTCCACTAACTCAGGCTTATTGTTCAAAGCCTCAGGGCACCGGCTATAAGGGTGACCAACCTTATCACATAGGTTACATTTAATAATGTTACAGTCCCTTGCCAGATGCCCCAGTTCCTTGCACAAAAAGCGTTTCTGTTCTGGACATTTAGAGGAGAAATGTCCCTTGACTCCACATTTATGGCAAAGCTTAGGTTGACCAGGGTAGAAGACGGTAATTCTATCTCTACCATAAAAGCAGAGGAGGGCAAATGCTGGACCACATTCCCACACACACTCAACTTCATTGATACTGGCCACCCACCCGTCCAGATTCCCCTATCATCCACAATCTTTTTTAGGGGACACAAGTTTCACCAAACCTCCTCGACCAGACCCATAAATCCTCGGGGGGTATAGACTCATTCCTTCCTTTATTTTATATTTTATGTCGTGAGACAACTTTAGGGACAAGCCCCTTCCAGTCCGGCTGGCCCCCATATACACGCTCCTACCACTCCCAAAACAGATCCAGCAATTCCGGACACACAAATGATGAATCATATTCATAGGAACCAGCTAGACTGATGAGAGCATAAATATTCTCCGCCTTAGAACCCATGGCTAGGATCTTATCCACAACCACCCTCCTGATAGGTGGAATACCTCCTCCTTCCCACCTGAGCTGTACCACATTCCTGCGTTTAATGAAAGAAGGTGCGTTACATGAAAGTCACACAACTGGCTGCCTTCCACCACCAGTAGCATGACTTTGTCCCGATACAGCCTTAGCATAACTCCTAACTGGGACAGATGACACATTAACTGGTTGCATAGGAATATTAACTGGCTGCATAGAAACCTCTGAAATCTGGTTTGGTAAATTACCCACCACTTGATCCTCCCTCCTCCCCTCCAGCACAACAGTCCCGCTCACCATAGTCCCAGAAGTACCACAAATACCAGCAGTCCCATCATCAAGTAAAGTCTTCTGTTTAGAAAAAAATACCAGCTGTTTCAGCGTTCATATGGCCCTCCTGCTCTGCAGTTTCAATGTTCATGCGACATTCCTGCTCTGCACTGTTAGTGTCCATGTGGGACTCCTCACAGCCAGCAGAAAATTCTCTGTCTGGATACATGCCACCTCTTCCTGCATTCCCATGATCTTCATTTGGTGAGTCGGTGCGACTCAAGGGAGATTCCATTTCTGTAGTGGCCTGCAGCAATCTGCCATTTACTTTCTCCTGAGATGACCCAGGCCACTGGGGAGGGAGGGGGCAGATACTGACTCAGGTGCAACAGATCCTGAGACAGGGGTAGTACTGGGGCCACCATGTGAAGCCACTTCTTTAGCCCCATCCATACTGTCGCTGTTGCTATGGCATCCACCTTCTGGCTGGTACTGACACAGGCACGCTCCTTCATCTGTTGGCATCTCTTCTTATTCTTACACTTTTCTCTGAAAACGCAGCTGCTCTCCTTCAGAGAGGCGACCATTTTCTCCTGCTTTTTCAATGCCTCTTCCAGAGACTTCAGCTTGGAGACTTCCCTCTTACTGTTTCCAGACTTACTATGCAGGCATTTCTTTTTCCTGAGATCTTCTTTCATGACAGAAAGTTTCTGTTCCTCCTTAGCAATGCGGCGAAGTCTGTTCACCACTTTATCCTGGAAGACTGGTAAGCACTCCTCTTGCATGGGAACAGGCCCAGGATCCATTGCAGCTTGAGCACATGGAGTAGGCCTCAGTGCCTCTGGAGAGCCTCCACCTTCGTCAACATGGTCCATGCTTGCCTGGGAAAAGCCTGCATGAGAGGACCCAGGCTTGCTGCTTCTCTCAGCTGAGATCGCAGCAGAGTGAGCCAACAGAACCCCGCAGAACAGCACCACCTAGTGGAGAAGCTCCTCTGATGCAGAGACTGATGGGACTAGCTCAGTGTTCTCTGTACAGCACTGTGGTATATGTCAGCGCTATATAAATGTATAATAATTTAGTAAATATAATAATAGTGTGTGACTGTGGGCGGGACATTAGAGTGTAAGATCCTCTTGTACAGAGACTGATGTGACTGGCTCAGTGTTCTCCGTACAAGGCTATGGTATATGTCAGTGCTATATAATTGTCTAATAATAATAATAGTGAGGGGACAAACCCAGAACCCACAAGTCTAAACTCACTTCTGAGCCATCATTCTTTATAGTTGAAGTATCTTATGAACTCATCAAAAGTTTCAAGGACAAAAAAAAAAAGCACAAATAAACGAAGCTTTTGCTTTCAAAAAGACGCAATTAAGGAGACGTTTGCTTACGGCAAACTCATGTGAATGCTTTTTACCTCTGCTTTCCCTACAAGAATTTTGAGTGGACCGCGTCTGCGTAATCATTTAATCCGCGGTGACCCACTGCAGCGCAATCACAAAGAGAGGCGCCGGGAAGACAAGTCGCCCTATTCTTGCGCTGTGACAGAATTTTCCGAGTGTCATGCACACTCTGTTCCTGATTGCCGACTGCCAAGATTTAATTTACCGTCCGCGAGGGAAAAAGGGTCTCCTTAATGGGGGGGGGTTACATAGCGCGATTAGAATAGGCGCATATCAAGGGCCTGTCAGCCATTCATCAAAGTCATTATGTCTCCATTACAGGGAGATAATAGACAAAAAGCTCTTCTCCGGGTATTTTCAAAAGGATGAATCTCACATCAAAGGCTCCGCGTTCCACATTATGTTAGAGCATAAAGCAAACGTTTACCGCGCACGGGGGAAGCATTGATGTCCTCACCTCCAGCAATCCCGCCTGGCCCAAGCAACTGTAATGGATGTTTTGAAGCCGAGCCGCCATCAATTCACAGTCTATTCCGCTGTTTGCTGAACCTTCCCCAAAGAGGACCAGTAGGCTGCCAATGATTTTAGATACACAAAGGTAAATCTAAACAACGATGCCAAAGTTTGTTAAAGAAGAACTCCAGCCCACACCAAAAAATTTAACCATTATCCTACCGGGCACTTAAACCCCCTTCCTGCCCAGACCAATTTCCAGCTTTTAGCGCTGTCACTCTTTGAATGACAATTGTGCAATCATGCAACACTGTACTCATATGAAATATTTATAATTTTTTCACACAAATAGAGATTTCTTTTGGTGGTATTTAATCACTACTGGGTTTTTTATTTTTTGCTAAAAAAAAAAATAATAAAAGACCGAAAATTTTGAAAAAAAAACTTTCATAGTTTGTTATAAAAATGTGAAAACAGGTAATTTTTCTCCTTCATTGATGTGCGCTGATGAGGCTGCACTAATGGACACGGATGGGCACTGATAGGGTGCACTGACAGGCATAGATAAGGTGCCACTAATGGGCACTGATAGTTCGCACTGATTAGCACAGATGAGGCTGCACTGATGGGCACTGATAGGCTGCACTGACAGGCACTGATAAGGCGGCACTAATGGGCACTGATAGGTCACACTGATAAGCACTGATGAGGTGGCACTGATGGGCACTGAGAGGTGGCACTGATGAGTGGCACTATTGGTTGGCACTGATTGGCACTGGTGGTTGGCACCAGTGGTGGCCCGCCCATAGAGGGCGCAGGGGCGTCGCCCCCCCCAAAGCCACTTATCATTAAAAAAAAAAACACTGGCCCTTCAAGTGTGTGCGGGATGCTGGACACACAGGTGTATGGAATGCATGATGTGCTACTATCAGAAAAAAAAAAAAAAAAAAAAAAAAAGAATGGCCCTTTAAATTGTGTGCAGGGAGCTGGACACACAGCTGCTATGGGAAGCATGACATTTTGGTAATCACATGATTGCAAACAAGAAGCGCTATTGGCTTCCTTTAGAAAATCCTTGGGGCGCTGAGCTCTGCGCCCTGAACACTCTATCTAGCATTGTTCCATGCGGTGGATAGTGATTGGTGGACCCGGGGCTTTCACTTCACTTGTTTCTCTGACTCATCTCGGCCAGTATGAAGGTGGAAGACAGGCGACTTGTGTGAGAGCTGTGAGTACGAGGGGGAGAGAGGGGGGGCATGTAATGTAAAGGGGGGCTCTGATGGGGACAAGTACTGTAAAGGGGGACTCTGATGGTGACATATAATGTAAAGGGGAACTATGATGGGGACATGTAATGTAAAGGGGGGCTCTGATGGGTACATGTAATGTAAAGGGGGGCTTTGATGGGGACATGTAATATAAAGGAGGGCTCCGATGGGGACATGTAATGTAAAGGGGGGGCTCTGATGGGGACATGTAAAGGGGGACTGTGATGGGGACATGTAATGTAAAGGAGGACTCTGATGGTGTCATGAAATGTAAAGGGGGGCTCAGATGGGGACATGTAAAGGGGGCTCTGATGGGGACATGTAATGTAAAGGGGGCTCTGATGGGGACATGTAATGTAAAGGGGGGCTCTGATGGGGACATGTAAAGGGGGGCTCTGATGGGGACATGTAATGTAAAGAGAGGCTCTGATGGGGACATGTAATGTAAAGGGGGGCTCTGATGGGGACATGTAATGTAAAAAGGGCCTCTGATGGGGACATGTAATGTAAAGGGAGCTCTGATGGGGATATGTAATGTAAAGGGGGGGCTCTGATGGGGACATGTAATGTAAAAAGGGCCTCTAATGGGGACATGTATTGTAAAGAGAGGCTCTGATGGGGACATGTAATGTAAAGGGGGGCTCTGATGGGGACATGTAATGTAAAGGGGCTCTGAAGGGGACATGTAATGTAAAAGGGGGGCTCTGATGGGGACATGTAATGTAAAGGGGGTTCTGATGGGGACATGTAATGTAAAGGGGGGCTATGATGGGGACATGTAATGTAAAGGGGGACTCTGATGGGGATATCTAATGTAAAGGGGGGCTCTGATGGTGACATTTAATGTAAAGGGGGACGCTAAAGGGGACTGACGCTGTGGTCAAATAACTCAGCTGACTCCTCAATGGCTGATGTTTTGGCTATGACAGGAATAGATGTGGACAAGGAGGCAGGTTTATCCACTCTGGCAACTGCAGGGGACTGCACACTTGTCTCTGCTTGGGTGACAGAGAATGAGGAGGATGAGAAAGGTTTAGTAAGCCAGTCCACCACCTCCTCTGCATGCTGTGGCTGGATAGCACGGGCAAACTCACTAAAGAGGAAATGATGTCCTGCCTGAGGAGTGACCACCACGTCCACCTTTGCCTGTGGACACATTTGTTGCTGGCCCCCTTACAGTGCCAAGGGAACATCTGCCTCTCCTTGTTGTCCTCCCAGACATTATTGGGATGGAGGGAGTGGTGCTTATAAGCAAATGTAAAGAAGAAGTTGAAATCTGTACGTAGATGCACTTTAATCAATGTGAAGTGGTGTTTGGTGCACTTTAATTTGAGTACTCAAGCTACACAGACACACTCTACATATAGTCTATTATATTGCAATATAATGCGCCAAACGTACAGTGACGCACAGAACTATTTGGCATTAAACTGGCAGTACCGCGCGCAAAATGATATGGCGTTAAACTGGCAGTAACGCACACAGAAGTAAATGGCGTTAAACTGGCAGTAACGCACAAAACTATACGGTGTTACATTGGCAGTAACGCACACAGAAGTAAATGGCATTAAACTGGTAGTAACGCACAAAACCATATGGCGTTAAAACTGGCAGTAACGCACACAGAATTATATGGCGCTAACCTGGCAGTAACACACACAGAACTATATGGCGTTAAACTGGCAGTAACACACAAAACTATATGGCGTTAAACTGGCAGTAATGCACACAGAAGTAATTGGCATTAAACTGGCAGCAATGCACGCAAAACTGTATGGCTTTTAACTGGCAGTAATGCACACAGAAGTAAATGGCATTAAACAGGCAGTAACGCAAAAAACTATATGGTGTTAAACTGGCAGTAATGCACACAAAACGATATGGCGTTAAACTGGCAGTAACGCACACAGAAGTATATGGCATTAAACTGGCAGTAATGTAATCAAATAAACGTGTTCAACTACACCGATGCTATCTGAACTGTCCCTACTCTAGCTAAACACTAATGTCAAGATTACTGACACGTTCTTACTACACTACACTGAAAGTATATGAGCTGTCCCTAAGCCACACTAATGTATGTACAGTATGAATGACACGGTCTCACTACACTACAGTGAAACTATCTGAGCGGTCCCTACTCTAGATGCACACTATGCAAAGCTGAATGATGGTCCTCCTCACTACACTCACACTATCCCTAGACTGACACTAAACTAATATTCTACACTGACAATTGAAGCAAAATAGCACAGTATAGCACACTAACTTTTTCACAGCACTGAACAGAGCCCTGTTCTATCTCTCTCCACGCCAAAATAACACTGAAAATGGTTGCCATTGAAAGAATACTTTTATACTGTGGGGCGGGAATGAGCCATGATAAAGTCATGATGACAGGGTCCAATCATGACTCTGACAGTAATCTGTGCCCTGATTGGCTCGAGTTTCCACTGCTTCAGCCAATCAGGGCTTGCAATGCACTGTTTAGCACTGCATTGTGGTTGGTTTGGGGGGCCGAACAAATGGTTCTTTCTACCCGTTTGTTCGGCTGTTCGTCGAAACGCCCGAACAGCTAAAGTTCGGCCGGAACTTACGCTTGGGCCGAACCGTTCGCCCATCCCTATTCATGATTCAACAATAAGAAAGAGACTGGTCAAAAATGGCATTCATGGGAGAGTTCCAGGGACAAAGCCACTGCTGACCAAAAAGAACACAAAGGCTCATCTCACATTTACCAAAAAACATCTTGATTATCCCGAAGACTTTTAGGCAAATATTCTGTGGACTGATGAGACAAAAATGTAACTTTTTGGAAGGTGTGTGTCCCGTTTTATATCTGGCATAAAACTAACACAGCATTTCTTAACAAGAACATCATACCAACAGTCAAACGCGGTGGTGGTAGCGTGATGGTCTGGGGCTGCTATGCAGCTTCAGGACCTGGACGACTTACCATAATTGATGGAACCATAAATTCTGAGCTCTACCAGAAAATCCTAAAGGAGGATGTCCGGCCATCAGTTTGTGACCTCAAGCTCAAGGGTTATGCAGCAGGACAATGATCCTAAACACAACAGCAAGTCCATCTCCAAATGGTTCAAACAAAGCAAAATTTAGGTTTTGGAGTGGCCTAATTAAAGCCCAGACTTAAATCCAATTGAGATGTTGTATCATGACCTTACACAGGCCGTTCATGCTGGAAAACCCTCCAATGTGGCTGAATTAAAACAATTCTGCAAAGAAGAGTGGGACAAAATTGCTCTACAGAAATGTGAAAGACTCATTGCCAGTTATTGCAAACGCTTGATTGCAATTGTTGCTGCCAAGGGTGGCACGAACAGTTATTAGGTTTAGAGGGCAATTACTTTTTCACATAAAGCCGGACAGATTTTTTGCCTTTTTAAATGAAACCATAATTTAAAAACTGCATTTTGTATTTACTCGGGTTATCTTTGTTTGTTTATTTTAATAATAAAATTTAGTTTGATGATCGGAGTCATTTAAGTGTGACAAATGTGCAAAAAAAATAAAAAATCAGAAAGGGGGCAAAAACTTATTCACAGCATTGTAACCTTAATCAAATAAGGCTATACGTTTCCAGTTCATCATTCAAACCGTTCGGTGCAAGGGATTCAACATATATATGCAGAAAGTTTCCCTCTTACATAGGAGGGAAAATCTGTCATTTACAGTAAGTGTACCCCTGGGGATGGTTTTGATTGCTAGTACTTCCAGACACTTAATATCATCATTATGCAGGGCGGCACAGCGGTGCAGTGGTTAGCACTCTCGCCTAGCAGTAAACAAGGGTCGCTGGTTCGAATCCCAACCACGACACTCCCTGCCTGGAGTTTGCATGTTCTCCCTGTGCCTGCGTGGGTTTCCTCCGGGTACTCCGGTTTCCTCCCACACTCCAAAGACATGCTGGTAGGTTAATTGGCTTCTGTCCAAAATTGGCCCTAGTATATGAATGGGGACCTTGGATTGAGGGTAGGGATTGATGTGAGTGTGCGATGTTCAGGGTTAGGGACAAGGGTCAGGGTTGTAGACCCACACTCACTCAGGTTGAACTGGATGGACTGGTGTCTTTATTCAACCTTACTAACTATGTAACTATGTAATATGTATGCATCTGATAGAAGTGACGCCGGACACTATGCTCTTCACAACCTTTTTTAATAAATCTCCGATGGTCACCAACCCTTGCCCGTAGTGCAGCTTATGTACAATAAGTTGCATGGACACTGCACAACTTAAATCACAAAATTGGTTGAACAGGTTATAAACTTTGATTTGGAAGACCTTGCTTTTGTTGGTCGTAATACTTGTACAGCCATGCGTAATAAATTGACAGGTCCGGCATCCTCTTTTCTTGCATTGGAAGATGCCCGTCCTGTTGTCAAAATAAGATCTGATATCCAATGGGGGTGTTTTATTTGGGACTTGTATTTTGCTTGGTGCCAGAATGTTCTTAACTGTAGGGGCTTTCCTGAATGTGATTTGTGGGACTGCCGGCAGTACTGGGGCAAATCGCTTTTCCAATAAGAGGATTTTATAGTGTTTTTGAATTATTCTTGAGACTGACCTATATCTCTTATTAAAAGTTGACATGGATCTTAATGTATTTTTCTCATTTGTAACTTTCTGTTTAGGTAAAGGGTTGTATGTGTATGTGACATAAAGGCCTCTTGGACCTATTATGGAGGATAACCCTTCTCCTCAAACTTCTTTTTAATTGTTGTCCCTTGTGCAATATAGTCATCCACTTTCAAGCAATTTCACCTCAGCCTGTTGAACTGCCCGCTGCGAATGTTCTTCTTCCATGTGGGATGTTGGCAGCTAGAGAAGTGGAGTTATGAATTTCCACTGGTGGGTTTAACATGATTTCTAGTAAGAATGCTACCTAGATCATGGGTCAACACTAGGTCCAAAAAAACCAAACCAACATCTTGGGGGTCAAGCACATGTGTGAACGACAGCCCAAATGGGTTGGCATTGCAATGGGCCATACAGGAGGGGAACACATCTGGGCCACCGCCCCAAATGAGCAGGACATCGTCGATGTATCTGCCATACAAAACTAGGTGCTCAGCAAAGTGGTTGTTGACCCAGATATATCCCTCCTCCCAATAGCCCATGGGTTGTTTCCTAACAACCCCTTTGCTGAGCACCTAGTTTTCTATGGAGGACAACAGGACAACATCTTCCAATGAAAGAAAAGAGGATGCCTGACCTGTCAGTTTATTACGCACAGCTGTACAAGTATTACTACCAACAAAGGCAAGGTCTTCCTGATCAAACAGTTTATAACCTGTTCAATCGATTTCGTTATTTACGTTGTGCGGTGTCCATGCAACTTATTGTACACTATACGTGCCTTACGGGCAAGGGTTGGTGACCTTCTGGGATTTATTAAAAAGGGCTGCCAAGAGCATAGTGTCCCACGTCACTTCCATCAGATGCATAATGATGATATTAAATGTCTGGAAGTACTAGCAATCGAAAACCATCACCAAGGGTACACTTAAAGTATAGGACAGATTTGCCCTCCTACGTAAGAGGGAAACTTTCTGGATATATATGTTCGAATCCCCTACACAGAACGGTTTGAATAAAGAACTGGAAATGTATAGCCTTATTTGATTAAAATAACCCCTTATATATAGGGTTTAATATATATGTCCTTGTCCCCCTGTTTAAACTATTCCACTTGTTGACCATGTTCCTTTAAGTTCCTGTCGCTTGACCATAGTTATGGAAAGTTTCCTTGAAATATCACTTTTAAGGTTTGATCATATATCATCATTATTATTATTGTCATTTCCTGTTTTCCACTTTTTTCTTTTACTTCTTATTTTATTATTTATTTATGTTTATGATTACCCTTACTTTAAGGGCTGCTCTTTTTAAATGGTTGGTTTTTAAATAACATTCTCAAATATTGCATGTAACTGTTCAATTCATGCATTATCGCATTGCATTTCTTTCTTTCTTTATTATCAGGGTAGTGAGGAGTTAACAGGACTGTTCAGGCTGCTCCTTAACGCTGCCCATTCCCCGCCCCTACATTGGGTATTTATGTGTCCTGTTTGTTGTTATCCAGGACTATGACAAAGCATTTGCGTGGGAAACGCGTCCTCGCGGCAACAGATGAGCCTGCGTTCCACGCTGGTTCCTGGGTCCCTTCCTCCTCCGCACTTCCAGCTGACATCGCCCACACTAACGTATTCCATCTAAGGCTTGGCTCCCCTGACTTCTGGCTCCAGGCTCTGGTTGTTCAGTCAGCTGATCTGTCCCCCACACGATCAGCGTCAATAAGGCAGCACCAACAGGCTTCCCCTGGGCTTTCAGTGGTCACACGCCATCCCACGGTCTGCAGCAACACCAGCCTTTATGCCAGCCCATACCTCCATCTTCGGCTAGTGGGCCTTACCTCCATCCAGATTCCATCTTGCATAGCATGGGCATTGGCACCCCCGTTCTCCCCAGCTTGCATTTCTGGATGATGTTAACTCCTGGTTGCCCAGATGACCTCCAGTGGTATTGTAGGCTCTTTTATCTATATTTTTTTATTGCAATTTCATTACAAGCTTTTATTTATTTAGCTATGACTAAGCACTCCTTGTAGTGCGAAACGCGTAAGCTTTGTTCCACTTTGCAATGACCTGTATTTTGGATGACACCTTATTGAATAAAGGCAAATATTTTTGGAGCCTTTCTAAATGTCTAAGCCTTTCTAAATGTCTAAAAGCTTTTATTGTGTATAGAAGAAAATAAACAAGGGGTGGGGCCGCACTGTCTTATAGACACACAGAGGCAGCTCGGGAGAGAACATGCACGAGTGCCCCTAGAGCAAGCAGCACTCAACAGTTGTGAGGAACCGGGAGCACTGGCAGAGGACCCGAGAAGAGGAGGATTAGGGCTGCTCTAATCAAGAAGTATGTCCCTAGAATTATTGTGAGAGCATGGCAATACTTCATGTGGTATAATCACTGTTTACATATGTATTTGGTACCTATGCCAAGTTTGCATTTGTGTGTCTGCAGGGGGAGGGCTGTGCTTTTTTATTTATTTATTTTTTTATTATTATTTTCTTTATTCATTTTTTTAAACCTTTTTTAATGTAACTTTTTTTGCTATCACAAGGGGCTAATAAGCCCCCTATGTGATGGCTTTGGGTAGGTGATAGGTACTCTTTATGGAGACATCAGGGGCCTATTAGACTCATAATATCTTCCCTGCCCTCCAAAGCAGCTAATCAAGCACAGATAAGGCTTAATTAGCTGCCTCTTGACAGCTCTGAAACAGAAAGTGACAAAAGCATCGTCACTTCTGGCTTCATTGGTCATAGAGAAGATCGGGGGAATGGATGTTCCTCCATCTCATCTGTGTTCATCGGTCCCGTTCATTTACCGCTGTTCTGGACTACCCAGAGAAATGGGAGAACTTGGGAACAACTGAGGGTGGAAGCACGGGAGGGGGGGATGGTCCCTTGCAGCCCTGGAGAGGTAGTTAAGGTTCTGCAGTCTTATACAGCTTTTTATGAGCCGTACAGAAGATGTAAAATATGAGAATTGGGTGTAGCTGCCCCTTTAAGACCAGATACATACGATACATAGTGGTATAAACCGATACTTGTGACTTTCATAACACCTTATCTGCCTCTTCCCTCACTGCACATCATTATGCATAGAAATTCATTTGTTTCAGAGAGGAAGGTAAACTCTGCATGAATCTGCATCTATTTTATAGTATGAATTAAGATTCTGAGGTCAGGGATTAGTGGAGTTCATGAATAAATTAAGTACGGTTTTGCACAGTTGATACATTAGATACATTATCTTCCCGCTTCTTTGATGTATTGGGAGTCGGACTCAACGCGCCGCACATCGCCGGATCCCCTTTAAACCACCTTAAACGGGGAGGCTGGTAGGAATTAACGTTGAGAAATGGCGCCGTGCGCTGGGCGTCCCAGTAATCCATTGCGGAGATCTGTCATAATCTGTTATAGTCAATGAGGTGACATGGTGACACTGTTGTCTCTGTTAAATATTCAGCCGTGGTCTAAAATTAGAGATTGTAATTTATTGTCTTGTTTATCATATTCAAATGGAGAGAAGAAGCCCGTTCTTTTTCCTATGCAGATTTATCTTTTATGTACATAAATCAAAGAGTCTGTATACCCAAAACTGATGTCCACATGTTTGGGGGGCTGCTAGAGGTTTTGGAAGTTTTCAGCTTTGCATAAGGTGGGGAGGATACAAAGAGATGTTATGGGTTCCAATGGAATTATATATTACCCCATACCTCCATAACTCCATTTTATGGAGTAATAGAGATTTTTATAGCATCATTTCTCAACCTCTTTTCAGTTGTCTCACCCTTTAAAAGTACTCAAAATCTCAAGACACTCCAGTCTATGAAATGTAAATGTGAAGCGTAAACAATGGGAAAACTTAGCCTGGGATGATGTAGATAATTGCCTTAATGAAATTAACTTCACATCAGAGTCCTCTCTTTACATTAATAAGATCCCTCAAGAAAAAGATAGTTAGGACTTTTAAGTTACCATGTCTCTCCTTCACATCAAAGGTTCCCCCATTATATCAGAGTCTCTGCCATTATGTCAGAAGTCCACCATAACATCAGAGCACATCCCATCACATCAGAGGTCCCTTCATGTCACGTACCTGACGGTAGAGCCTGATGTGCAGGGAACTGCCTCTCTTGCTCCTCTGATTCTGGCCCCCTGATAGAGTAGACAGGAGGAGCAGAAGTGCAGAGTCGCACAAGTGCCAAACAGTTCGTCTTCACTGTAATGTGGTACAGCGGCAGGTGGCACGGTGCTGGAGCAGGGTTCTCCAATGAGCGGAAGATGCAGGTCGGGCAAGCTGGGTCAAACACTGGCAGGAACGTCAGGAACAGAAGCGGAGGCAGGTGCGTAGTCTGGATGCAGGCAGGGTCGGCAACGGGCTGGCAGCATGGTAGTAGAAGGAGCAGGCAGATGCGGAGTCAAAACAAGCCGGGTCAGATGCAGGCAGCAGGTAGCAGAGTCAGAGGCAAGCCGGGTCGGTAAACAGGTGCAGGTATCACGGGTAAAGCAGGCAGGAACACACGGGAACGCTGTAGAACGGACAGCACTGGATGCAAACACAGACCAGGTTTAAATAGCCCCTTGGTAATGTGCACACAGGTGAACCGAAGGTGTTCTGACAGAGGCTGAGGTCACAGGTCGACTTCTCCTTCGGCCATCTTGAGTACTGGCTAGTCTTCCCTGACAGGCTGAGGTCACAGGTCGACTTCTCCTTCGGCCATCTTGAGTACTGGCTGGTCTTCCCTGACACTTCATCACATCAGAGGTCTCCCATCACATCAGAGGTCACCCATAACATCAGAACCCTCCCCCCATCACATCAGAGGTCCCTCATCACACCAGAGGTCACCCATCACATCAGAACTCCCCCCCCCAATCACATCAGAGGTCCCTCCATCTCATCAGAGTTTCCTCATCACATCAGAGGTCCCCCTATCACATCAGAGGTCCCTCCATCACATCAGAAGTCCCTCCATCACATCAGAGGTCACCCATCACATTAGAGGTCACTCTATCACATCAGAGGTCCCTCCATCACATCAGAGGTCCCTCCATCACATCAGAGGTCACCCATCACATCAGAACCCTCCCCCCATCATATCAGAGGTCCCTCCATCTCATCAGAGTTTCCTCATCACATCAGAGGTCCTTCCATCATGTCAGAGGTCCCCCTATCACATCAGAGGTCCCTCCATCACATCAGAAGTCCCTCATCACATCAGATGTCACCCATCACATTAGAGGTCCCTCTATCACATCAGAGGTTCCTCCATTACACCAGAGGTCCCACCTTCACATCAGATGTCATCCATCACATTAGAGGTCCCTCCATCGCATCAGAGGTCCCCCATCACATCAGAGGTCATCCTATCACACCAGAGCTCCCTCTTCCCATCAGATTCTCCCCATCATATCAAAGGTCCTCCCTCACACTAGAGATCCCCCTTTCACATCAGAATCCCCCATCACATGAGAGCTCTCTATCACATCAAAAGACCCCCATCACACCAGAGATCCCCCCATCACACCAGAGGTCCCACCTTCACATCATAGGTTCCCCCATAACATCAGAGGTCCCTCCATCACATCAGTGGTTCTCCATCACATCAGAGATCCCAGCTTCACATCAGAGGTTCCTCCATCACTTTAGAGGACCCCCATCACATCAGAGGTTTCTCTATCACATCAGAGGTCCTCTCATCACACCAGAGCTCCCTCTTCCCATCAGAGTCTCCCCATCACTTCAAAGGTCCTCCCTCACACCAGAGGTCCCACCTTCACATCAGAATCCGCCCTATCACATCAATAGCCTGCCCCCCCCATGGCACCAGAGGTCCCACCTTCACATTAAAGGTTCACCCATAACATTAGAGGACCCCCATCACATCAGAGGTCTCTCTATCACATCAGAGGTCCTCCCATCACACCAGAGCTCCCTCTTCCCATCAGAGTCTCCCCATCACATCAAAGGTCCTCCTTCACACCAGAAGTCCCACCTTCATATCAGAATCCCCCCATGACATCAGAGCTCTCTCTATCACATCAAAAGTCCCACCTTCATATCAGAGGTTCCCCCATAACATCAGAGGTCCCTCCATCACAACAGAAGTCTCTCCATCACATCAGAAGTCTCTCCATCACATCAGAAGTCTCTCCATCACATCAGAAGTCTCCCCATTGCATCAGAGGTCTCTCCATTGCATCAGAGGTCTCTCCATCACATCAGAGGTCTCTCCATCACATCAGAGGTCCCACCTCCATATCAGAGGTTCTCCCATCACATCAGAGGTTCCAACTTCAAATCAGAGGTTCCTCCATCACAATAGATGTCTCACATTCACATCAGAGCTCCCCCTCCTTCACCTCAGAGGTTCACCGATCACATCAGAACTCCCTCTTAACATCAGAGTGCCCCCATTGCAGCTTTCTTCATATTAAAGCCCCCCCTTCAAGTCAGAGCCCCCCCTCCCCACCATGTTAGCCCCCCATTGCATCACAGTCACTCCTATACATCAGAGGCCTCTCATCTCTACAGAAACCCCCATCACAGAGAGACCCCCCTTCACATCAGACTCCCCCCTGTACATAAGAGCCCCCATCACATCAGAGTCTCCCCATCACCATAGACTCCTCTCATCCATCTCTGATCCAAAGCAAACTGGGTCTCTTGCTTGTGGCAGCCCAGGAGAATAGTGGAATCCAAATACCACCATACTACCACAGGGTACCATGGCACTCTGGTTGAGAAATACTGCTTTACAGCATGAAACAACAATACTATAAAGTAAGAATATGTATGAATAAAAATGTAGTTTGTATAATATGTTTGCACAATATACAATTAATACAGGTATCTATATAGAGCTGACAATTTGCTCAGCACTCCACTCAAACAACATATCCCCCTAGCCTGGTATACCGACAGGCCAACAGAGCAGATCACTCCCGTCAGCTTTGAATCTCCCGCACAGCCTCCCCTCTCTTGCCTTTGTGTATAAACATCTTTTAGTGCATAATGCCACACAATTCCAATGAAGGAGGCATGGGATTGGGTGATGTAGGTTTTTTTTCCAGGTGCAGACTAATTCCTGGGACCTACTGGCTGCTTAGAGACTACTGCTGGTGGACAACAGAACTAGACCTTTCAGGTTTGAGGACCACAGTGCCCACAGCAGGCTGGCTGAGCAGAATCACCATACCATCGGAAGAGACACCTGTTGGTAGACAGCAAAACTACATGTAGCGCTGGTAGATTTACAATCTACCGCAGATTATGTAAATTTAGTAAATTGTGTGTTAGGAAGGTAAAAAGTTTGCCTCTGTTCCAGCTTGGCTGACGTTGTGTGTGCTTCCGTGCTGACCGGTGGGTGTCGCTGTTACCATTAGTCAGTGTTGGAAGGGCAACGTGTCGAAGTGTATAGATGCTCCTCTGTCTCGGAGACAAGCTTGGTGGAGGTGGTCCTCCGAGTTGCATTCTGGGAAGGGGGTATTTATGGGACAGATGCCATGTTCTAAGGTCTTTTTGCAGCCACCTGCTGGCCCTCCTGGCCGACAGGTATGCGTTAAGGAGCTACCTCGTGGTCCTCCGATCGGGAGGCCCACGATGCTACGGCGCAGGGGTGGGTCCAGAGGCTTGTCTGGGGCCTACCACCGTGGCTGAGGAATGGTCCTGAGCTGTCGGTCCTGTGTGACGAAGCTGGACAGCCGAGGAGATCCCAGGGGAGGACCTGGAGAGATCATGCAGCATGCTATCTATAGAGGGGCCTGGTGACTCGGTTGTAGGACGTATCCAAAAGAAGTAATTATACAGCATAGTGTCGCCAGTTCGGCTTAAAGGTTCAGGCACTGTGACTGACTGTTCACTGCAGAAGATCTGATACATCCTGTGGCAGAGGATTGTGCAGATTTACCCCCCCAAGTAAGTCTGTGGCAGAGACTTTGATTCGTGCTGCGTACTGGCTGCTAGACCGGTGAGAGAGGCCTATCCAGACGAGCAAAGAGTGCGTCCCATGAGGGGAGCGCATTTCACATGTTATCTGAATTCTAAAATCTTGTAAGAAGATATTTGAGTTTCTCCTGAAGGTTTCCTTTTCTGTCTCTTTCCTGCTACTTCCTAAAGTTTGACTGTTCAATAAAGCATTGAAAACGTACTCCAGTGTTGGTGCGTGTGTCATCCAGAGGTAACCTCAACGGAACCCCTAGACCCGGTGCCGGTGAAACAGAGGGAAGCAAAGTGAAGGTAACAGACCCGCTTAAACCAGCAGCTCCACCGTGAGTTAGTGCTACATACACGTTTCAGATCTGAGGACCACAGTGCCACCAGCAGGCTGGCTGAGCAGAATTACTAATCCTTTGGCAGAGACACCTGCTGTTGGACAACAGTACTACATCTTTCAGGTCTCAAGACCACAGTGCCACCAGCAGGCTGGCTGAGTAGAATCACCATACCATTGGCACAGACACCTGCTGGTAAGCTACACCTTTTAGGTCTGAGGACCACAGTGCTACCAGTAGGCTGCTTGAGCAGAATCACTAATCCTTTGGCAGAGACACCCATTGGTGAACACTGAAACTACACCTTTTAGGTCAGAGGACCACAGTGCCACCAGCAGGCTGGCTGAACAGAATCACTAATCCTTTTGCCAGAGACACCTGCTGGTGTACAACGGAACTACATATTTCAGGTCAGAGAATCACAGTGCCACCAGCAGGCTGGCTAAGCAGAATCACTATACTATTGGCAGAGATACCTGCTGGTAGACACCGGAATTGCATCTTTCAGGTCTGAGGTCTACAGTGCCCCCAGCAGGCTGGCTGAACAGAATCACTATTTCTTTGGGAGAGACACCTGTTGGTGGAAAGTTTAAGTACACCTTTCAGGTCTGAGGACCACAGTGCCACCAGCAGGCTGGCTGAATAGAATCACTGATCCTTGGGCAGAGACACCTACTGATGGACAACAGAACTTTCAGGTCTAAGGACCACAGTGCCACCAGTAGGCTGGTTGAGCAGAATCACTAATCCTTTGGCAGAGACACCCGCTGGGGAACGCGGAAATTACAACTTTTAGGTCTGAGAACCACAGTGCCACCAGCAGGCTGGCTGAACAGAATCATGAATCCTTTGGCAGAGACACAAAGACTAATTTCTGGGGCCTACTGGCTGCTTAGAGACTTCTGCTGGTGGACAACAGAACTACACCTTTCAGGTTTGAAGACCGCAGTGCCCCTAGCAAGCTGGCTGAGCAGAATCACCATACCATCGGCAGAGACACCTGCTGGTAGACACCAAAACAACACCTTTCAGATCTGAGGACCACAGTGCCACCAGCAGGCTGGCTGAACAGAATCGCTAATCCTTTGGCAGAGACACCTTCTGGTGTACAATGGAACTACACATTTCAGGTCAGAGAACCACAGTGCCACCAGCAGGCTGGCTGAACAGAATCACCATACCATTGGCAGAGACACCTGCTGGTAGGCACCAGAGTTGCACCTTTTAGGTCTGAGGTCTACAGTGCCCCCAGCAGGTTGGCTGAACAGAATCACTAATCCTTTGGGAGAGACACCTGCTGATGGAAAATGGAACTACACCTTTCAGGTCTGAGGACCACAGTGCCACCTGCAGGCTGGCTGAATAGAATAACTAATCCTTGAGCAGAGACACCTACTGGTGCAGAACTTTCAGGTCTAAGGACCACAGTGCCCCCAGCAGGCTGGCTGAACAGAATTGCTAATCCTTCAGTGGGTTTATTTTGCAGTTTGCTCACATTTCAGCTTCAGGTATACCGCTGAGTGAATAACCATAACTACGGATATGTGATCTGTAATAAAACACCCTTTTAGACTTAATAGGCATGGCCCAAAATAAAAGCAATAGCTTAATTTGGGGGACATAATAAGAAAGAAGTTGCTCACCTACGGTGCCCCTAGCTGTATTTTCACTTCAATAATATAAAAAAAAAAGGTTTGCCTTAGAGCAGAAAATTTATTTTTCATTAAATGGATATAAACTGTCCAAAAGAATAATGGATCAATTTAAGACATGCCATGCTGGTTTTAAGGACGAGATTAAACACGCACTCTCATTAGGAAGCCTCCCTCACCGCGATGAAAGCAATAACCGTCTGTGCACCACCTGAGCTGTCCGAATAGAAAACTCAATATTGGGGACATTAAGTGACTAATAATTCCCCCCGATCCTGACAGAATGTTAAGTGAATTTCATTCTATGTTAATATCGATACATGGAGTATCTTTTTTGTTCATTTTCCAGGGGGTGACAAATTATTAAAAACTCACTGTCATCATCTAAAAATGTATTGCTCCTGTTTGGAATGAATGTTTGATTCTGCAGAGACTTTAACCACTTAAGGAGCGGAAGGATTTGCCATCTTAATGACCGGGCCATTTTTTGCGATACGGCACTGCGTCGCTGTAACTGACAATTGCGCGGTCGTGCGACGTTGCACCTAAACAAAATTGACGTCCTTTTTTTCCCACAAATAGAGCTTTCTTTTGGTGGTATTTGATCACCGCTGCGGTTTTTATTTTTTGCGCTATAAACAAAAAAAAACAGGGACAATTTTGAAAAATATATATATATTTTTTACTTCTTGCTATAATAAATATCCAAAAAAAAACAACAAATCAGTTTAGGCCGATATGTATTCTTCTACATATTTTTGGTAAAAAAAATCGCAATAAGCGTATCTTGATTGGTTTGCGCAAAAGTTATAGCGTCTATAAAATAGGGGATAGATCTATGGCATTTTTATGATTTTTTTTTATTAGTAATGGCGGTGATCTTCGATTTTTTTTGGGACTGTGACATTGCGGCGGACAGATCGGACACTTTTGACACTTTTTTTGGGACCAGTGACATTTATAAAAACGATCAGAGCTAAAAAATAGTCACTGATTACTGTATAAATGTCACTGGCAGGGAAGGGGTGTACACTAGGGGGCGTTCAAGGGGTTAAATGTGTTCCCTGGGAGGTGTTCCTAACTGTAGGGGGAGGGGACTGACTGGGAGCACAGAGAGATCGCTATTCCTGTTTACTAGGAACAGCAGATCTCTCTCTACTTCCCTGACAGAACGCAATCTATCTGTCTACATTGACAGATCCCCATTCTGGCTCTTTGAGGAGCTGTCGCAGGTCGCCGGCGGACATCCCAGCTGCCGGCCACGCGCATTGGCTCCTGAGTCTCGCTGCGCGCGCCCCCTACAGCCCTTACAGCGGCGGCCGTACAGCTATTGCGGTTCGCGCAGGGGAGCCAACCTGCCGCCGTATAACGACAGCGGCTGGCCAGCAAGTAGTTGAATCTGCTTAAATTTCCTCCCACCCCCATCATCTGCATTCTAATGATTCTTTGTTTATGTAGCGCTACCCCTGTGGGAGCTGCTTGAGTATTATACAGATAGTCCTTACTTCTTCACTGGCAGCCAGGCACACAGTATTTTCTACATTCAAGGGTGTTGTTTTGTAGTTTTATTTTGGAGGAACTTGGATAGGGTAGGGGATTTGTAGTAGGATACTCCAGAACAAAACTATGCACAGACTGAGGACCCTAGCTGATCTAGAACAGAGCAGTAGGTAAAGTCCCATGCTGGGAGCAGAGGGCAGACTTCTCCTGTGTAGCAGTGCAGAAATAAAGAGCATGAGCAAAGTCTCTTGTAGTGAAGGACAGGTAGACAAAGCTCTTCAGATCACTAGCCAGCGATCCCTTTAGTTGGACCCTTAGATGACTGTACTAGCACAAGGGGGTAGCCAAATAGAACAAGCCCCTAAGTCTTTGGTCTGTACTCATTGGAGTCGCAAACAGATCCTCTCAGGCACGACTCCCCTTCAGTCAGCTCTTCAGAAGCACCAGAGTCACTCCGCTACTTTAGCTCCAGGCTCTCGGGGCCACCCACCTGAGGCTGCATGGCAGCAAGTGCCAGGAGCGGCAAGCCTGCCTCCCACCCTGGCTGGGGCACTCCACCATCTGGGAAGGACCCAGAGCTCACATGTTCCCTGAATATATAGACCAATCCCAACATGCTCCTAGGCACCTCCCCTGTAATTGGTTGAGACTGCTACATACTCGTGCTTAGAGTTGCCACCTCATCCCTTTAAACCTGAACACCTTTGAATTACCCATGTTCTGATGCTAATTAAATGCAGATAAGGCACCAAGTGAGTTTAATTACCACCTTAATCAGCCACAGAACCCGTGTAATTAATATGTGTTCGGGTTTAAAGGGATGAGGTGACAACCATACAGCATAGTTGCCAACATTGTAAAAAAAAATTTAGGGACACTTTTTTGGCTGTAGGCGGAGTTGAATTATAATTAGGGGTGGGGCATGTGTTTGTAGGCATTGCATAGGGAAAAAAAATGAAAATGCGGCACGCTGTGCGCTGCGTCGGAAAAATGGGCGTGGTTTGCACGAATAGTGGGGGTGGCTTAAATGGGTGTGGCTCAAAGGGGGTGTGGTAAGAGTCTAAGATGAATGAGGGATAGAGAGGGAAAGGGGGAAAGGGGGGGAAAGGGGGGAGAGGGAGAGGGATGGAGGGACAGCAGCCCCAGATCCTATACTACAATAGAAATATGTGTATTCCAGAGTTTAACAATCAGCAGATAAAGATACTCCAAACACCTGGTGTTAGCGCTTCAATCATCCCGCCACCATGGTTGTTATGGTGTCAGGATGATTGAAGCTCATTATTTCTATTATTACATTGTAATATAAAATTAAATCATTCAACTCACCATAATGCAGAATCAGTGGGACCCCTGAGTGTGTCACCTGCCACGTCGCCTGCCACCAGCAGAGTCTGCCCTTGCATCAGGTGTCCCCAGCAGAGTCGGTCCTTGCATCAGGTGTCCCCAGCAGAGTCCATCCTTGCATCAGTTTTCCCCAGCAGAGTCCATCCTTGCATCAGGTGTCCCCAGCAGAGTCCGTCCTTGCATCAGGTGTCCCCGGAAGAGTCCGTCCTTGCATCAGGTGCCCCCAGCAGAGTCCGTCCTTGCATCAGGTGCCCCCAGCAGAGTCCCTCCTTACATCAGTTGCCCCCAGCAGAGTCCCCAGCCTCAGTCCTTACATCAGTGTCCCAGGAAGAGCCATAGTTACCCCCCTGTACATAGTTACCCCCTCCCCCTGTACATAGTTACCCCCCTGTACATAGTTACCCCCCGTGCATAGTTAACCCCCCCGTGCATAATTACCCCCCTGTGCATAGTTACCCCCCGTGCACAGTTACCCCCCGTGCATAGTTACCCCCCCTGTGCATAGTTACCCCCCCTGTGCATAGTTACCCCCCTTACATAGTTACCCCCCGTACATAGTTACCCCCCTTGTATATAGTAACCCCCCTGTACATAGTAACCCCCTGTACATAGTAACCCCCCTGTACATAGTAACCCCCCCTGTACATAGTTACCCCCCCTGTACATAGTAACCCCCCTATACATAGTTACTACCCTTCCCCCTGTACATTACAGTTACATCACTGCTGGCCTGGGCTTTACACCGAAAGGGACAAGAGCAGAGCAAACTCCACGAGCGGTGCCGTGTGTTCAGTGGAGAGGGAAGGGGCCAATCCTTGCAGCTAACCCCAGCTTCAGAATTGTAAAGAGAGAAGCCGATTCATTGGCTGCACAGATCGAGCCCCCTTCCCTCTCCACTGAACACAAGGGGAACAATCTAGTGGTGGCCATTTTGTTGGAGCCAGCTGCTGCAGAGCCAAACATTCCTGATTTCCCTGGACAAAAAGGCAAAATCCTGAATTGGGACGAGTGTCCCAAAATCGGGATTGCCGGGGAGAATCGGGACTGTTGGCAACTATGCATACAGTCGTGCTGCCCATTTGCCTAACTCCCACCCATGCTCCAGAAAGCTCTACTAGTTTCTAGAAGGCGGGAGGAGTTCAAGCAAACTCAACAGCACCAGAACACTAGGAGCAGGCCTAACTAATAAATTGCAGCATTCTGTTAATCAGACCTGCTGAAGTTAGATTTGCTTTTAGCCCCACCGTTAGGCGGAAGAGCAAATTACACTAACCTATTTTTATCTTAGCACCTATACTAAGAGGATGCTACATTTAAATAAACCTGTCTATTTACATCACAGCACCCTGTCTTAGTACTCCTCTCAAGAGCCCTCAGTCATGAATCAAGCAGTGGCCTGGCTCTTTGGAGGAGTTGTGCAAATAATAAGGTTCACTCAAATATCAGGTATGGAGGAATGGACGGTCTCAGCAGGCTGCTTTTGCATCTCATGTGATGCTGAGCCATTGGATTACTATTGATTTGGATATATTCTGACATCTAGTGGCAGTTTGGGACCACTACAGCTTGTTTATTTATGTGGTTGGGTATCTCTCTCTGTCCTTCCCTCCTGTTTAATGCTACTTAGTTCAGTACTAGCTAGACCCTCTCTGTTTCTTCCATCCCTCAGTCACTGTTTGTTCTTCACAGAGAAAGGGCTTAGGAAAGTCATTGTCTTCCTACACCCCAAAACGACTGGAAAAATATCATTTGTACTGCAATTATCTGAGGTAAAATTGCATTATTGAAGAGTTAAGCTGCCTGAGGATGGTGCCAGGTCAATAGGTGACCATACTGTCTGGACAGACAGGATCTAAGGCGGTATGTCAATGCATAAAGTGGCATTTGAAACAGCACAGCCCTGATGGGCATTCCTAGCCATGCTAAATTTGCATGCACTGCACCCTAGGTAACAACCACAAGTGATGCATAGCCTCCATGGCTGGAAGAGTTGAATTCCAGTGAATGAAAGGGGTGGGCCAGGGACAGCCAGGCTGGGGAGAAAAGGGTTAAATGATGCTGGACATCCTCCAACCAGGAAATGAGGCAGCCCTGACTTGCTGCAGGTTCTAATGCACATTGTGACCAGCTCACAGTGTGCAGTGAAATCAGCTATTTCAGTACAGGAGAGGAGCCGGTACAACTGTGCAAGACTGAAGGGAAGGCCGGAGGTCAGATTTAAAATCTTTTAATCCACAAAAGCAACTTTCACTGTCATCTCAAAGGCAAAGAAAGCATTATGGAGATACGTCTGTCTAGGACCATTGCCCATGAAGAAACCTGTCTGAATCCATTTTCGGGGACGAACCCTGTGTGGATCCATTGTCTGGGAAGAACCTTCTCTGGATCCATTGTTTGGTAAGAACCTTCTCTGGATCCATTGTCCAGAAAGAACCCTATCTGGATCCATTGTCTGGAAAGAACCCTCTCTTGATCCATTATACAGGAAGAACCCTCTCTGGATCCATTGCACGGGAAGAACCCTCTCTTGATCCATTGTCCAGGAAGAAGGTTCTCTTGATCCATTGTTTGGGAAGAACTCTGCCTACATCCATTGTCTGGAAAGAACCTTCTCTGGATCCATTGTTTGGGAAGAACCTTGTCTGGATCCATTGTCTGGGAAGAATCCTCTCTGGATCCATTGTCCAGGAAGAACCCTGTCTGCATCTATTGACCGGGAAAAACTCTGGATCCATTCTATGGGAAGAACCCTGTCTGGGTCCATTGTGTGGGAAGAACCGTCTCTGGATCCATTGTCCGGGCAGAATCCTCTCTGGACCCACTGTCCAGGAAGAACATCTTTGGATCAATTATCCAGGAAGCATCCTCTCTAGATCGATCTTCTGAAACAAAAAAAAACTTTTTAGATTCGTTGTCCAGAAAGCACTCTGGATCCATTGTTTGGGAAGAACCCAGTCTGGGTCCATTGTCTGGGAAGAACGTGTCTGGATCCATTGTCTGGGAAGAACCTTCTCTGGATCCATTGTCGGGAAAGAACCCTCTCTGAATCCATTGCCTGCGAGGAACCTCTCCGGATCCACTGTCCAGGAAGAACATCTTTGGATCCATTATCTTGGAAGCACCCTCTTTAGATCGATTTTCTGGAAAAAAAAACAAAAACAAAACCTGTCTACATTCATTGTCCAGAAAGCACTCTGGCTCCATTTCCTGGGAAGAACCCTGTCTGGATCCATTTCCGGGAAGAACCCTGTATGGATCCATTTTTCAGGAAGACAAATCTCTGGATCCACTGTCTGGGAAGATTGCTCCCTGGATCCTTTGCTCTGGAAGAACCCCCACTGGATCCATTGTTCAGGAAGAACCCCCACTGGATCCATTGTCCAGGAAGAACCTTCTCTGGATCTATTGTCCGTGAAGAACCCTCTCTGGATTCATTGTCGAGAAAGCACTCCGTATCCATTGCCTGGGAAGAACCCTGTCTGCATCCATTTTACGGGAAGAATAATCTCTAGATTCACTGTCCGGGAAGAGCCCCCACTGGATCCATTGTCCAGGAAGAACCCCCACTGAATCCATTGCCCAGGAAGAACCTTCTATGGATCTATTGTCTGTGAAGAACCCTCTCTGGATCCATTGTCCAGAAAGCACTCTGGATCCATTGTCCAGGAAGAACCCTGTCTGCATCCATTTTATGGGAAGAATAATCTCTGGATCCATTGTCCAGGAAGAACCCCCACTGAATCCATTGCCCAGGAAGAACCTTCTATGGATCTATAGTCCGTGAAGAACCCTCTCTAGATCCATTGTCCAGAAAGCACTCTGGATCCATTGTCCAGGAAGAACCCTGTCTGCATCCATTTTACGGGAAGAACAATCCCTAGATTCACTGTCCGGGAAGAGCCCTCACTGGATCCATTGCTCAGGAACCCCCCCCCCACTGGATCCATTGTCCAGGAAGAACCCTTTCTGGATCTATTGTCCAGGAAGAAACCTTTCTCGGTCCATTGTATGGGAAAAAACCCTCTCTGGATGGTTTTAAAAGCAGACTAAAGAACCATCCGTCCACCCAGGCTTATGGAAACACCTGACAAATCCTTCTCTTCTACAAACCCAACATCAATTTGATAAGCGCTGTGAGTCCCCAGGGAAAAAAGCACTCTAAAAATATTATTATTATTATTCAAACTTTAAAAATACATTCAGTGATGCTGTAAGCAGTACATTTTTGAATTCGATTTTTTTTTTTCTAAGCTTCAGCTTTAACCTTGTTCATTGTGTTCATTTATAGAAGAATAAAGTCAGCACATAACCATTGCTTTGAGCTGTTTTTCCCCTTGGATGCCTATAGAGCCCTTCTATAAATCCACTTTAAAAACCAAAGGGGCAGCTTGCTTTATTTCACTAATATCGCCGAACTGAAAGCACATGACGAAGTCAAGCCAAGGATAGCGCAGTTTATATGTTATACGGCACCGAGGGATAGAGTCAGCAACCAAAGGAGAGTGTTTCAGAATACAACAGAGGTCAGATCAGTAAAAAGCTGCAAACATCGCTCTGCTTGAATGCTGACGATAAAGAAAAAAAAAAAGAATAGAAAACGAGTCCATATTTTGTGCCACTGCATTGGCTTCAGCTGAGCCAAAATTGGTCTTGGCAGCTGCGACTTTAGATTGACTCAAGGCTAATATACTGTGGTTAAACATAAAAGACACACTTTGCAACAAGGATTTAAAAAAAAAATGCCTTTGGAGCGGCTTCTGCAGAAAAATAACCCGGCGGAGCGGCTGAAATGCAGGAGAAAAAAATCATTATTCCAGAAAATAGCGGATGAAGACACAAGGTGTACGGCCTCGCCTGCTGTAAATAGGTATACAGTACATCTTCACACAAAAAAAGCGAAACGCGGTAAAAAAAGAATCTTTCTGAATACCGCTCCAGGTGAGATCACATTCTGCACTCCAAAACCGCATCCTAAGTGCTTGGTGCCGGTTTGTTTCCACCGGCACGCCTCACTGATTGAAGGTATACCCCCCCCCACAATTGGATGCAACAAAATTGTTCACAAAGAGACATCGAAACATTTATATGCCTCGGGACAAAATGCGTCAGCTTGTATTGCTGCTGACTATTTAAAGTGAGTCTAAAGGCACATTAAAAGGGGTTGTAAAGGTAAAAGTTTTTTCACCTTAATGCATTCTATGCTTTAAGGTGAAAAAACATCCAACAATACCGGCCCCCCCAGCCCCCCGTTTTACTTACCTGACCCCTCGAAAGTCCCGCGCTCGCCCCCGACATCCTCTTCGCCGCTCAGCCTGGCCGTTGATTGGTTACAGTGGATGGATTGAAAGCAGCGCAGCCATTGGCTCGCGCTGCTGTCAATCACATCCACTGACGTGGCGCCCGGGGGGGCGGGGCCGAGTGATACAGTGAGCGGCTATGGCCGCCGGCTGTATTACGGGAGCACGCCCGCAAGCACTCAACACCATGCGAGGGAGCTTGCATGAAAGTGTTTAGTCCTTGCGGGGGGGGAGCCGAGACAGCCGCCGAGGGACCCCAGAAGACCAGGTTCGGGGCCACTCTGTGCAAAACGAGCTGCACACTGGAGGTAAGTATAATATGTTTGTTATTTAAAAAAAAAAATATATATATATATATCTTTAGTGATCCTTTAAAAAACAAAAAAATAACAAACATGTTCTACTCACCTGCTCTGTCTAATGGTTTTGCACAGAGCAACCCAGATCCTCCTGCCGGCGCTCCTGGCTCCTCCCCTCTGCTGAGTGCCCCCCATAGCAAGCTCTGGGGTCATAGGCGTGCGCACAGGGTGTGCTGGGTGTGGCAGGGCACACCCTAATCACCCTGTGTGATGCAGATTCCCCCTGCTGAACACTCCCCCCCCCCCCCCCCCCCCCGTGGCAGCTGAGGCTACAGAGAAAGAAACTGGGGAATCTCTGTCCTCAGACCCTTTTTCTGCTATTTCACCAAAGCCCCTTGATGGGGCTCCTAACAAATTGTAAAAAAAAATGATAATAGAAAAAATAATATTATAAAGAAAAATTATGAACGGCCTCTACAGACAATATTCACGGGTGGATAGGATCAATTAAAAGTTGTACCATCATCCAGAAATGTTAGAAATAAGGGGATTGGGAGCCTGGTCCCCAGCCAGGTGCTCACCAAAAGGCGAAAAGGGCAATTGGACTATCTCGGTACAACACAATAAAGGTAAATTCAGATATAGAAACAAACATGTAAAAAAATATACAGGAGTTTATTGACACACAACGCATGACAAAAATATCAAGGAAGAATAAAAAAATAGGTGACGGTCCATGTGTATCACCAAGATAATACTCCCCTGATGGTAAGATCACAGTGGGATAGTTGGTCAGTGTTTCTACTAGTTTCGCTGACTGAGTCGCTTCATCAGGAAAACATCTGCAATTTAATTAGCACATGATCAAAAACAATGCATTTTAATCACATACAAGGGAAAACAATGTTTTAGGCAATATATTAACTTGAACAAAATGCAATTATTATATGGGGACAGATGGGGGACCGCTTACCCGAA
>JBBGZY010002371.1:0-45000 GCA_037952925.1 Lithobates clamitans | reverse complement strand
AACCAACCAACAGACAGAGACCTACAAATAACAACAGACAGATATGTACAATAAATGGGAAATACCAGGATCATAAACAATAGCCAGGTCAGGGTCATGCACAGGGGGTCAGCAGATAAACAAAGGGCAGTTCCAGAATCAAAGCCATAAGCCAGGCCAGGGTCATCAACGGGAGATCAGCAGATGGGGTATGGAACACAGGACAGGGAGAGGATGGACGGATCAGACTGCAGGGTAGGCATGCAAGGTAACAGGTGGGACGGGGTAGGGATCAGGACAGGGAGACAGGATCAGGTACTCAGGTAACAGGTTCAGGTCTTCAGACAGCAGGTACAGATCAGGGCACAAGGAAGATACCAAGGTGATGAGAGCATTCATCAGCCGGGTATTTATATGAATACCTGTGATTAGCTTCAAGTGAAACCTGAACGCAGGAGGTGCTGTCTGCTCCACACTACCAGGATCCATCCACTGGTGAACGTCAGTACTGCAGCCCAAGATGACAAAACAGCAGCAGGGAAAAGCTCTCCTGACAGTTCCAAACTGCCAGGAGACACCTGCTGGTGGACCTCAGCACTGCACGCCAAATGATAGATATTACCAGCGGATGGAACCTTTCGTGACACCTGGGGTCCATATCTTCACTAACACTTGTTACTGACCTTTGGCATGTTCCTTGACTATGCTTCTGCTTGGTCCCACCCTGCAACCACTTGTTACTGACCTTTGGCTTGTTTTACTAACTATGCTTCTGCTTGATCTGTACCGGCTATATCTGCTACTGGACCCTGGCTTGCTCACGTTCAGGTAGGGCAATCCTGAGGAAGGTGACCTGGTACAAACACGCAGCAAAATCCATCTCCACCATCAGGAGCTCTGGTGAATATCGGTTAGTGTTTAGACTCTAAACCTTGGATGAGCCTATGTCATTCTCCAGGGGTACCTGCTTCTGTACTTATCCATCTGGTCAGTGGGAGCCTCTCTACTGCTAAAGCTACTTGTCTCCGAGTCTGACCCCCGACCATGACAGTTACATTCAAAGATACAGATTGATATGATACTTTTGTTAATCTATCGTTGAATTGCCATTGATTTTTACACCCGCCACTCTTCAACCAGCTCCACAATCCAAGTCCACATTGGCAACACACGTTTGCTGTCTAGAAAGATAGTGTTTCAAACTAAAATACTAGTTCTTCCTTTTTCAATAGGCATTTTTATTGACATGAAGGACCTTATTCAGGTACTTCCTGTTATAGGATGCCAAGCAGGGGTGTTGCTAGGTGGCAAAAAGACCAGGGGCTTCAGCCCGAAGTCCAAGGCCGGCACAGGGCGTGGTAGTGGCGCAGGGTTTTTTGGCTGGGCGGTGGGATTGTGTGGCGGGTAGGGTACGCTCACTTGCTGGTTGCTGCCTGGCTTACCAGTGCCCATTAGTGCTGACCACTAAACTTACCTGCCTGACACACTGACCATTACACTGACTTACCTGACATACATACAGTGACCTACCTACCTGATATACATACACTGACCTACCTACCTGACATACATACACTGGCCTATCTACCTGACATACATACACTGACCTACCTACCTGACATACATACACTGACCTACCTGACATACATACACTGACCTACCTGACATACACTGACCTACCTGATATACATACACTGGCCTACCTACCTGACATACATACACTGACCTACCTACCTGACATACATACACTGACCTACCTATCTGCCACACATACACTGACCTACCTGACATACACTGACCTACCTGACATACATACACTGGCCTACCTACCTGACATACATGCACTGACCTACCTACCTGACATACATACACTGGCCTACCTACCTGACATACATACACTGACCTACCTATCTGCCATACATACACTGACCTACCTGACATACATATGCTGACCTACCTGACATACACTGACCTACCTGCCATACATACACTGGCCTACCTACCTGACATACATACACTGGCCTAACTACCTGACATACATACACTGACCTACCTACCTGCCATACATACACTGGCCTACCTACCTGACATACATACACTGGCCTACCTACCTGACATACACACACTGACCTACCTACCTGCCATACATACACTGACCGACCTGACATATATACACTGACCTACCTGACATACACTGACCTACCTGATATACACTGACCTACCTGACATACACTGGCCTACCTGATATACACTGACCTACCTGACATACATTCACTGACCTACCTGATATACATACACTGACGGTAGTGACATACATACACTGACCTATCTGATATACATACACTGACGGTAGTGACATACATACACTGACCTACCTGACATACATACACTTACCTACCTGACATACATACACTGACCTACCTACCTGACATACACTGACCTACCTACCTGAAATACACTGACCTACCTGACATACATACACTGACCTACCTGACCAGGAGACAGACTTTATGTGTCCTGCAGCAGCTTAGCTCAGCCGCGGTGTGCAGTGCGCTTGACCCGTCATCATCACAGCAGGCAGCCAGAGGAGGACAGGAGAGCTGCCTGCCCGAGCGGCGAGCGGGGATCTCACAGTGATGTGGCGGGGCGGCCGCATTGTAATTCCCCCCTTCTGTAGCCTGCAGCGCCTATGATGGACTTCACACGTCCCGCGGTCCCAGCATTGGACCAGTGGGATGCCCATCATAGGCGCTGCAGGCTCCAGAAGGCGGTACCTGCTATGTCACTCGGCTGCACTCGCCTGCGTTTGGGATTAGATCGGTCCCTGCTTGGTTGGCGGTGCTCGGGGCTAACAATAGACTGGTGCATGCCTGAGACCTGGGGCTTTTCAGGGATCCAGTCCCCCCCCCCCCCCTCCCTGATGCCAAGGCTCTGGTCCTACCTCCAAATTGTGCCCCTATCTTGCCAACCTGTCACATGAGCTTGTAATGAAGACTACAAGTTGCTAATTCAACACCCATTACACAAACATGATCCACATGGTCACCATTGGGATACCCACCTTGAGAAATGCAGTGCAGCCATTGCTGGAGTGTATGGAAACAGGAAGTGGCTGCAAGGAAACTGCAGGAGATCAACAGCACTAAAATGTGACAATGGATAAAAAAAAGGTGAAAAAAGGTAATTAAAAAAAATGGCAACTGTTTATGATACACAGTACATAGATCAAACACATTGTCAGTTCAGTTAGGATTTACATCTACTTTAATCACATTCAGCTGGACTTGTTCTGTAATGTTAAAGACATTGCAATGCTTCCTCTGCTCTAATGCATGCCAGGAACATATGCCGGTATTTTTATCCACACAGGTTACTCAGCCACCTTAATCCAATCACCATGGAATGTGTTCAGTGTCCAAGAATATGACGGGAGGTGTGAATGTGTGTGAATCCTCCCTGTTGTATTTCCATAATCCAATCACCATGGTGCCATGAAGTCTGGGATGGAGGTTCATAACACCATGGGGACTGGATTACGTAATGTTGAATGTGATTATCTACAGATAGCTATACCATGACCCAGATGTAAGAGAAACATCATAGACATACTTATGTTCCTTTACTTTGTGCTATCGAGGTAACCCATTGCCCCTTGAAAGCCCAGTCTTGACCACTAGCTGGAACAGCTTCATATCCACTGCTGGGGGCCAGCTGAGCCACCATCTTGGATGTGATGTTAGAGGACCCAGCAGATACTGTGTGCTGAGAAAAGCCTGCCTAGCAGTCCAGGGGTGCCGTAAAAAATCACTTAGGGGCAACTCACAGTGTTTTTAGTATGGCCCTATGGTCACAACATCTTTGCAATCTTTTAACACCTGCCTCCTGGGATGGGTCTTTTGGAACTTTTCTACTGTCCAGAAGATCGGCCATTTTCTTGCACTTCTTCTCTAATACATTTTGTGAATAACGTTGACTTCTTCAGGAGATATTAGCATAGATTATGAATCTATAATTATTTCCAGCCACTATAAATTACAGAGCCGCCATACTGCAAGAGTCTGACCCCCTTCACTGTGTGGAGGAGAGCAGCAGAGGATATTTCTACATGAATCCATCCCATAATACTCAATGGGGGGATCATGAACCATGGACAAGAATCACCCCGATGTAGACTCACCATGGTCCCAGATTCCTATACAGTATGACCCTGATGGATTTGGATCCATGAGCCTCCTCAGATTAATCATCCAGGAACTCTAAGCCACTCAGTCCCTCACGTACATGTTCATATGAGAAGAGCCACAACTTTGAGGTGAATGTATACATGCACAGTGGATTCCCCCACATGCCCACTTACGATGGTGGGTGCTACATTGCCCATCAATCAAAAGCTGGTTGCAATTGTGCAGCCCGTGTGTAGATGTTTCGCCAGTCTCTTCCAGCTCTCGAATGCATCACGTAGGTTTTCACATATATATTTTCACAGTACTATATATATTTTTTTAAGGGTAGCGCAATTTTTTATATTTTTTCCTATTTGTATGTGTATTGATGTGCACATATTAATTGCTGCTCCCTACATGTGGGCCGGGTATCAATCATCCTGCTACCACTTTTTCAATTTAGTTTAATTTCGTTTGGTTCTTATAGCGTGTTTTTTTACACTATTTGTCATGGTTGACTGCCATTGCTGAAATGTTAGACGTCTGTCAGTCTCTGGTCAATACTTTAGATTTCATTGACCCAGCATGTAGGCAGCGAAGTCAGAACCCCCTATGCCGCATACACACGGTCGGAATTTCTGACAACAAATGTTCGATGTGAGCTAGTTGTTGGAAATTATGACCGTGTGTATGCTCCATCGGACATTTGCTGTCGGAATTTCCGACAACAAATGTTTGGGAGCTGGTTCTCAAATTTTCTAACAACAAAACTTGTTGCCGGAAATTCCGAGCGTGTGTACAGAATTCCGACGCATTCTCTGAATCAAGCAGAAGAGCCACACTGGCTATTGAACTTCATTTTTCTCAGTTCATCGTACGTGTTGTACGTCACCGCATTCTTGACGTTCGGAATTTCCGACAACATTTGTGCGACCGTGTGTATGCAAGACAAGTTTGAGCCAAATCCACGGTTTTGTTATCGGAATGTCGGATCGTCTGTATGCGGCATTAGTCTACATCACTTTTATGAGTCAGTATCAAAACCATGGGATCCGCATCATGAAAACAGTTCACTCTTTGGAGGATTTGTTCCCATTCACTTTAAGTCAACCCCATTGTGAAATGGCAATCTCAGACTTATTAGAGGAGGAAATAGGTGAGGGAGAATTAGCAGAGCCAAAAAAGCAAAGACTAAAACAAGCCATTCGACCTCCAGAAAGACTGACGTTGTGAGATCGAATGACACATTGGAAGAAAGCTCAGGAGCGACCATTTACATTACTCAATGGACTAATGACAAGCCTACTCTCCTCAATACTAGATTGATAGGAGATGTCCTACACTCACCCCATAACACTTATAGGTGGGTAATCTTTAAATAAATGGTCTATAGACAACCTTGCTGATTCTGATAACTGGTAGAAAATGCACTTGTCAAATTTATATGTCAGTGAAAAATATTTAGGCCCGTGTCCTTGCTAACCTGAGTTTATTTTTAGTCGATTGTTTAAGTTAAGCTACTGCTAATGTCATGGATTCTATGTACTTGAAGGACTTTGTCCCATCTTTGGGGACCAAAGATTTCTAGTGGGGGGAATGTGTAGCCAGGTGCTGGACTACAGAAACATGGATTTGGAGACATTTCCCTCTTTGCAATCAGTTTATTTTACTTTTTTCAGTTGTGTTGCACTATCCTCTCCAGTCAGCAGATGGGTTCTATAGTCAGGTAAGCATATGGATTTCTATGTAGGGCGCCAAGGAGCATGGGAATTGAGGTCCAGGGCAGCAGTCATAGAATGGGACTCATGGATCCTTTAAACTACAGTTCCCAGAGTACCCTGTAGCAGAGGGAAGTGGTGGAATAGCTTTTACCAGATTGCTCTACAGACTGCTCCCTCTTGGCGCCGATGGAACTGAGTAGAGCATACAATCCCTTGAAAAAGTTATCATACCCCTTGACATTTTCCACATTTTGTTATGTTACAACCAAAACCCTAAATTTATTTTATTGGGATTTTATGTGATAGGCGAACACAAAGTGACACATAATTGTAAAGTGAAAGGAAACCAGGAAAGGAAACCCAGGAACTCTGGGAACGTAAGGGGGGGCTCTGGTGACCAGAGACCACCTTCTTCAGAAAGAACACACTAAGGTAAGGGGGGTTACTGATATAGGGGGGAAACCTTTATATCAGTGTCCCTTTACATTATTGTATTCACTCCCTCCTTACATCATTGACCCCAACTTAGACTGGCCTGGCGGCGCTGTCACTGACCTCCTCCCAGGTGCACCATGCAGGGCTCAGTCAGTCAGCTCCAGCTTGGTGGCTCTGATTTTATCCTATAGTCTCCTCTCCACAGTCCACACACATCTGACTTCTCCCATGACCCCCATCCTGGTGGCACTCCCACTCTTGACTCCTCTCCAGATTCCCTCAGAGACTGCAGACATGATATAGAGATGGTCAGAGACTGCGGACATGATACAAGAGATAAAGCTTAATAATGCTAAATTATATATATATAAAGTGACTCTGTACATAAATAAAAATTGATTGATTACTTGATTAGATCATGTTTTAAATAGTCCACTGTTTTAAGGTGATTTTAAAACGTGAAATTAACACACGATACACCCAAGAGTGGTGGTTGAAAGAGATAAAGAGCTCCACCTCTGCACACACGAGAAAGGAAGCATGCTTGTGTGAATAAGACTGACGGTGAGTGAGCTCTGAATACAGCCATCGTGGGTTTTGGATGGAGTGGGAGATGATTCAAATTCCTGTCTGGTGATGTGTTTTCCCTGGACACATAGTGGCATTCAACAGGCCCCAGGACGACGTCAGGTGTGACAAAGGACGTTATGAGGAACGACGTGCTGACGTCCCCGTGCCCATAATCACAGCCTCACTGTGTCCATCAATGCAGCCTCACTGTGCCCATGATCGTAGCCTCACTGTGCACATAATCGCAGCCCCACTGTGCCCATCAATGCAGCCTCACTGTGCCCATGATCATAGCCTCCCTGTGCACATAATTGCAGCCTCACTGTGCTCATCAATGCAGCCTCACTGTGCCCATAATGGCAGCCTCACTGTGCCCATCAATGTGATCTCACTGTGCCCATGAATGCAGACTCACCATAGCCTGCCCTGGATCACACACACAGCGGGCATCTCCTGCGGTGTGTTACAAAGCTGGGTCTGTGTGTGTTGTCGGCGGCGCTGTAACAAGGTCCTGCCCCCCTAGATCGGCTCCTGTGATAGGCAGAACACTGATTCAATCCACTATCACATGAGCCGGTCAAGGGGGCGGGATCTTGTTACAGTGCGGCCGACAACACACACAGACCCAGCTCCGTGGCAAACAGCACTCATGCTGTGTGTGACAAACAAGAGCACTGCAGCCTGCAGCCACAGATCAAAGCAGCCTCAGGGCAGGCGGCCTACTGGGAAATTTCCTGGTCTCTAGGTAGGCCAGTCCGGCCCTGGAAGGAGGGAGGGGAGAACTCTGGCACTTTGGCGCCCCCACCTCTGCGGCGCCTGGGTGCGATGCACCTAGCTCACCTGCCCAGAATTGCCCCTGTGAGGAACACAGCAAACATGTGGAAGAATGTGCTCTGGTCAGATGAGACCAAAATTGAACTTTCTGGCCTAAAAGCAAAACGCTATGTGTGGCAGAAAAATAACACATTACCCTGAACACACCATCATGGTGGTGGCAGCATCATGTGGTGGGGATGCTTTTCTTCAGAAGGGACAGGGAAGCTGGTCAGAGTTGATGGGAAGATGGATGGAGACAAATACAGGGCAATCTTGGAAGAAAACCTGTTAGAGTCTGCAAAAGACTTGAGATTGGGGTGGAGGTTCACCTTCTAGCAGGACAACGACCCTAAACATACAGCCAGAGGTACAATGGAATGGTTTCGATCAAAGCATATTCATGAGTTAGAATGGCCCAGTCAAAGTCCAGACCTAAATCCAATTGTGAATCTGTGGCAAGACTTGAAAATTGCTATGATTAAAGCGGTTGTATACCCGCTGAAATTTATTATTTTTTTCCCCTGTAAAGCAAAAGGCATAATGAGCTAGTATGCACTGCATACTGGCTCATTATAAAAAATACTTACCTTAGAACGAGGCGTTGGTATCTTACCTGGTCCACGCCGAGGGAGCTGTCATGTTGCCTCGGCGTGTCTTTCGGGTATCGCGGTTCCAGCGCTGTGAGTGGCTGGAGCCGCAATGTCATCACTCATGCGCGCGGGAGATTTCTTACCCGGCAAGGTCCGGCAGTTGCCTTCAGCCGAGAATCCCCTGTGCGCATGCGCCACTGCAGTCAGCGGCGCATAGCAAGGGGAATATCTCCTAAACCGTAAAGGTTTAGGAGATATTTTTTTTACCTACAGGTAAGCCTTATTATAGGCTTACCTGTAGGTAAAAGTTAAAAAAAAACACTATACAACCACTTTAAGCACCAACTCATGGTGTGAAACGCGTAAGCTATTACCTCTACCTCTGCATAGCATGGACTGACTGTTTTGGATTTTAATTCACAAATATAGGTGTTGTATCGGTGTGGGGCCATCCAGGATTTGTTCTTAATATAGGAAGATCTTGCAAACCACAGATGGGTTAATGCCTCTAAATTAAACCCTCAGTGCTAACAGCTGCAAACACTAATCACGTTCCATATCCGTGCAACCGGGAGAGCACTGGCGCATGTTATCTATTCACTCTTTTTTGGATGAGCACGATGGATATCACAGGATATGAACACTATATTTGAACACTCTGGGAGTTTATCTATGAACTTTTATTATCACGTATTCAAAGAGTGAGCACTCTCTTCTACCAGAGTTTGCACTTGGACTTTTTAGCAGTTTTATGCACATTGCACTTTGCTGAATATATCATTATTTATCACAGATTGCAATTTATTATTTAAATACATGGTGATAGATTGTTTTTTATTTAATGTACAGATATATATATTTTATACACTTATTGATATATTTTATATATTTTTTATACACTGATTTTTATATTTATCACAACTTTTCTAGCGCAAACACATTTACTTTATTACAGGATTTGTTCTTGCTCTTTGATCCATTGCAGAGCCTGCACCTGTGTGCCTTATCAGGGCATGTGTCTCAAGGAACTCTTGCCTGGAGCGGCATTTCTTTTGAAAATTGATGTTCACAGACGCTCTCCATCCAATCTGACAGAGCCTGAGATATTTTGCAAAGAAGAATGGGCAAAAATGTCACTATCTAGATGTGCAAAGCTGGTAGAGACATCCCCAAAAAGACTTGCAGCTGTAATTGCAGTGAAAGGAGGTTCTACAAAGTATTGACTCAGGGGGGCGCCATACAAATGCCCCCCCCCCCACTTTTTATATATTATAAAAGTTTTAAAAATGACAGTTTTTTGGGGAGCAGTGATTTTGATGATGCTTAAAGTGAAACAAAAAAAGGGAAATATTCCTTTAAATTTCGTACCTGGGGGGTGTCTATAGTATGCCTGTAAAGTGGCGCATTTTTCCAGTGTTTAGAACAGTCCCTGCACAAAATGACATTTCTAAAAGAAAAAAAGTCAAAACTACTCGCGGCTATAATGAATTGTCGGGTCCCGGCAATACAGATAAAAGTCATTGAAAAAAACAGGATGGGATCCCCCCAGTTCATTAACAGGCCATTTGGGTCTGGTATGAATATTAAGGGGAACCCCCGAACCAAAGTTTAAAAAAAAAATTGCGTGGGGGTCCTTCCAAATTCAATACCAGGCCCTTCAGGTCTGGTATGGATTTTAAGGGGAACCCCGCGCCAAAATTTTTTAAAAAATGGCGTGGGGGTCCCCCCAAGAATCCATACAAGACCCTTATCCGAGCTCGCAACCTGGCAGGCTGCAGGAAAAGAGGGGGGGACGAGAGAGCACCCCCCTCTTGAACTGTACCAGGCCACATGCCCTCAACATGGGGAAGGTGTTTTGGGGTAGCCCCCCAAAGCACCTTGTATACATGTTGATGAGGACAAGGGCCTCATCCCCACAACCCTTGCCCGGTGGTTCTGGGGGTCTGCGGGTGGGGGGCTTATCGTTATCTGGAAGCCCCCTTTAACAAGGGGACCCCCAGATCCCGGCCCCCCCTGTTTGAAATGGTAACGGGTACATTGTACCCGTACCATTTCACAAAAAAAGTGTCAAAAAAAAACAAGACACACCTTGGGACAAGTCTTTTATTAATAAATAAAAAATATAAATGTCCCACAAAGTCAATTCATCTTCTTCTATGGCTCCGCCGACGGACCGAAAAATAAAATAAAAAAGATCTGCCTCCATGGGGGGCACCCGCCATATGACGCTTCAGCGCCGATGACAGTTCTTTTATAACTGAGGGCGGGGACACAAGGTGACATACCTGGATGACCCCGCTCCCTCTGACGCATGGGGACTTCCCAATGGCTTCCCCGTGGTGTCAGAGGGGGTGGGGCCACCCGGGTACGTAAACGGATGCCCCCGACCCCCTCTGATGCCACGGGGAAGCCATTGGGAAGTCCCCGTGCATCAGAGGGGGGTGGGGTCACCCGGGTATGTCACCATATGGCCTGCGTCTTCACTTATAAAATAGGAAGAAAAATATTACAGCGCATACATGCAAAAAAACATTCACCTCCAGCAAGGCTAGTTTAAAAACACCTAAACATTCTCAAAAAGACATTTTCAAAAATATGGGGATTCGGTCACACCATATTGTTATATGGTGCTAAGCCCACTTACTGCGACAAAGTACCCCATGATTAGTGGGTCCTACACTATCCATAGATTTTTGAGATCCTGCTTCTGAACCATGAGAGCTACACTGTTCTATATCGGAGAATCTTGAGGTCTCTACCTATGATGCAAGTAGACACTAATGAGAGGTATCCTTTTGGGATAGGAGCACCCTACTCCCTCATTAAGTACAGCGGGTGCCTCCAATGGAGGCGGATCTTTTTTATTTTATTTTTTCGTTCGTCAGCGGAGCCATAGAAGAAGATAAAAGGCACTCAAGAGCTGAAATTCCACCTAGTACGTCACTACGTTCATGTTTGTTGGCCGACAATTGTGTGCCAGTAGTATGCAAGACAAGATCCAGGCACACGCCCTTCTGATGAAAGGTTGACGCTCTGTGTGTGGCCAACAATCTGATCGTGTGTACCAGGCTTTAGTCTACATTATTTTTATGGGTCAACATCGAAACCATTGGGTCCGCGTCATGAAAATAGTTCACTCTTTAGAGGATTTGTCCTCATTCCCTTTAAGTCAACCTATTCTGAAATGACAACCTCGGACTTATTGAAAAAAGTAAATATCTGTAACAAGTTCATCGTGTGCGGATCTCATTTTGTAGAGCCGGCGTTTCGCTTTTCCCGGGTACGGCACACGGCTTTGATGCCTTGGAGATTTTTTGCTCGACAAATGTCTCCGGTCTTCTCCGTTCTATGATTAAAGGAAATCTATTGAGATTTCGCTTTCATCTCTCTTCTCCCAGGGAAGGATGATTGACGCACTGTTGAAACAGGTACTAAATTAAACGTATGGCAAAAATCAAGAAGGTTCATCACACATGAAAGACTAGATAATGAAAACAAGCAAATAACTATTGTAAGCTGTAGATCTTCCTGAAGTTGGCTGCTGGGAGGGGGGGTGAGGTGAGGTGAGCCAAAAACACAAAATCCAAACATTACTCACTATAAAGTAAAGTAAAGCTGCGCTAAAAAAATGGAATGAGTGAAATCATCAAGAAAACAGCTGGCTGGCTTGCGAACACCCATTCACTGCGTTACAGCGCGATTACATCAGCACGTCAAACCTCCTGACGTGGGTTTCGTCACAATCTGACGCCATCTTGTGGTGGATTGAATTTGTATATGTGTGTATCTCACATTTCTAGCATTTTATTTATTTATTTTTCCATTTGGTACTTAGCGCAGGATTCTATACTTCCATTACTCGCTATAAGCTGGCAGTGGAGGGGTTATTTAAAGTGTGTATATAGCTAAAAAAAAAAAAAATGTTGGGGGGGTTGGGACAGGGTTGTGAAAGGTTAAAACCCCTTTCAGCCCACTGAAGAGCTCATTTCTCTGTCACTCTGCTCTCACCTCTAATCAGCAAGCCTCTTGCATTGTAGCATTACCGATTGGCTCCTTGTGTTGCATCTTTCTCATTCAGTTCTGCTTTACAGGGACTGCAAGAGTCTCATACCAAGTAGACATGTGCAATTCTTTTCGTTCCGAATTCGTTTTTTAACACATTTTGACAAATTAGTTAATTCAGAAATATCCGAATTAACGAAAACCGATTTAACAAATTTTTTCTGAATATTCGTAAATTCAAATATTCGAAAATTCGAAAATTCGTAAATTTGAAAATTCAAATATTCGTAAATTTGAATATTCAAAAATTTTTAACGGATTTTTCCGAATATTCAGAAATTCTCAATTCGGAAATCCGAAAACCCCAAAAATTCGGAAAAATTTCGCAATAACTAACTAATAATAACTATCACTAACTATAGGTATTGGAATTTCCTTTCAAATTTGGCTGTTGGTGAACGTAACGAATAGGAATTTATCCGAAGTTACGAATAATGAGAAATAACGAATGCTGCATCCAAACGAAAGGAACGTAACAAATTACTAATAATAAATAACAATAATAATAATAAAAACGTTTTATTATTATTATTTATTATTAATTCAGTCCGTTCCATTCTTTTTAGATACAGCATTCGTTATTTCGGATAATTCGTAACTTCTGATAAATTTGTATTCAGTACATTCACTAACAGCCAAATTTTAAAGGAAATTCCAATATCTATAATTTAATAGTTATTTATTATTAATTAGTTATTCTTTCGAATTTTCAGATTTTTTTTCTTATTTTCGGATTTTCGAATTTTCGAAATGTATGAATTCACAAATTTATGGATTTTAGAAGTGACGAATGTACGAATTTTTGAATTTACGAATTGCGATCATAACGAATGACCCAAAAAAAGAAAAAAAAAGAAAAAACAAATGAAAAGAAAACAAACACATTTTTCGGCAGTGCACATGTCTAATACCAAGTCCAAGAAGGTACTTACACTGCTTGTATTTAAAAAAAAAAAAAAAAAAGAATATTTTAACCACTTCTGGACCGCCCTCCCGTAACATACGACCGATGGGCAGCCCGTGCAGGCAGAGCGACGTACTTGCACATCACTGCCCACTTCCTGGTTTAGGGTGCGTGCATTCGCGCCTTCCTGCGGACACCAGCTGTGATTGCACACAGTCTGTCAGCAGGTCCAGGCCAATGATTCATGGCCGGGACCTGCTGATCGGCTGTATCCAATCACAGCCCAGAGCACTGTGTTGACAATCAACACAGGGATCTGTACAGAGGGAATGATCCCCTTGTTTCTTATCCCTGCACATCAGGGATAAGAAACAAAGAGATATTTTAGTAAAATCAGCACACATTACACATTACACATTGTTAGGCACACATATAACCCCTTGGTCACCCTATATGTTAGCCCCTTCCCAGCCAGTGTCATTAGTACAGTGACAGTGTATAGTTTTATCACTGATGCCCAAGAAATGCCACTCTAGGTGAGTGAACGACTCTCACATGTTGTGAAATAGAACCCAAAGGTGCTGCACAACTTGAGATTCAGTAGCGCGCAAAAATCCAGACTATTGCTGCACTCCTTGTTATCTTTATTGAAGCATTAAAATCACATGACAGGGACATAAAAGGTAACGCGTTTCGTGCTAAAGTCAGTGCTTACTCAAGCCTAAGGGTTTGTTAACGTGTTACCTTTTATGTCCCTGTCATACCTGTCATGTGATTTTAGTGATTAAACAAAGATACCAAGGAGTGCAGCAATAGTCCGGAATTTTGCATGCTACTGAGTGTCACTGGTGATGTCAGTGGCAGCGGTAGTTAGCCCCCCCCCCAGCACTAGTTCGTGTCAGATTGCCGGATGTATTGTTTTTTTTGGGGTTTTTTTAAGGATTTTTTTTCCCTTTTATTGGTTGAACTGGATGGACGCGTGTCTTTTTTCAACCTCACTAACTATGTATCAATGTAACTATCGCAGTCCCATTATAAGGCACTGATCACCGTCATTAGTAGTATAAAAAAATACAGTATATATAACACAGTCTGTAGAAGTGGTTGCTGGTGGCATATTTTTTTTTGGGGGGGGGAGGGCGGCAAACAATGCACCCACTGCAACCCCTGCGTCTCCTCCTCCTCCTGGTGCTTCACAGCGGCTTCCCCTGCATCTCCACCCTCCTCCTCGGCAGCCTATAGGATCGCTTCTCCTCTCGGCCAATCGGGTGACGGGACCCTCTTCCTAATTGGCCAGGAGGAGAAGCAGGAAGACAATAGCGAATATTAGTTTGCTATTGTCACACAACTGGGTGGGCACCCTTGTTTGAAGCCTATTAGAGCCTCAGGCTCTAATCACGTGTTTCTAAAAAAAACATTGGAATCCATGGGTCAGGACTTTGAAAAAAGAACAAGAATTGTGCACAGCTCAGGGGTGCATGGGCGCCTCCCCCTGTCCATTGCTGCCTCCCCTATACATGTGTCCAGGCCCCTTTCAGCACACTGGCACATGAATTCCAATGCAGAGGGGCTGTTTATTTGAAGTACCAATTCTTGCCAGAGGCTCTGATAGGCTTCAATATAGGATGGGCTTGGGTCGTAGAGAGTGTGCTCCGAGCCCACCCAGGTGTGTTACAACAGCGAATCAATATTCGTTATTGTAACACTAATCCTCCTCCCGGCCAATCAGGAAGCAGGTTTTGACACTTGTTACCCAATTGGCTAAACGGACATGCAAACCTGTTGGATGTCTAAGAGGAGAAGGGAGGAGCCGCACGGCGGAAGCCATCTTGATGCAGAGAGGACACAGGAGCCCGCAACCCACCGCCCGTAGGAGCCCACAACCCGGCCGTCCGTAGGAGCCCGCAAACTGGCCGCCCATAGGAGCCCTCAACCCGCTTATAGGAGCCTGCAACCCGTCCGTCCATAGGAACCCAATACCCGCCCATAAGAGCCCACAACCCGGCCGCCCCTAGGAACACGCAACCCGTCCATAGGAGCCCGCAACCCAGCCGCCTGTAGGAGCCCGCAGCCTGCCTATAGAAGCTCGCAACGCGGCCACCCATAGGAGCACGCAACCCTTCTATAAGAGTCTGCAACCTGGCTGCCTGTATGAGCCCGCAACCCACCTATGGAATGCCGCAACCGGGCCGCCCGTAAGAGCCTGCAACCCACCCATAGGAGCCCGCAACCTGGCTATCCATAGGAGCTCGCAACCTGCCCATAGGAGCCCACAACCCGGCCGCCCGTAGGAGCCCACAACCCGACCATAGGAACCCGCAACCCGGCCGCCGACAGGAGACCGCAACCCACCCCTAGGAGCCCGCAACCTGGCCACCCGTAGGAGCCCGTTACCAGCCCATAGAAGCCTGCAACCCAGCCGCCCATAGGGGTCCACAACCCGCCCATAGGAGCCTGCAACCTGGCCACCCGTAGGAGCCTGCAACCCCCCAATAGAACCCTGCAACCCGGCCACCTGTAGGAGCCCGCAACCCGGCTGCTGACCGCCGCCCATAGGAGCCCGCCCGCCTGCCTGCAACCGATGGTATAAGTGCCAGGGTAGGGGGGGGTTGCCGCCGACCGACCAACCCCCCCAAAAAACACCAGCTGCCACTGGCACAGCTCCTAGGTGGGCTATCTATATGTCAAAGGTTACGACTACAATATGCAATCAACACACTTGCTGAACGACTGCTATAAGGACAATCAGTGACTGGATATTATATGGTTTTCAGTGAAGAGCTTTTAACACAGAGCTCTAACAACTTTCAGAATTAGCAGCCCACAAAGTGCCCCGCCCCGACAATGGCAGAAAACTTAATTTGTGTTCCACGGGCGCTCATTGGGAAGCCAGCAAAGTACAGGACCGCCAGGCTTGCTTTGCATTTTCTTTAATAAGAGCGCCGTGACCATTTCAGATAATCAATATGCATACAATAGGCGGCTCATTTCACCGTGACTGAGATTGCACTTATGCGTCTTATTAAAGCGGAATAATAGCCCGGCCGAGCAGCTTGAGACGTAAGCCGCAGAAGTTTTTATGTTCCCTTCATTCTAAACACGGGGACTGATAATTGTAATTCCATTTACATTCAGTCCATTGTTTGGCTGAAATTTGCGACAGTGGAAAAAAAGTGCGTTTTAGATTTTAGTTCCAGTCTGTTAAAGTAAAATGCAGATTTCAAAAAAGTTGCAATCTGTTCTTCTGAAAACACTTGGAAACCTTCAGAGCGACAGAAAAGTTTGTTCAAAATGATACATAAAGAAAACTCTTTCACACTGAGGCAGTTTTCAGGCGTTTTAGCGATAGAAATAAAGCGCCTGTAAAGCGCCTAAAAACTGCCTCCCATGCCGCCCGAATGTGAAAGCCTGACTGCTTTCACACTGAGGCGGTGCGCTTGTGGGACATTAGAAGTCCTGCAAGTAGCATCTTTGGGGCGTATACAGCACTCCCCAAATGCCCCTACCCATTGCAATGTGCCCCTGCCCACTGCGCCTGAAAAGCTTTTCGGAAGCACCAGAACAAGGGCGTTTTTAACCCCTTCCCTGGAGGCTAGCGGGGGTTAAATGCACCCCACTAGCGGGCGAAAAGCACCGCTAAAACGAGCTGCGCTTTACCGCTAGCAAACGGGCGGCCCCAGTGTGAAAGGGCTCTTATTGTAGGGCGCCTTTAGACATGCAGTTGCCTGGGGCTTTAAAAATACAAGTTTGAGCCACGTTTTTAGCGCCCCACCCCAGCTTCCTATATACGGCAAAAACAGTAGATGGCCGCTATTGTCAGTGGCTGGTGGTTTTTCGTTTGGGACGGGCGGCAAACAACCGAACCCCCCCCACAGCAACTCAACCCCCTCGCTGTCTTCCGGTCAGTCCACCGGCACATACCCTATCTAGGCGCCACGGATCAGGCATTCGAGGAGCGGCAGGGACCAGGTATCCAGGCATCAGTGGGGATCGGGCATCCAGGCATTGGCGGGGATCGGGCATCCAGGCATTGGCTGGAATTGGGCATCCGAGGATCGGCGGGGACCCGGGCATCCAGGCATTGGCGGGTATTGGGCATCCAGGCATCGGTGGGGATCGGGCATCCAGGCATTGGTGGGGATCGGGCATCCAGGCATTGGTGGGGATCGGGCATCCAGGCATCGGCAGGGACCGGGCATCCAGGCATCGGAGGGGATCAGGCATCCAGGCATTGGCGGGGATCAGGTATCCAGACATCGGCGGTGATCGGGCATCCAGGCATCATTGGGGATCAAGAATCCAGGCATTGGCAGGGATCGGGCATCCGAGGATCAGCGGGGACCGGGCATCCAGGCATCAGAGGGGATCGGGAATCCAGGCATTGGCAGGGATCGGGCATCCGGGCATTGGCGGGGATCGGGCATCCAGGCATCGGCGGGGATCAGGCATCCAGGCATCAGCGGGGATCGGGCATCCAGGCATCGGCCAGCGGCTCTTCTCCTCCTCGCTTCCGCTATGCGTCTTCTCCCCTCCTCCTAGGCATCCAATAGGATCGCCTGTCCTTTCAGCCAACTGACCGATTGACGGGTATCAGATCCGCTTCCCGATTGGCTGGGAGGAGGATCAGTGTTGCGACAGCGAATATTAATTTGCTGTGGCAACACACCTGGGTGGGCTCCGCCACCCCTTGAGTGCCGCTGTTTCCCTTCCTGCTAATGACCTGCAAGTGACATGTAAAATGCCCATTTTAGGGTTCTGGTGTCACTGAGGAAGAATGGTATGTATGTTAGCTGCTCAGGCTGGGAAGGAGTCTGCCCATGCTCCAGATAAGAGCAGAAGATCTCGGGAGCCACACATCAGAACAAGACCCGCTGCTGTGTATACAAGAGGCAGTCTCAGCCTGGACCCCCACCAGGCTACGCCCCAAACACATTTCACTCCGCCCACAGGAGCTTACTCATGGGGTCACTGAGGAAGAAGGTTACGGAGCCCGGTCATCACTCTATTAGCTTCATTGGACCCCTAATGTCTCATTAAAGATAAGCTGTGTCAGGACCCAGATATGAACCCACGACTTTTGCTGCATGCAGCAATAGCCCTTCTTGCTGAGCCACCTGAGATGCTGGACAGCTCCCTGTCTGATGCTTTGGGCAATCTTGTCTTGGAACTTCCTATTTAAGCCATGCCTTTGCACTTCCTGTTTGCCAGATTATTGTGTTCTCTCCAGCTAATATCTTGCTCTCTTCTTTTCTACTGTCATCCGTATCTTTGCTACTACTTGTCTGACCTTAGCTTGTTCCTTGACTACACTTCTACTCAATCCCAACCAGCAACCACTCATTACTGACCTTTGGCTTGTTCCTTGACTACCTTTCTGCTCAATCCCAACCTCCAATCATTAATTTATGACCTTTGGCTTGTTCCTCGACTACGCTTCCACTCAATCCCAACCTACAATCACTTGTTACTGTCCTTTGGGTTGTTTACTGACTACACTTCTGCTTGATTCCAATCTATATCTGCTACTGGACCCCGGCATGCTTACCTCCTGGTGGGGCGATCCTGAGGGCTGCGGCCTGGTACTAGCATGCAGCAATACCAGTTAGTAGTACTTAGACCCCAGACCTTGGGTGAGCCCACATCATCTGCCAGAGTGACCTTCTTGTGTACTAATGAATTAAAGCACCACCTATGAAAAACATAGAGTTCTGAAGTTTTTCGTTCCACGAAAACATGCAATTTTAAGCCTTGACATGTTGGGTATCTATTTTCTGGGTGCAACCTCATCTTTTATATTTGACCCAAAAATGTTGGTCCTACGTATTCAGACCCTTTGCTGTGACACTCATATATATAACTCAGGTGCTGTCCATTTCTTCTGATCATCCTTGAGATGGTTCTACACCTTCATTTGAGTCCAGCTGTATTTGATTATACTGATTGGACTTGATTAGGAAAGCCACACACCTGTCTATATAAGACCTTACAGCTCACAGTGCATGTCAGAGCAAATGAGAATCATGAGGTCAAAGGAACTGCCTGAAGAGCTCAGAGACAGAGACTTTCTGTCCCCACTGTATATATATCTATATATATATAGATATATATATATAATATATTGCATTTGTGTTCCCTGGGATTAACTTTAGCCTATTTTTACTTAAATTTTGCTTTTCCTCTTTTTTTTCCTTCAAATATAACTTTTATTAACACCCACAATGGGCATAGTCAGGTCAATACAACAGAAAAGATAAACAATATAACATATAGATTACAACTGCAATATAACCCTATTTGTTTATATCTGCGGTGCAGTTTAGTATAGTTATTTTAGGGCCAGTCCCCAACCGCCCACCGCCCCTTGTTATCTACTGGGAGAAGTATATAGAAGGGAATTCAGGTAACAAACCTAACTATGCTTGTTTCTTTTTTCCTATTTCTAATCGATTAACAAAAAACAAAACCAAACAAACAAACAAACCACAAAAAAAAACAAAAAAAAACACTAATGTCATCACCAGATTGAAGCTCCAAAACATTGGAGGAGAGAAAGAAGTTGGTTCACATTTCCACTCCAAGTTGCCTGAAACATTTTGGAGCTACTTTTGAAGCTCGATTTGGGCAGATTGGTGCATTTTTCCCCCCATACAATGCATTGAAAAGTGTGATTCTTTAACCCTACACCTAACCCCTACCAAAAAAAAAACAAATTATTAAATAATAAATAATTAACCACTTCCGTCGGAAGATTTTACCCCTTCATGACCAGGCCTTTTTTGCTATTCGGCACTGCATTACTTTAACTGACAATTGCGCGGTCGTGTAATGCTAAACCCAAACAAAATGTATCTCATTTTTTTCACAGAAATAGAGCTTTCTTTTGGTGGTATTTGATCACCACTTTTTTTTTATCTTTTGTTAAACAAAAAAAGATGAAACATTTTGGAAAAAACCCCAATATTTTTTCATCTTTCCTGTAAAATATATCCAATAAAAAAAAAGTATATATTGATTTGTTTGTGTGAAAATCCTACTAATTGCAGTGATCAGCGACCTATAATGGGACGTGGGAAAGTGCGGCGGCCAACCTGACACTAACTGGCGCTCGTGGGAACTGACTATCTGCCAATGACATCAGCAGTGACACTAATACAGTAATCAGTGCTAATCTATACACTGTCACTGTACTAATGACGCTGGCTGGGAAGGGGTTAACATCTCTGGTAATCAAGGTGTTAAATATGTGCCTAACTATGCGTAGTATGTGCTGCTTGTTATTAAATATCTCTTTGTTTCTTATCCCTGCTTTGCAGGGATAAGAAACAGAAAGAGCCTTCTGAAAGAGCCTTCCCTGTACAATGCAGAGCTCTGGGCTGTGATTGGACACAGCAGGTCCCGGACATGAATCATTGGCCTGCTGACAAACTGTCGCTGTACAATCACAGTGGGCATTGGCCAGAGTGGGGGGAGGGGGGTCATGCACGTGATCTAAACACGCAAACAGGCCATAACGTACCAATATGCCGCTTTACCATCCTGGGTAGATTGCGGTCCGCAAGTGGATAAAGAACACCTGGAAGAAGAAGATGAAAAAGATGTAATACATGGGAACAAATGATGAAAGAGATGATATTTTTCTCTATTGGTTAAGAAAAATACGCCAATGCTTAAAACTGCATTCACCCCTTCAATACCGGGCACTTTCACCCCCTTCCTGCCCAGGCCAATTTTCAGCTTCCAGCGCTGTCGCACTTTAAATGACAATTGCGCGGTCATGTAACACTGTACCCAAACTAAAATTGTTATCATTTTTTTCACACAAATCGAGCTTTTTTTTGGTGGTATTTATTCATGGCTGGGTTTTTTAGTTTTTGCTAACAAACTAAAAAAAGACTTAAACTAAAATTTAGGGAAATTTAGTTTCTGTTATAAAATTTAGCAAATAAGTAATTTAACTTCTTCACTGATGTGCACTGATGAGGCTGCACTGATATGTACTGATGAGGATGCACTGATGTACACTGATGGGCACTGATGAAGCTGCACTGATGGGCACTGATGAGATGGCATGGGTGGGCACTGATGAGGCTGCACTGATATGTACTGATTAGACTGCACTGATGGGCAATAATGAAGCTGCGCTGATATGCACTGATGAGACGGCATGGGTGAGCACTGATGAGACAGCATGTGTGAGCACTGATATGTACTGATGAGACGGCACTGATGAGCAATGATGAGGCTGCGCTGATTTGCACTGATGAGACGGCATGGGTGAGCACTGATGAGGCTGCACTAATGGGCACTGATGAGATGGCATGGGTGGGCACTGATGAGGCTGCACTGATATGTACTGATGAGACTGCACTGATGGGCAATAATGAAGCTGCGCTGATGTGCACTGATGAGACGGCATGGGTGAGCACTGATGAGGCTGCACTGATATGTACTGATGAGACTGCACTGATGGGCAATGATGGGACTGCACTGATGGGCAATGATGAGGCTGCACTGATGGGCACTGATGAGGCGGCACTGATGAAGCTGCACTGATGGGCACTGATGAGGCTACACTAATGTGCGCTGATGAGGTGGCACTAATGTGCGCTGATGAGGCTGCACTGATGGGCACTGATGAGGCTGCACTGATGTGTGCTGATGAGACGGCACTGATGTGCACTGATGAGGCTGCACTGATGAGCGCCAATAAGGCTGCAATGATGTGCACTGATGAGGTGGCACTGATGAGGCTGCACTGATATGTACTGATGAGACTGCACTGATGGGCAATGATGAGGCTGCACTGATGGGCAATGATGAAGCTGCACTGATGGCCACTGATGAGGTGGCACTGGTGAAGCTGCATTGATGAGGCTACACTAATGTGCGCTGATGAGGCGGCACTAATGTGCGCTGATGAGGCTGCACTGATGGGCACTGATGAGGCTTCACTGATGTGCACTGATGAGGCTGCACCGATGTGTGCTAATGAGGCTGCACTGATGTGCACCAATGAGACTGCACTGATGAGTGCTGATGAGGCTGCACTGATGTGCACTGATGAGGCCGTACTGATGAGGCTGCACTAATTTGCGCTGATGAGGTGGCACTGATGAGGCTGCACTAATGTGCGCTGGTGAGGCGGTACTGATGGGCACTGATGAGGCTGCACTATTTTGTGCTGATGAGGCAGCACTGATGTGTTCTGGTGAGGCGGTACTGATGGGCACTGATGAGGCTGCACTATGTTGTGCTGATGAGGCAGCACTGATGTGTTCTGGTGAGGCGGCACTGATGAAAAAAAGGCAAAAATGTTTCTGGCAGCGAATGAAGTTCAGCTTTAAACTGAAAGAAATGAAGTTGAGTTTTGTTTTGATTTTTTTTCTTCTACTTGTCAGCCAGTGACGGTGATGTTCTGCGTCTCTCCACCTTTGATAAGTATGGAGGATGAATGGAGGGAGGATCCTCGCTCGAATGATCTCGCTAAACACAACATGGCTCCCGGTGGGCCGCTGTCTGCAGGGAAGATGTAAATATTAAATGAATTTGCGTTGTCGGACAATAAAAAATAAATTGATCTTGCTGGAATTTTTGTTCTTCCTGCGCTTAATGGCGTAAAAAGTGCAGACGGTGGAAAAAAGTATTTGACACGTTTTTTTTTATTTTTATTATTTTATTTGCTGCACGCTGAGAAAACAAGAGCCGCATCGCAGGAAGGAACTGGATCTTACTTACACCGAATGTACAATTACACGCCATTGACAAGCCGAGCCGCTCCCCGGTGCTAACAAGAATGGAGAGACATTAGTCCGTTGAATATTACTTATTATAGTGCTGCGTTGTGTGGAAAACGTTTTGCCGGCCCGGCGCGGTGTGTGGGGGCGATCGTTAACAATAAATCAAAGATCATAGATAAACCTCATTTATATACATATATATATTTTTATCTGGAATGAGCATACAAGACAACAGGCTCCTACAGTTTATTTAATGTTTCTGTCTCTGTGAACGAGTGAGAAAGATACATTGTATCAATCTGTTTCTGCAGAGATAGAAAAAAATATATATAAAAAAAATAAATAAGTAAAAAAAAAAATAATAATAATAATACCTAGATAAAGATTTGATCTGGGCAGTGGCGTACCTATGGGGGGGCCACACATTAGGGGGGTGTCAGGCCAGCTCTCAGGCACGGGAAAAGGCACGGCGGGTGCTCTGTAGCTGCGCTGGCTCTCAATATTCGTCATCAATATATAGTCAGCAGCTGCTGCTCTGTGTTACTCAGCACACAGTCAGGCTCTTTACTGCCACCTCTGGCTGCTTCCTGCATGTGCACCCCTCGTGTGTACTGCCAGTACTATATTTTGGATTGCAGCTCCTCTCCTGTCTCACATAGGGACGTGTAGAAAGTGAAACAGGACCTGGGACTAGGAAGAGCACCTTACAAGCTTGGGCTGTGAGTACAAGTGAAAGAAGGAGGCTGTTTGTGTACAGGGGGGGGGGGCACAATGGCTGCATTTGATGGGCACAGTCGCTGCATTTGTTGGGCACAGTGGCTGCATTTAATGGGCACAGTGGCTGCATTTGATGAGCACAGTGGCTGCATTTGATGAGCACAGTGGCTGCATTTGATGAGCACAGTGGCTGCATTTGATGGGCACAGTGGCTGCATTTGATGGGCACAGTGGCGGCATTTGATGGGCACAGTGGCGGCATTTGATGGGCACAGTGGCTGCATTTGATGGGCACAGTGGCTGCATTTGATGAGCACAGTGGCTGCATTTGATGAGCACAGTGGCTGCATTTGATGGGCACAGTGGCTGCATTTGATGAGCACAGTGGCTGCATTTGATGGGCACAGTGGCTGCATATGATGGGCACAGTGGCTGCATTTGATGGGCATAATGGCTGCATATGATGGGCACAGTGGCTGCATTTGATGGGCACAGTGGCTGCATTTGATGGCACAATGGCTGCATTTGATGGCACAGTGTCTGCATTTAAAGCACAGCGGCTGCATTTGATGGCACCGTGGCGGCATTTGATGAGCACAGTGACTGCATTTGATGGGCACAATGGCTGCGTTTGATGGGCACATTGGCGGCATTTGATGAGAACAGTGGCTGCATATGAGGGGCACAGTGGCTGCATTTGATGGGACAGTGACAGCAATTATGGCTCAGTGGATGCAATTGATGGGCACAGTGACTGCATTTGATGGGCACAATGACTGCAATTGATGGGCACAGTGAGGCTGCAATTGATGGGTTTTTTTCAGTATTTTTCAGAATTTTTAAGTTTGTTTGCGCCCCCCCCCCCCATAAATTTTGAGCACCAGCCGCCACTACATTTCAGAATACAGCAAGCCAGGCCTCACCCAACGTGTTTCGTCACAAAGAGGACGAGATAGACTTTTATCACTTGAGTTTTTCATATATGTTATCCTGTAATTAAAGGGATATGTACATGTATAATATCACTTTACATATGTGATTGCTATTTTGAGAACATGTGTATATCATCTATGTGGACGAGTCATATGTGGCTACAGTTTCACTTTACACAGGATAGCACACCTATTTTAATTTTTGTTTGGTGTCTTGTATTCAGACAGTTAGAGTGCTGCACCGTGATAGTATTATTTTACTAAGCACAAAGATTTTATATTTTTTTATATATCTCAGACGACAAGGCTGCGTGTTTCTATTAATTCACACAGTGTAGGGCGACATAACTCTACTCCCCACATGCAAGTTTTTTTTTTGTTTTTTTTTTAAAGGACAGCGTGAAAATAAAAAATAAAAAGTAAAATAAATAATAAAAACAAAATAATAATTTAAAGCTCCCCGTCCCACCGAGCTCGCGCGCAGAAGCGAACGTATACGTAAGTCGCGCCCGCATATGAAAACATTATTCAAACCAAACATGTGAGGTATCGCCGCGATCGTTAGCGCAAGAGCAATAATTCTAGCCCGAGACCTTCTCTGTAACTCAAACCTGGTAACCTGTAGAAAATTGGAGAACACCCAAAAAGGGGCGATGTCCAGGCCCGAACCGTTCGCCCATGCATACTCTAGATGTACCCAGACAGGGTGCTGTGATTTTTTTTTTTTTTTTTTTAGGAAGCTATGTACAGCATCCTGCTGGCCCCTCCCACCAGCCATGGTCTGCCTGTATTGCATAGAGAAGTACAGAGACTCAGTGATAACATCACTGGGTGTAAAATAAGGTATGTAATGAAAACTTTTTTTTTTTTTTTTTTTTTTTTTTGGGGGGTGATCTACACACATTGCAGGGATTTTACCAGTTCTGGACCGTCCCATAGCGGATATACTGCTACAGGGTGACCCTCCTGCACAGAATTGCGTATTTATACTGCACTTCCACCTAGGGTGCGTGTGTGCGTGCCATTGGCAGGCCTCTTCTGCCGTGATTAATCACAGGACAAGCTGATCTGCGGGTGCCGGGCACTGGATGATGTCTGCCGGCACCTGCCGATTGTCGGGCAGAGATTCAGAATAAAGCTCTGCCTATGTAAACAAGGCAGAGCTTCGTTCTGACAGCGGGGGAAGAGATGGATTTTGTGTCCCTTAGTCAAAGCACCTCACACAGTACACACAAAAACACTGGCTAGGCACACAGTTAACCCTTTGATCCCCCCCTGATGTCTAACCCCTTCCCAGCCAGTGCCATTAGTACAGTGACAGTGCATATTTTTAGCACTGATCAGTGTATTAGTGTCACTGGTCCCCACAAAGCGTCAAAAGTGTCAGTTAGTGTCCGATTGACCGCCCCCAATATCGCATTCCCATTAGAAGCCGCTGATCGCCGCCATTACTAGCATAAAAATAAATAAATAAAAATTTCAGTATATATCCCATAGTTTTGTAGACATATAACTTTTGCGCAAACCAATCAATATACGCTTATCGGGATTTTTTTTTTCTTTTACCAAAAACATGTAGCAGAATACATATTGGTCTAGATTAATAAAGAAATTTGATTTTTTTTCAATTTCTTATTGGATACTTTATATCAGAAAATTTTTTTTTTTTTCTTCAAAATTGTCTGTCTTTTTTGTTTTAGCGCAAAAAAAAAAAACAAAAACGCAGAGGTGATCAAATACCACCAAAAGGAAGCTCTATTTGTGGGAAAAAAGGACGTCAATTTTATAAAGAAATTAGATTTTTTTCAAATTCTTTTTGGTTGTTTTATATCAGAAAGTAAATTTTTTTTTTTTTCTTCAAAATTGTTCGTCTTTTTTTGTTTATAGCGCAAATAGAAAAAAAAATGCAGAGGTGATCAAGGACATTAATTTAACATAACCGCGCAATTGTCAGTTAAAAGTAGCGCAGTGCCCTATCGCAAAAAATGGCCTGGTCAGGAAGGGGGGGTTAAATCCTACCAGATTCCTGTCTTTTGCTACTCTAAAGAAAAAGCTGTTGGTTTCTAGACATGTGCAACTCGTTTCGTTCCGAATTTGTTTTTTTAACAAATTTCGACTAAATTGGTAATTCGGAAACATCCGAATTAACGAAAACCCGTTTAACTAATTTTTCTGAATATTCGTAAATTCGTAAATCGTAAATTTGAATATTCAAATATTTGTAAATTCGAAAATCCATAAATTCGAATATTCAAATATTTTTAAATTTGGAAATTCGTAAAAAAATATTTTTTATCAGAAGTGAAGAATTATCCGAAGTAAGGAATGCTGTATCTAAACGAATAGAATGTACCGTATATACTCGAGTATAAGTCGAGGCCCTAATTTACCACAAAAAAATGGGAAAAACTTATTGACCCGAGTATAAGACGAGGGTGAGAAATGCACAGCTACTGTAAGTGGAAAAGAGGGTCAACAATGCCCATTTGCAGCCTCACTGTGCCCATTTGCAGCCTCACTGTGCCCATTTGCAGCCATAGGTCCCCTGAACTTCAAACTCGGTAGTTAAGGGTTCCTAGATGCCCCCTAGCTGCAGCCAAAATTTGGGGTCTCTGAACCCAAAGGGTCCCGAAATGACATTGCTGCAGATAGACACAGTTGACCGAATTTGGGGCCCCGTATCTCGGGGCCACTTAGTGCTAAGAACCCCAAATTTGGTGTACAAACCCAGTGGAACTAGCACCATAAAATTTCAAAAGCTGGGGTTTCTAGCACCAAGTGGCCCTGAGATATGGAGCCCCAAAGTTGGTTCAGAAAATGTCAAGCACTTTTCTGCAGCAGAGAATGACATTTTCCGAACCGATTTTGGGGCCCCGTATCTCGGGGCCACTTAGTGCTAGGAACTTCAGCTTTGGATATGTTATGGTACCAGGTCCACTGGGTTTGCATACCAAATTTGGGATTTCTAGCACCAAGTGGCCCTGAGATACGGGGCCCCAAAGTCGGTTCGGAAAATGAAATTTTTTGCTGCAGAAAAGTGCTTGACTCGAGTATAAGTCGAGGGGGGCACTTTCAGCACAAAAAAATGTGCTGAAAAATTCGACTTATACTCGAGTATATACGGTAACTAATTAATAATAATAAATAACAATAATAATTTGTTATTTCGTATGATTCGTAACTTCGGATAAATTCGTATTCATTACATTCAATACCAGCCAAATTCGAAAGGAAATTCCAATACCTATAATTTAATAAATATGCCGCGTACACATGATCGGAATTTCGGCCAGCAAAAGACCCATGAGAGCTTTTGGTCAGAAAATGCGACCGTGTGTGTGCTCCATCGGACTTTTGCTTGCCGAATTCCAACCAGCAAAATATTGAGAACATGTTCTTCATTTTTCAGTCGGAAAAGTTCCTATCCGAAAATGCGATCGGCTGTGGCAATTCCGACGCGCAAAATTCCTACGCGTGCTCGGAAACAATTCGGCGCATGCTCGGAAGCATCGAGCCTCATTTTCTCGGTTCGTCGTAGTGTTGTACGACACCGCGTTCTTGACGGTCAAAAGTTCAGCGAACTTTTGTGTGACCGTGTGTATGCAAGGCAAGCTTGAGCGGAATTCCGTCGGAAAAGCCATCATATCTTTTTCCGACGAGGAGTCCGATCGTGTGTGTACGCAGCATTAGTTATTATTAGTTAGTTATTATTTAGACTTTTCGTATTTTTGTTCTTTCAAGTTTTCTGATTTTCTTTCTTATTTTCCGATTTTCTTTCTTATCTTCTAATTTATGAAACTACGAATTTTCTCATTTACAAATGTTATTAATTTTTGAATTTTCTAATTTACGAATTGCGATTATAACAAATGACCCAAAAAACTAAAAAAGAACAAACAAACAAAAAAGAACAACTGAAACGAAAGCGAACAAATTTTTCGGCAGTGCGCGTCTTTTAAATTGTTTCTCCGCAGGGGCGGACTGACCATTGAACCACTTGGGCACTGCCCGAGGGCCCTGGGCCACTAGGGGGCCCCATCTGGGTTGCCAGCCTCAGTAAAATCAGGGACAGTGTGTAAAAATCTGTGTTTTTTTTTTTACTTCTGTCTCTGAAATGTCCCTTACCGACATCCTTTTGGTCTAAAAATTAGCTGCCCCACCCCTCCAGTACTTTCTCAGCCAATAGCCAATGTCTGTGTATACTGTGTGATTGTATACTGTGTGTGTGTGTGTATACTGTGTGGCCCCATAATCTCCTATTGCCCGGGGGCCCCATGAGTTGTCAGTCCGCCCCTGTTTCTCCCTTGTCCATGTCCAGAGTGAATGTGAATGGGAGTGATTTTATAAGTATCAATCAGCTGCTGCACTTGCAGGGCTCTAATGAGGAAAGTATCAGGGTCTGCTTCCCGTTAGACGTGATTTTCTCACCAAAAATGACATTTTTTTGGGCTTGTATCTTCTTCTTCTTGCAGACTTCTGGGGAAATCAGTGAGCCAATCACACGAGCAGGAAATTACATGTCGGGGGGGGGGGCTCTCTGTATACCATCTATGTACAGAACGCCTCCATGTGGCCATATTGCAATTAAACTAAAAAACAGAGCTGAAGATTGAAAAGGAAAGGTGATTTTTAATAACATTTAATTACAATATGACTTATGTAGCAATTGTACATGATGATAGTTTTTTTTTTTTTTTGCAATTTTTTTAAAATTTTTTTATAAAAAAAGTGGAGTCACCCTTTAAATACAGAATTCCTGTGCGTATTTATGGTTACAAAGGTTACAAAGTCCATTTTTGAAGGTTGATGAGTTGGGGGTCATCTTCCTGCTCGGTTGGCGGAGGAGGACCTGTTCTCTGATAGAGAGGGATCATGCTGGCTTTTCACACCGCCGCGTATGACGCCGGGGCTCCGTGTTATCATCGCACTCACACATGAAAGTGCGCGACGAGAAGCGCCGATTAGTCACAGGGAACGAACGGGTGATCTGTAGCATGAAACTGCTAAAAATTCCTCGCCGTCCCCTTAACACGTAAAAGCAAAATCTGCTGAAGCAAATCTAATGTTCTTAGTAAGGCGCAATTCCTGGCGGCGCACGGACATATGTGAGAGGTGCTCCCAGGCGGAATAAAACGTAAAGAAATTGTTATCGCTAAATGTAGGAAATATTGGATTCCAGAAGAGTTGTCTTCTGTGTGTTTTTTTTTTTTTTTTTTTTTTTTTTTTATAGAAGTATTGCTTGGGGGAAAAAAAATATATATTTATATGTGTGTGTGCTGAATATATATGTATATGTAATATAATGTTGCATACTGACTTCCTTTAGCTCTAATTGGGGATCAAACTTTGGTTGTTTGGGCAAATGCCTGAACACTTGCCCGTTCTGCATCCCCACTCCCCAAGCTTCATATATAGAAGTGGTATCCAAGAATCAAGAGATTAAGTGGAATTATAACGGTGCAGATATATAGCTCAAACCAAAATATGCAATTAAAACATCAATATTTATTAACCACTTAAGGACCAGCCTCGTTTTGGATTTTAGGTGTTTACACATTTTGCTACAAAATTACTTAGAACCCCCAAACATTATATATGTTTTTTTTTTTTTAACACCCGAGAGAATAAAATGGCGGTCGTTGCAATACTTTTTTTTTGCACCGTATTTGCGCAGCGGTCTTATAAGCGCACTTTTTTTTTGGAAAAAATTCACTTTTTTGAATAAAAAAATAAGACAAGAGTAAAGTTAGCCCAATTTTTTTTTATATTGTGAAATATAATGTTACGCCAAGTAAATTGATACCCAACATGTCACGCTTCAAAATTGCGCCCGCTCGTGGAATGGCGTCAAACTTTTACCCTCAAAAATCTCCATAGGCGACATTTAAAAAATTCTATAGGTTGCATTGTTTTGCGTTACAGAGGAGGTCTATGGCTAGAATTATTGCTCTCGCTCTACCAGTGGCGGCGATACCTCACATGTGTGGTTTGACCACCGTTATCATATGCGGGCGCTACTTGGGTATGGGTTCGCTTCTGCGCGCAAGCTCGTTGGGACGGGGGGTTTTTAAAAACTTTTTTTAATTTTTATTATTTATTTTACATTATTTTATTTATTTTTACACCGTTTAAAAAAAAAAAAAAAATTGTGTCACTTTTATTCCTATTACAAGGAATGTAAACATCCCTTGTAATAGAAAAAAGCATGACAGGACCTCTTAAATATGAGATCTGGGGGTCAAAAAGACCTCAGATCTCATATTTACACTAAAATGCAATTAAAAAAAAAAAAGTCATTTACAAAAATGACATTGAAAAAAATATGCCTTTAAGAGGCGTGGACGGAAGTGACGTTTTGACATCGCTTCCGCCCAGCAGTGTCATGGAGACGAGTGGGTGCCATCTTAGCCTCACTCGTCTCCAGGCACAGGAGGGAGATGGACGCGATCGCCTCTGCCGCTACCGACGGAGGGCACCGGATCACGGCGGGAGGGAGAGGGCCCCTCTCCCGCCACCGATAAAAGTGATCTTGCGGCGAATCCGCCACAGGGACCACTTTTATCAGAAAGCGGACCGCCGCACGAAAACGGGGATACCGGGGTTAGGGCAGCTAGCTGCTGCCATAACAACAATAGCCCCCTTCAAAGTTTGGACGCACATCGGCGTGCGGCGGTCCAGAAGTGGTTAATAATATTTTAAAACAATGTCACCATTAAGAACATATTTATAACCCATAGAAATATTGGTCCTGAGTCTGCATAAAGAGGTATAGATGGAAGTCCCGACATGTTTCGCCTTTTAATTAGGCTTCCTCGGGGGATACTATCCACTGTAAGGTTATCCACTGTCCTGATTTTTCACAAACTCATTACAGAGTAGGCTCAAGTATGTATTCAGTAAGTAATTAGGTCGGTTTTCACCGCAAGAAGAGGGGTGGCCACAGGAGGCAGACAAGGACTAGACTATGAATTGACTGTCTGTTAGTAAAACACCGGGGTATAGAGGTCCACAGGAGGCCAGCAATATTGCTGGACAACATAGCTTCTCTCCTTTGGTACACCAGCATCCCCGCGTGTCTCCGGCCTCCTGTGGCCACCCCTGTTCTTGCAGTGGAAACATCTTAGCTCAGTGCTTGTCAACAAGGGTTTCTCCACCAAGTACTAAGTCTATTTTTGCTTGGGAATCAAATACTTATTTTACTCTCTGAACTGCAGCTCAATTTATAATATTTTTGCATGTGTTTTTTTTTCTGGATTTTTGGTTGATATTCTGTCTCTATCATATAAAATACACCTGTGATAAAAATGATAGACCCTTCATTTCTTTGTAAGTGGGCAAACTTAAAAAATGGCGATGGCGAGAGATTGAGGAAAACATGCCTTACAGTCTTGCTGTAGATTCTTAAAATGGAAGCTGACCCACTTCCTCTAGAGAATTCTCCCAGAATGCACTGGTTCCTAACAGCTTTATTAACACATTCTAAGAGAATACAATATGTAACTTCTACAAACAGCAAAACTATACCAGAAAGGTAACAGTAGGTGGCGCCTGCGCTCTGCATATTACTAGCTTGGTGTAAATCAAGAAAACCCAACATGTTATTTCAAGCACATAAACATTGGTAAACTGAATAGAAGCCTAGTGGGCAGAAAAACCACACTGAAGTGGCGTTAAGAACAGCTCGATCAAGAGGTTGGTGCGCCACACCCCCCCCCCCCCTTCATGGATGCGATGCCAGGATCAATAAGTTCCTCCCCCTTCATTCTCCTACTGTACTCAGAATCACACAGGATATAAAGCATAGCTGCTCCTACCTGCACTGCACACAGCCGAGATTAGGGTATGACAAATTTAGATGGGGGGCCAAGTTTGAGTCTTGCCCATGGCAGCACAAAACCAAAATACACCACTGGTGACAGGTCCTCGTTACAGTGACATCTTTTAGACCCCAGATCTCTCCTCTGGCCTCTAATGCAGCCAAACAGACTGAGATCGGTCTGGCCAGCTGCTTCACTGGCCGGTAACAGGGCAGTAAACAAAGAACTGAAACCGGAAGGGACAAATTCCTCATTGCTTTTGGTTTGTGATGTCACAGAGATAGAGGAACAATGTTGGTTCTTCTCTCTCTGTTAAAACCAGAGGATGTCACCAGCCGAAGCAGTCCTGGGCTCCCGATCGGACAGAAAAGACAGCAGCACCCCCTTCCACCATCTGTAGAGGTGATCGAGTGGCTGTATAGCCAATTTAATCGCTTTTGCAACAAAGAGAATCTTTGAGCAAATTTTGGTACCAGGATGATGCCTAAAGATGCAGGCATCATCCCGGTACAGCCACTTAAACCCCAGGACATCAGCCAGGGGGAAGTGGTTAAGGATGCAGAAATTTGCCTGGATTCTTATTCTGGGATTACTGCAATTGTCAGTTATTGGCTTTTCCTTTACTGCTCCACAATAATGAGAGTATGAGCGTTGCTCTTGGACTTATAGAACATTTACTCACGAGTAGGGATGAGCTTCGTGTTCGAGTCGAACCCATGTTCGACTCGAACATCGGCTGTTCGACCGTCCGTCGAATTGCGAACGATATGGGCCGTTCGCGCCAAATTCGTGTGGCGCGTCACGGCCCATAATTCACTGCGGCATCGCAGTGCATTGCTGGCTGATGATTGGCCAAGCATGCACTATGACCCGCATGCTTGGCCAATCACAGCGCCGTCAGTAGAGAGAGCTGTAATTGGCCAAAGCCAGGGTGGCTTTGGCCAATTATGGCTCAGGGATTTAGTACACACCCCACACTATATAAGGCCGCCTGCACGGCGGCCCTGTGTAGTGTGTGTTCCGGTGTGCTGAGCGATAGAGAGAGAGAGAGACAGTGTCATTTGATTTGAGTTAGATAGATTAGGCAGAACAGTCAGTCAGTTAGCTGCACTTACAGTGTATTGTGTATATATATGCATCCCAGGTGTTGCATATATATATATACACTGTATTCAGTTTAGCTAGATCCGTTCCTTTTATCTTCTATCTAGACTATTTACATTCAGTGCAGTGCTTCCTGCTCACAGTGTTCAGCTAGATCCGTTCCTGCTATTTACATTCAGTGCAGTGCGTGCTGCTCACAGTGTTCAGCTAGATCCGTTCCTGCTATTTACATTCAGTGCAGTGCGTCCTGCTCACAGTGTTCAGCTAGATCCGTTCCTGCTATTTACATTCAGTGCAGTGCGTCCTGCTCACAGTGTTCAGCTAGATCCGTTCCTGGTATTTACATTTAGCGCAGTGCGTCCTGCTCACAGTGTTCAGCTAGATCCGTTCCTGCTATTTACATTCAGTGCAGTGCGTCCTGCTCACAGTGTTCAGCTAGATCCGTTCCTGCTATTTACATTCAGTGCAGTGCGTGCTGCTCACAGTGTTCAGCTAGATCCGTTCCTGCTATTTACATTCAGTGCAGTGCGTCCTGCTCACAGTGTTCAGCTAGATCCGTTCCTGCTATTTACATTCAGTGCAGTGCGTCCTGCTCACAGTGTTTAGCTACATCCGTTCCTGCTGTTTACATTCAGTGCAGTGCGTCCTGCTCACAGTGTTCAGCTAGATCCGTTCCTGCTATTTACATTCAGTGCAGTGCGTCCTGCTCACAGTGTTCAGCTAGATCCGTTCCTGCTATTTACATTCAGTGCAGTGCGTCCTGCTCACAGTGTTCAGCTAGATCCGTTCCTGCTATATACATTTAGTGCAGTACGTCCTGCTCACAGTGTTCAGCTAGATCCGTTCCTGTTATCTTCCTACTGACAGGCAGGCTTGTCTGGTTACAGTATATAAAGCTACCTGAAGAAAATTACAGGTGTTCTTTTTGATCCTATTAGTACCACGGTCAGGCAGCTAGACTATTTACATTTAGTACAGTGTGTCCTGCTCACAGTGTTCAGCTAGATCCGTTCCTGTTATTTACATTCAGTGCAGTGCGTCCTGCTCACAGTGTTCAGCTAGATCCGTTCCTGCTATTTACATTCAGTGCAGTGCGTCCTGCTCACAGTGTTCAGCTAGATCCGTTCCTGCTATTTACATTCAGTGCAGTGCGTCCTGCTCACAGTGTTCAGCTAGATCCGTTCCTGCTATATACATTTAGTGCAGTACGTCCTGCTCACAGTGTTCAGCTAGATCCGTTCCTGTTATCTTCCTACTGACAGGCAGGCTTGTCTGGTTACAGTATATAAAGCTACCTGAAGAAAATTACAGGTGTTCTTTTTGATCCTATTAGTACCACGGTCAGGCAGCTAGACTATTTACATTTAGTACAGTGTGTCCTGCTCACAGTGTTCAGCTAGATCCGTTCCTGTTATTTACATTCAGTGCAGTGCGTCCTGCTCACAGTGTTCAGCTAGATCCGTTCCTGCTATTTACATTCAGTACAGTGCTTCCTGCTCACAGTGTTCAGCTAGATCCGTTCCTGCTATTTACAATTAGTGCAGTGCGTGCTGCTCACAGTGTTCAGCTAGATCCGTTCCTGCTATTTACATTCAGTGCAGTGCGTCCTGCTCACAGTGTTCAGCTAGATCCGTTCCTGCTATTTACATTCAGTGCAGTGCGTCCTGCTCACAGTGTTCAGCTAGATCCGTTCCTGGTATTTACATTTAGCGCAGTGCGTCCTGCTCACAGTGTTCAGCTAGATCCGTTCCTGCTATTTACATTCAGTGCAGTGCGTCCTGCTCACAGTGTTCAGCTAGATCCGTTCCTGCTATTTACATTCAGTGCAGTGCGTGCTGCTCACAGTGTTCAGCTAGATCCGTTCCTGCTATTTACATTCAGTGCAGTGCGTCCTGCTCACAGTGTTCAGCTAGATCCGTTCCTGCTATTTACATTCAGTGCAGTGCGTCCTGCTCACAGTGTTCAGCTAGATCCGTTCCTGCTATTTACATTCAGTGCAGTGCGTCCTGCTCACAGTGTTCAGCTAGATCCGTTCCTGCTATATACATTTAGTGCAGTACGTCCTGCTCACAGTGTTCAGCTAGATCCGTTCCTGTTATCTTCCTACTGACAGGCAGGCTTGTCTGGTTACAGTATATAAAGCTACCTGAAGAAAATTACAGGTGTTCTTTTTGATCCTATTAGTACCACGGTCAGGCAGCTAGACTATTTACATTTAGTACAGTGTGTCCTGCTCACAGTGTTCAGCTAGATCCGTTCCTGTTATTTACATTCAGTGCAGTGCGTCCTGCTCACAGTGTTCAGCTAGATCCGTTCCTGCTATTTACATTCAGTACAGTGCTTCCTGCTCACAGTGTTCAGCTAGATCCGTTCCTGCTATTTACAATTAGTGCAGTGCGTGCTGCTCACAGTGTTCAGCTAGATCCGTTCCTGCTATTTACATTCAGTGCAGTGCGTCCTGCTCACAGTGTTCAGCTAGATCCGTTCCTGCTATTTACATTCAGTGCAGTGCGTCCTGCTCACAGTGTTCAGCTAGATCCGTTCCTGGTATTTACATTTAGCGCAGTGCGTCCTGCTCACAGTGTTCAGCTAGATCCGTTCCTGCTATTTACATTCAGTGCAGTGCGTCCTGCTCACAGTGTTCAGCTAGATCCGTTCCTGCTATTTACATTCAGTGCAGTGCGTGCTGCTCACAGTGTTCAGCTAGATCCGTTCCTGCTATTTACATTCAGTGCAGTGCGTCCTGCTCACAGTGTTCAGCTAGATCCGTTCCTGCTATTTACATTCAGTGCAGTGCGTCCTGCTCACAGTGTTCAGCTAGATCCGTTCCTGCTATTTACATTCAGTGCAGTGCGTCCTGCTCACAGTGTTCAGCTAGATCCGTTCCTGCTATATACATTTAGTGCAGTACGTCCTGCTCACAGTGTTCAGCTAGATCCGTTCCTGTTATCTTCCTACTGACAGGCAGGCTTGTCTGGTTACAGTATATAAAGCTACCTGAAGAAAATTACAGGTGTTCTTTTTGATCCTATTAGTACCACGGTCAGGCAGCTAGACTATTTACATTTAGTACAGTGTGTCCTGCTCACAGTGTTCAGCTAGATCCGTTCCTGTTATTTACATTCAGTGCAGTGCGTCCTGCTCACAGTGTTCAGCTAGATCCGTTCCTGCTATTTACATTCAGTACAGTGCTTCCTGCTCACAGTGTTCAGCTAGATCCGTTCCTGCTATTTACAATTAGTGCAGTGCGTGCTGCTCACAGTGTTCAGCTAGATCCGTTCCTGCTATTTACATTCAGTGCAGTGCGTCCTGCTCACAGTGTTCAGCTAGATCCGTTCCTGCTATTTACATTCAGTGCAGTGCGTCCTGCTCACAGTGTTCAGCTAGATCCGTTCCTGGTATTTACATTTAGCGCAGTGCGTCCTGCTCACAGTGTTCAGCTAGATCCGTTCCTGCTATTTACATTCAGTGCAGTGCGTCCTGCTCACAGTGTTCAGCTAGATCCGTTCCTGCTATTTACATTCAGTGCAGTGCGTGCTGCTCACAGTGTTCAGCTAGATCCGTTCCTGCTATTTACATTCAGTGCAGTGCGTCCTGCTCACAGTGTTCAGCTAGATCCGTTCCTGCTATTTACATTCAGTGCAGTGCGTCCTGCTCACAGTGTTCAGCTAGATCCGTTCCTGCTATTTACATTCAGTGCAGTGCGTCCTGCTCACAGTGTTCAGCTAGATCCGTTCCTGCTATATACATTTAGTGCAGTACGTCCTGCTCACAGTGTTCAGCTAGATCCGTTCCTGTTATCTTCCTACTGACAGGCAGGCTTGTCTGGTTACAGTATATAAAGCTACCTGAAGAAAATTACAGGTGTTCTATCCCAGCTTAGTGCAGCTACAGGCCATTAGTATGTCTGGAAGGCCAAGAAGGAGAGGCAGACAGTCACAAGCCAATAAGAGAGGGCAAGCAGGCTCTGTGTCTAGTGCTGGTCGTGGAGACGGTGCATCCTCATCAGCACGTGGCCATGGGACACGCTTGGCCTTTTTTTCGGCAGCTGGCCGTGTTGAGCCGCAACATGCGGAAGACTTGGTCGAGTGGATGACCAAGCCGTCCTCATCCTCCTCATCCTCTCTCACCCATGCCCAGGGTGCTTTGTCTGGCAAAGCAGCGGCCTCTTCCCTCAGCTCAATGTCATCAGTGACTCCTTCCCTAGCCCCACCATGTCCTCCTGAGGATTCCCTCGAACTGTTTGACCACAGTGTTGGGTACATGCTCCAGGAGGATGCCCAGCGTTTGGAAGGCTCTGATGATGATACTGAGCTCAATGAAGGCAGTAACATGAGCACGGACAGAGGGGGTGCCCAAGAAGGACAGCAATCTGGCAGTCATGCTCCCCCTGCTGCAGCATACTGCCAGGTTTGCTCCAGTGATGAGGAGGGAGGGGATGATGAGGTCACTGACTCAACGTGGGTGCCTGATAGGAGAGAGGAGGAGGAGGAGGAGGAGGAGGAGGAGGAGGTGGCACATCACCAACTAGGCAGGATGCCCTCCAGGGGCCAGCCTAAGGGCAGCACATTGACTGCATCACACCCCAAAGCTCCACATGTGCAGGGCGCTGCAGTCTCTGCGCGTTATTCAAAAAGTTCTTTGGTGTGGGCCTTTTTTGAGACGAGTGCATCAGATCGCACCGCTGCTATTTGCAATATATGTCTCAAGCGTATCTCGCGTGGCCAAAACATCTCCCGCTTGGGTACCACATGCTTGACCAGACATATGTTGACCTGCCATGCAGTTCGTTGGCAAGCGTATCTAAAAGACCCACACCAAAGAACAAAGACGATCTCTCCTTGCTCCTCATCAGCTGAGATTTCCAACCCCACTAGACCTTCAGTCCTCTCTGCGACCTGCAGTGAGAGGAATGAAGGTGTAGAATTAGGTGTGTCACAGCCAAGTACTTATGGGCAATCTGCTTTTGGTACACCGACGTCAGATTGTACCAGGCAAATTTCCCTGCCCCAGCTGCTGCACCGCCGAAAGAAGTTTGCTCCCAGCCATCCACATGCCCAGCGGTTGAATGCTAGCTTGGCAAAATTGCTAGCACTTCAACTGCTGCCTTTTCAGTTGGTAGACTCTGCCCCCTTCCGTGAGTTTGTGGAATGTGCGGTTCCTCAGTGGCAGGTACCCAAACGCCACTTTTTCTCACGGAAGGCGATTCCGGCTCTCTACCGGCATGTGGAAGGCAATGTCCATGCCTCGCTGGACAGGGCGGTCAGCGGTAAGGTGCATATTACCGCTGACTCATGGTCCAGCAGGCATGGACAGGGACGTTACTTAAGTTTCACGGCGCATTGGGTGACTCTGCTGGCAGCTGGGAAGGATGCAGGACAAGGTGCAGTAGTGTTGGAGGTTGTTCCGCCACCACGCCTCCAAAATGCTGATTGTGACACACCTCTCTCCTCCACCCCCTCCTCTTCTTCTTCCTCCATGGCCTCTTCCTCGGAACCAGCGGTGCTCCGTAGGCGTTCAAGGGGCTACGCAAGTACGCAGGCCAAAAGATGCCATGCGGTGCTTGAGCTGGTGTGCTTGGGGGACAGGAGCCACACTGGGGCAGAGGTTCTGTCAGCTCTGCAGGGGCAGGTTCAGAGGTGGTTGACGCCACGCCAACTTAAGGCAGGAATGGTGGTTTGCGACAATGGCACCAACCTCCTCTCTGCCCTCCGACAGGGACAACTGACCCATGTGCCCTGTTTGGCTCACGTCCTTAACTTGGTGGTGCAGCGGTTCTTGGGCAGGTACCCGGGCTTACAGGATGTCCTGAGGCAGGCCAGGAAAGTCTGTGTGCATTTCCGCCGGTCATATAATGCCAGTGCTCGGCTGACGGACCTCCAAAAGGAGTTTAACCTGCCCAAGAACCGCCTAATCTGTGACATGCCCACCAGGTGGAACTCGACGTTGGCCATGCTGCAGCGGCTGCACACGCAGCAGAGGGCCATCAATGAGTACCTGTGCGACTATGGCACCAGGACAGGGTCAGGGGACCTTGGTTTTTTTTCCCCACGCCAGTGGGCCATGATCAGGGATGCATGCACTGTCCTGTCACCATTCGAGGAGGCCACGAGGATGGTGAGCACTGACAGTGCATGCATCAGTGACACTGTCCCCCTTGTCCACCTGTTGGAGCACACGCTGCGTGGAATAATGGACAGGGCACTTGAGGCAGAACAGAGGCAGGAAGAGGAGGACTTCCTTAGCTCTCAAGGCCCCCTTTATCCAGACAGTGTTCCTGCGTGCCCGCCGATCACACAGGAAGAGGACGAGGAGGAGGAGGAGGAGGAGGAGGAAGATTGTGTCAGTATGGAGGTGGAGCCTGGCACTCAGCATCAGCAGTCTTTAAGGGATCAGTCCCAAGGAACACATGGACTTGTACGTGGCTGGGAGGAGGTGGCTGCGGACGTTGTTGTCCTTAGTGACCCAGAGGACTCCGGACCGAATGCCTCAGCAAACCTACGCTGCATGGCCTCCCTGATCCTGCAAAGCCTGCGTAAGGATCCTCGTATTCGTGGTATCAAGGAGAAGGACCAATACTGGCTGGCAACCCTCCTTGATCCACGTTACAAGGGTAAGGTTGCGGACCTTATCTTGCCATCGCAGAGGGAGCAGAGGATGAAACATCTTCGGGAGGCCTTGCAGAAAGGTCTGTGCAACGCGTTCCCAGAGACTGGGAGGTTACAAACTCCTGTTTCTGGACAACGTGTTGCTGAGGCTTCGGTCAGTCAAAGAAGGAGCGGTGGAGAAGGTGGCCGTCTGACCGATGCGTTCAGACAATTTTTTGGTCCGCAGCCCCAAGGTATGATCGGTTCCAGCAACCATCGCCAGCGTCTGTTTTACATGGTGCAGGAATACCTAGGGGCAAGATCAGACTTGGACACCTTTCCCACCGAAAATCCTCTGGGTTACTGGGTCTTGAGGATGGATCACTGGCCAGAGCTTGCACAGTATGCAATTGAGCTACTGGCCTGTCCTGCATCCAGCGTTCTTTCGGAACGCACATTCAGTGCTGCTGGAGGCGTGGTAACCGATCACAGGGTGCGTCTGTCCACCGACTCGGTCGATCGGCTGACCTTCATAAAAATGAATCAGTCTTGGATCACCACCAGCTACCAAGCACCTGATGCAGATGTAACCGAATAATTTTTTTTGAAATCTCAGATCCCTTCAAAGACTGCCTATGCTGATGCTGAGTGACTATCCCTGAGTAATTATCCTCTTCCTCCTCAATCATCACGCTGATAGCTTGTAAGAACATTTTTGGTTCTGGGCGCCACCACCAGTGCCTAAGGCACAATTTTTCAGCCCCTGTTTAACAGGGGCGTGTAATTACAATTTTTGATGCAATACTTTGCAGCAGGGCTTGTTCCTGCATTCCAACTAGAGTGTCTGTGAGGGGTTGCAGTGTTGTGGCACCAGCACCAGTGCCTAAGACCCAATTTTTCAGCCCCTGTCTAACAGGGGCGTGTAATTACAATTTTTGATGCAATACTTTGCAGCAGGGCTTGTTCCTGCGTTTCAACTAGAGTGTCTGTGAGGGGTTGCAGTGTTGTGGCACCAGCACCAGTGCCTAAGACCCAATTTTTCAGCCCCTGTCTAACAGGGGCGTGTAATTACAATTTTTGATGCAATACTTTGCAGCAGGGCTTGTTCCTGCGTTTCAACTAGAGTGTCTGTGAGGGGTTGCAGTGTTGTGGCACCAGCACCAGTGCCTAAGACCCAATTTTTCAGCCCCTGTCTAACAGGGGCGTGTAATTACAATTTTTGATGCAATACTTTGCAGCAGGGCTTGTTCCTGCGTTTCAACTAGAGTGTCTGTGAGGGGTTGCAGTGTTGTGGCACCAGCACCAGTGCCTAAGACCCAATTTTTCTGCCCCTGTCTAACAGGGGCGTGTAATTACAATTTTTGATGCAATACTTTGCAGCAGGGCTCGTTCCTGCGTTCCAACTAGAGTGTCTGTGAGGGGTTGCAGTGTTGTGGCACCAGCACCAGTGCCTAAGGCCTAATTTTTCAGCTCCTGTTCAACAGGGGCATGTAATTACAATTCTTGATCTAATATTTCACAGCAGGGCCCTGTGAGGGCTTACAGTGTTTTGGCCACAGCAACACCTAAGGCCCAAATTTCTGCTGAGTATATAGGGCAGGACCCTACTTTCAAACATCTAACTTACAAACGACTCCTACTTGCAAACGGAAGGAGACAACAGGAAGTGAGATGAAATCTACCCCTAAGGAAGGGAAATTCTCTCCTGTAAGAGTTAATATGGGAAAACAATTTTTCCTTTCCACTGATGCTTTCCAATCCTTGTTCCACAAAAAAACACAAATTTTCAAAAAACATTTTTCATTGGGACAAAAAAGTGAGGTGAAATCTTCTGAAGAGGAGGAAAGACGCAAAACAAATGTCACAGGGGTGATAACCCTTCCCTATGTTTTCCAAAAAGCTTAGAAAAGATTTTTTGGCTGGAGCTAAACACATTAAAAATGTTCAAAATTACAAACAGATTCTACTTAACAACAAACCTACAGTCCCTGTCTTGTTTGCACCGCCTGTATACTGCTGTTCAGAGTATATAGGGACCTTTCCTTATTTTAATTTGGGTGCGGGGTTCCCCTTAATATCCATACAAGACCCAAAGGGCCTGGTAATGGACTGGGGGGTACCCATGCCGTTTGTCTCACTGATTTTCATCCATATTGCCATGACCCGACATGACATTAAACCCGCAAGCAGTTTTAAATGAGATTTTTTCCTTTAAAAATGACATTTGGTGCAGGGACTGTTCTAAACATGGGAAACACGCGTCACTTTACAGGCATACTATAGACACCCCCAGGTACGATATTTAAAGGAATATTTCACTTTTTTTTTTTTACTTTAAGCATCATTAAAATCACTGCTCCCGAAAAACGGCCGTTTTTAAAAGTTTTTTTGCATTGATACATGTCCCCTGGGGTAGGACCCGGGTCCCCAAACCCTTTTTAGGACAATACCATGCAAATTAGCCTTTAAAATGAGCACTTTTGATTTCGAACGTTCGAGTCCCATAGACGTCAATGGGGTTCTAACGTTCGTGCGAACTTGCGGTCCGTTCGCGGGTTCTGGTGCGAACCGAACCGGGGGGTGTTCGGCTCATCCCTACTCACGAGTCCCCTCGATCATGTAATCTGCAGTGTGGAACGTCACTGTACCTCTGCAATGTCCTTGAACCCCTCTGCTGTAGAATATTATATGACCTCTCTGCACTGCGCTTTGTTCTACTTGTTTTTGCAAAAACAGTAAAAGGAGAGGGTGGTAGTAAAGTTGGGGGGGGGGGGGGCAATAAGGGAGACAGTAAAATTTGGGGGCAGTATGGAGGGGAGGGGCAAGGTCAATCATTTGCACTGGGACCCATATGTCTGAAGGTATGACTCTGCTTGCTGGTCTTGTTCACTGTAGAATAGACCTATAAATCAAAAGGGTGGTAGTAAATTGTGGGGGGGGGCAATAAGGCAGACAGTAAAATATGAGGATGAGAGGGAGAGGCAAGGTCATTAATTTGCTCTCTCACTCATAGTTCTGGAGCTTTACAACTGCTTGCTTGTCTCATTGCACTGTAGAAAGGATTATTTCCATATATCCATATTCTGAGCTTGTGACGAGTGTGGGGTCATCTCAACCTGGCACCTGGAGAGAAGGTACCAGTAACCAACATGCATATTTGGAGGTTTTCACAGTAGAGTGATGCTACCCCCACTGTAGAAAAAGCCTATAAATCAATGGGGCGGTAGTAAAGTGGGGGCAGTAAGGGTGGCAGTAAAATGAGGGGGCAAAAAAGGGGGCGCAAGGTCAAATGTTTGCACTCTCATCTATAGGTCTGAAGCTATATCATTGCTTGCTGGTCACTTCGTGTCATGAAAAAGATCTATAATCAATCAATAGGATGGAAGTAGAGTAGGGGCAGCGCCGGACTGGCCTACCGGGATACCGGTGAATTTCCCGGTAGGCCATCTGCCCTGGGGCCGCTTGAGCTGCAGAGCTCCCCTCCCTCGCTCTCTCTTTCCCTATGTGTCACACACAGCGGGCATCTCCCGCTGTGTGTGATCCAGGCAATGCCATGGTGACTGAGTAACCAGTGGGACATACTGGGACTTCTAGTTCTGCAGAGACAAGCGAGAAACCAGTGGGCATGCTGGGACCTCTTTTTTTTTTTTTTTTTTCCTGCCACATCAGATAACTTTGTCAAGAGACTGACTTCAGCCTGATATTCATGTACGTCTCTAATCAAGTCTCATCATTGTGGCTTGTCGCAATTTCCCTTTTTTTTTTTTTTTTTTTTTTAGTGTAAAATTCTTCTGTGCAAAATGTTGTGCAACAATATACATTACAAAATATGTGCAAATGCCATAGCGCCGTATTGCAAAAAACAAAAGCTTACATTCTGCCACGCTAAGCCAATTGACCGCGTCCTCGCAGCCTATTATACTTTTTTTATATATTTGGTGCTTTTCTTTTTTTTTTTGTGAGCCCACCCACCCACCCCCCGTGGTGCCCCCTCTGTTAAGATCTCATATATTTTCAAGGTGCATCCAATGGCCGACAAAAGTTCAATGTATTATTCCGACTCGACTCTAGGCACTGAGCTGCTCCTAGTGTAACCCGCCCCATTAATAGGGAGCGGGAACTCTCGGAGCTAGAGTAGCACTGGTGACGGGCACGGCATTGACTGAATCCACAGGTTCCACATTCTCACAAATTTATTATAATTGCCTGACCTCGTGTAAAATGTTCTTTCGCTCCACACAGTGGAGTTAACAGTCCCTATCCAGGCTTCCGGGGTGGGGGGAGTACTTGACTGCCAGGACTGTGCAATCAGTTTTCTGGCTTGGAAAAGGCATCTTGCCACCACCATCGCCATGTTCCTGTCTCTTAAACCGTTGGTGACATGTCCCAGCACACAAGTCTTTGGATCTAGCTCTAGATTAGTTTTAAATATGGTATTTATTTTCTTCAAGATCTCACTCCAATACCTAGCCAATTTTGGGCACCTCCAGAACATGTGAATCAGATCACCTTTTCCTCTGCATCTGGGGCACTCATCGTTGGCTCGGCGGCCAAACGCAAAGAGCTTTTTTGGTGTGTAATAAGACCTGTGCAGTAGCATCAGGTGGGAGGCCTTTTGCGAGGGAGAGACTGACACCTCAGATCCCAATTCCAGGATCTTTTCCCACTGTGTGTCTGTTATCTCCCCCACATCAGCCGCCCACCTGTCCCTGTCCCCGGAAGAGCCAGTATTCATGTTCGTTTTCTTAATTAGTTGACTGTACATAGCTGTAATTAGCCCCTTGGAAGTCTCTGAGTTAATTATAGTTTGCAATAGTGGCATCCTGCACCAAGTAGGGGGTTGCCTTCCAAACTGCTTTCCCAGGG